>CM045732.1:29582974-29607974 GCA_024760905.1 Plotosus lineatus | reverse complement strand
CCGTCTGGATGTGGCTCCACAAACCCAAAGCAGAAGCTGATTCAATCCCGAACCCCCTGCTGTCTACAGAACCACTGCAGCTGCGACCTGCAGGTCCTCTCGTATCTACAGCTGAAATACTCAGAGCAGTGACCTGAATGCAGAGGTCCAGTAGGGGGAAGCAGTGATCTATATGTGAGCGAGATGGTGTGATGATGAAGGAGAGCTTGGATTCCAGCGGCTACATGAGCCACAGTGTCCAAATGGAGACATGCGCTTCCAAGAAGATTTCAATAAACCTTATTATTTAAAAGAGCAGCACAGGTCACGGACAATGAACTGCACTGAACTGTAGGAATAAATAAAAGTTTTACTTTAGTATAACACACTCCTTTATTCTCATTCTTTTCCTGAAAATCCTGTCACGGGGATACCTGAGCCTAACTCAGCCGACATTGGGTGAAGGTGGGGTACACCCTGAACAGTCTGCCAGACCATCACGGGGCAACACACACACACACACACACACACACACACACACACACACACACACACACACACACACACACACACCTAGGGGTAATTTGGAACAGCCAATTAGTTAAAGTGCATAGTTTTGGACTGTGGGAAGAAACTGGAGAACATGAACGAAAGCCACACAAGTACAGGGAGAGAACTCAAGTTCCACACAGACATGCCTTACCCAACCTGGAACTCGAACGGACCCTCTTGCCTAATGTTATAACCACTACACCCCATACTGTCTTTAAATCAGCCACTCCTTTAAGTATATTTTTATTACACACACACACACACACACACACACACACACACACACACACACACACACATACACACACACACACACACACACACACACACACACACACACACACACACACACACACACACACACACACACATTTTCTCTCTCACACACACACACACACACACACACACACACACACACACACACACACACACACATTTTCTCTCTCACACACACACACACACACACACACACACACACACACACACACACACACACACACACACACAAATTTTCTCTCTCTCTCTCTCACACACACACACACACACACACACACACACACACACACACAAATTTTCTCTCTCTCTCTCTCTCTCACACACACACACACACACACACACACACACACACACACACACACAAATTTTCTCTCTCTCTCTCACACACACACACACACACAAATTTTCTCTCTCTCTCTCTCTCTCTCTCTATATATATATATATATATATATATATATATATATATAGTGTGTGTGTGTGTGTGTGTGAGAGTGTGTGTGTGTCTGTGTGGGAGAGAGACAGAGAGAGAGAGAGAGAGAGAAAATTTGTGTGTGTGTGTGTGTGTGAGAGAGAGAGAGAGAGAGAGAGAGAGAGAGAGAGAGAGAGAGAGAGAGAGAGAAGACTTATATGTGTTGACCTGGTGCTTGAGCTGCAGGGTATTTTTGAAGATGGTGAGAATGGAGGAATATCAGAGGGCAGGTTAAACAATTTTTTGTTCCTCTTTATGCTTCAGAGAAAAGAAAAAAATCATATAGCTAAGATCCTGGACTCAAACCTACACTGTAAATATCTCAGTAAAATCTATTTCAATTCAAGGCTGTTAACTTTCAGATATAGCCACACTGACACTCATTTATTTATTTTCTTATTTATTTATTCACAAAATAATCTCGTGTGAAAGGAAAATGTTTAAAACAAACAGTGCACAAACACATGCAAAATAATTCTACAGAGCAAAGATGCCTCATATTTACATATCAATAACAAATTTCAATATTTCTACATAATAATTTCTATCTAAAGCACAGTACACTTAATAAATGAAAGAAAGTTGAAATTTGATGAGAAGTGCGCTCACTTTATAAATAGATTAATCTCAGCTAGAGTTAATGCGGCTCTCAGAGGTCATGACCTTATCATTTGGCTCCGCTGAAGATTTTCACTCTCGCACTTCCTTCTTTATTCCCAGCAGTGTGGCTCATGCAAACAGATTTTTACTGTAACGTTTATTTTGTGCTGGAAAACCTTTGCTTTGGAAATTCATCCATTCATTCATTCATTTTCTGAACCACTGAATCCTAATTATAAGCCCCATCTCAGCCGACTCTGGGCGAGGGCAGAGTAAACTCTGACGGCTATGCAGCTCCTCTTGACGGAGGTCAGCAATGGTTCTTTTACCTGAACCTCTCATCACAGACAGTCAGATGTATTGTCGGCCTTTGCTAACTGGGTTAGGATTGTTAAGGTCGTTTTGACCCTGAAATCAAATTCTATGACCAGAAAACAAATTAAATAATTCCATAACAATACATATTTGTGCAGTAATGCTGTGAAAGGAAAGCACTGCATGATCCCAATGATCCCAGTAATAAACTTACGTACATCATAAAGGCCTGCTTCTGCAATATGTGTATATATATATATCACACATTGGTGCAATGTTTATGTGATATAACAAATATATAAATATATAATTAATATAAAATAAAGAAAATATTTTAATTATCTTATCAGTTTTCAATGATTTTATATTATTATATTATCTCATTTTAATTATCTTATCAGGTTAGTCCATAGACATGAACTTAATTTTTTTAGTTTTGCATTTTATTGTGAGTGAAATGACACAAGGTTTAAATTTTAGCTGAAGCGCTCTCTCTCTCTCTCTCTCTCTCTCTCTCTCTCTCTCTCTCTCTCTCTCTCTCTCTATCACACACACACACACACACACACACACACACACACACACACACACACACACACACACACACACACACAAGTTTAGCTTTTCATTTAACAATGTATTTCATGTTTTTAATTTATATAATAAAAAATGAATCAGTTCAATTTATATAATGGAAACCAACATTTAATTGAATAAAATCAAAGACTCAAACTCTCTGTCCTTAACCCTAATCTTAACCTTATTTTTATAGATAGATAGATAGATAGATAGATGGGTGGATGGGTGGATGGATAGATCAGGACGATCATATGTATTTTGAATAGTACTTCTCAAAAATAATGACGTTTGTTATAAAGTCAGCGATAAATCAGAGGCCTCAGTCAGCCTTTCAGAAACTGCTGCTGAGACCTCGACTCCCTGTAACACATTCACCTCGCGTACACTCGAGTGCTGATCGTGGATTTTATTAAGTATTACACACGAGGCAGTACAATCCTTTTCTTCATATCTACTGATTTAACAATAAAACTGTCACTGCACCAGCCAGCTTAAACGCAGTCCCTCCCTTTGTCTAAAGCCCAGCGCTCTGAAACTTCCTGAACTTGTGCCAGTGTGTTCACTGTCTACAGAACCAGATCTCCAGATACACAACTTGAAGACGGAATCTATTTCCAGGCTCCAGGTAATAAGAAAAGTTTTGAGTCTGCAGCGTAGCTCACAGGAGATAAAGCAAGGATGATTGAGCTAGCTAGATCTTAACAGCGTGCCCTGTCTCGGAGAACATGTTCTTCAATATCATCGTTATTATGGTCGGCTGAAAAATAGGAGGCTGGCTGAAAAACAAGTTACTCTGCAAACGCAACAGAACCTGATGACAATTAGAGGGCGATTTCCTAAAAGGTCAATGAATTCAGATAATATCCGTTGAGGCAGGAAATTTAATACACCTTTTGGCTGAATTAATTAATTATAATATTACGCCCGCTCAAGGCAGCCCTTTTCTTCAGTGATTAAGTGAGCATGTATCTTTAAAGGAACCCTCAAACCTCATGGGTGTTTGGCCTTTTGAACCTGGGCATTGAACATACATTTATATATACTGTCGGATTGCTTAATGGATGGGCAATTATATATATATATATATGTATAAAGACACTCCCCACTTGACGTTCATTCATTTTACGTATTTTTCGATTTTTCGGTTTTTTTTTTTTAATTATGTCAAATTTTGAGTTTAGTGTTCTCTCTGTAGTATGAGACGTACCTACGTAGTACGCTGATGTAGTACGCTACTTACCATGACGCTGCATCCATTGTTTACAAACGACAGACGGAACGTGCCCCTGCTTCTTTCCAGTTCACTGCATGTTATCCTTGTGTTAAGACGTCATCTCTGTGATCTTTGTGTTTACACTGTTTTGCGGACTTTTGTAACCCTAAGCAAATATGGTTGGTCAGAAGCGTAAGCCTATTAGTGATAGTGGTAATCAGAAAAAGCAGAAAGCCATCTCATTAGAAACGAAGATGGCTATTATCAAGAAAATCGATGCTGGTGAAAAACATGTGAATGTTGCACGTTTCTTCCAAATGGCTCCGTCAACCATCGGAACCATTTTCAAGCAGAAAGATCGCATCACAGAGAATGTTAAAGGTTATATTTGATACTGTATAGGATATTTGATGATTGAATTTAATTAAAATTTATCTATTTTAAATTATTTTGCTTGAATTTAATTAATTTGAAATTACTGTTGATATTATTTGATATATTTGATATTATTTAACAATGTTATGTTTATAATAATTGATTTATTGGTGTTTTATGAGATACTGTAATGGTATTTATGGATGTATAGTACAGTGTGAACGTCATACATCACTTGAACATACAGTAACAACTTACATTTTTTTTTCACCTTCCGGAACCTAACTAAAACGCAAGTCGAGGAGCGTGTATAAATATATCACATCACAGCGATGTGAAAAAACTCAAACACGCCATTAAACAGTCAACTCTTTATTAAGAAATGTTCCCATAACAACAGCCAATCTTGTTTTTATTTATGTATGGAAACAAAAGTGATTTACTTGCATTTAAACAACATAAATTAACATATTTTTACTCATCAAACAAAATATATAAACAACAATGTGCATTTCAGTGGAGGAAAAAATTCAGATGCCCCCACATATTTCCCCACTTTAAGTGGGAACACACACAGGTGTAGCAGATCAGGTCACATGATCAGAACATTGTTACCCAGAACTGTGAAGAAGTTTCAGTCTATTTAAACCTCGAACATTTAATTTGGTGCCCCTGTCTGTTGAAGTGAGATGAGGCACCATGATGAGATCCACAGAGCTGCCTAAAGCCCTCAGGAAGAAGATTGTGGTTCTTATGCATCTAGTAAGGGATTTAAAAAAATACCAACAGAATTTGACATCAGCCGTTCAACCATCTGGATTTTTTTTTTTACAAGTGGAGGACATTCAAAACAATCGCAACCATGCCCAGGTCTGGCCATCCAAGTAAGTTCATGACACAAGTGTGATTTCCATGGGACGGGTGCAATAAGGAAACCTTGCTCTCTAAAAAGAACATAAGGATCAGACTGAAGACAAAGACCAGGTCTTTTGGAATGATGTTTTAGGGACAGAGGAGTATAAAGTTGAATTATTTGGACACCAGAACAGAAATACATATTTGGTGGAAACCAAATGTGGCATTCCAGGGAAAGAACCTCATACCAAATGTGAAGCATGGGGTTGGCGGTATCATGTCTTGAGGATGCTTTGCTGCCATAAGACCAGGCTTGCTCACCATCAAAGGTTCCACTATGAATTCTATTGGGGTATCAGAGGCTGTTAAAGAACATTTGAAACCATCTGCAAAATAAAAAAAATAATAAATAAAGGTGAAGTGAAACTGGACGCTGCGACATGTCAATCACCCAAAATGTAACAGTAAGTCCTACAAAGAACAGGCTGGAACTAAGAAGTGAAGAGTCCTGGAATGTCCCAGTCAAAGCCCGGCTCTTAATCACATTGAGATGTTGTGAGGTGACTTAAAGCGGGCTGTGCATGCCAGAGAAACACCTCAAACATCTAACAGCTGAAAGAATTCTGCACTGAGGACTGGGGCAACATTTCCTCAGATTGACGTCAAAGACGGGTAGATGTCTACAAGACCATCTGAAGATATTTCAGCCCTGGAGGGGGGGGGGGGGCGATAACACTACGGGGTAGGTGCTAATGTTTTCCTCCATTGAAATGCACATTGTTGTTCATATCTTTTTGTGTGAGTAAAAATATATTGATTTAAGTTTAATTTCAAATAAATCACTTTCTTTTCCATAAAAAAAGGACATTATGTGAAAATTTCTTAATAAAGAGTTGGTGATTTAATGCTGGTGTCTTTTTTCAAATCACTGTATACACTCACATGTATATGACCTCACTACTCACGTGTACGGACATTTGCTCACAGGACAAATGCTCACAACTTTAATGAAAAAACAGACATTTGCTTACAACATCTTTTTTCTTTGTTCTAATAAATGCATAATCCAAAAAACAAAAACAATGTGTTATAAAAATTCTTTATTCTTATAAATACAGAATGTTAAATTAACCCATTAGAGTTTAGGGTTTAGGGTTAAAATCAAACAAATTTTTTTATGCTGTGAGCAAATGTCTGTTTTTTTTCATTAAGGTTGTGAGCATTTGTCCTGTGAGCAATTGTCCTGGAACCCCTAACTCATGCTTTGCATTTATAATAAGGCATGTTTAATTTGTATCTGGAGCTCTTACTTTGCTATGTTTTCTATAACAACTAGAATTGCAAGTAAGTCATTATTTTAAAAAAAAAGTGACTGTGGCGTCATGTGGTGTAAGAGTTCACCTCAAACATTTAAATATTGAGAGCAGTATTATTAGAACTCCAACCACTTAAACACTCATCAATTTTTATATGCTAATTCAGCAAATGCTCTTGGAAATCAACAAATTTGATCTTGAGATATAAACTATATAAAAGTTTGAGGCATGCTTTTGTTTTTTTTTTATGTTTGAACATAACACTTCCATTGATTTCCATTGAACACTGACAACATTGAAATGAACTGTTCCATAAAAGTGAGTGCAGGATGTGAGTACAGAAAACAGGATATTATGTATAAGAGACATTTTCTCAGATAAAATATATTGAAGCTGTTGTGATTTACATGTAAATAAAAAATTCAGTGTAACAGTCAATATTTCTGGGAGACCTGTGGCTGGTTCTGGAAGAGACCCGGTACCTGTAAAACTGCACAAACCATACCTGATACTCTTCTATTTTTAAACAAAACCTCAACCCACCTAAGATTGAATTAGTTTCATTTTTTAATGTTTACTGTGATTTATAGAATTTTACAGTCATTTCGCCGAGTGTGCATGTCTTTGGACTGTGGGAGGAAACTAGAGTACCTGGAGGAAACCCATGCACATATGTGCAGAGCATACAAACTCCACCCAGAATATCCCCACTGAGACAACATCCTGAATCAATGAATTCTTCCCACAGTTGTAGCATGTGTAGCTCAACAAAAACACAGAGTGGGGGTGGGGTGGGGTTAGTTTTTCTCATAACAGTGTAATAGTTTTTCTACTAATACAGTCGGCCCCAACTTACGAAATCATTCCAGGGCTTTTTCGTGTAGTGGGGTTTCGTAAGTAGGGGTCGCACCTTACAGCCTCATTTGTTCTAAGGCTTCAGTCTTTGGACTGGATAAACCCCATAAACCCTTTAAAAATGATAAAAGTACACCAATGTTGTATGAAATATATGTTAAAAATAAGAGAAAATTATTTATTAAACAATTAAACCATTTTATTAACATATTTATTAATTAAACCATTATTAAACATTTTTATACACACACACACACACACACACACACACACACACACACCTCTCTCTCTCTCTCTCTCTCTCTCTCTCTTGCACGCTGCGAGCCACGCCCACAAGACGTGGAATTCAAAGTGCATTCCCTGCTTGACAAACTCAACTTTAATTTGATTCCTTGAGGGATCGGAATTCCAGATAAGCTCAAATGCTCCCACATTTATTAAACATTTACTGAATTAAAACAACTTTAAAAACTAAACTAAAAACTAAAGCATTATTCCTTCTCTCTCTCTCTCCCTCTCTCTCTCTCTCTCTCTGTCACTCTCTCTCTCTTACATGCGCTGTGGGCCACGCCCACAAGACGTGAATTCAAAGCGCATTCCCAGCTTGACAAACTCAACTTTAATTTCATTCCTTGAGGGATCAGAATTCCAGATAAGCTCAAATGCACCCACATTTATTAAACATTTGGCGGGTTTGAATTTTTAATTTCTTTTCATAAGAGGGTGTTGTCTCGTATCTCAGGGATGGAAACTCAAGAAAATGTTTTCGTAACCAGGGGATTTCATACACAGGGGTCTTCTTAAGTTGGGGGTCGACTGTATTTAGTTCCTAACAATGAGCTCCATCAGTGCTGTTAACCAACAGGGTGCTGGTGGAAATTGGGCTACTGTTGGTCGAAAAAGTCAAAGAAGGAGAGGTGGGAGGCGTGTCCATAGGCAGAGAGAGAAGAGGAAACGTGAGTCTAGGACTGAAAGAAGGGACTTTGAATGTTGGAACTGTGACAGGAAAAGGTAGAGAGCAGGCTGGCATGATGCAGAGGAGGAAGGTGGACATATTGTGTGTTCAGGAGACCAGGTGGAAAGGTAGCAAGGCTAGAAGCTTAGGAGAGGGTTTAAGCTGTTCTTTCTGTTTTTTCATGGTGTGGATGGGAAGAGAAATGGAGTAGGAGTCATCTTGAAGGAGGAGTTTGTCAGGAATGTTCTAGAAGTGAAAAGAGTATCAGACAGAGTGATGAGTCTCAAGTTAGAAATTCAAGACATGATGTTCAATGTTGTTAGTGCTTATGCACCACAGGCAAGATGTGAGCTAGAAGTGAAGGAGAGATTCTGCAGTGAGTTATATGAAGTGATGCAGAATACCCCCAGAGGTAAAAGAGTGGTCATTGGGGCAGACTTCAATAGATATGTTGGTGCAGGAAACAGAGGGGACGAGGAAGTGATGGGCAGGTTTGGTATCCAGGACAGGAACGCAGAAGGACATATGTTGGTAGATTTTGCAAAAAGGGTGGAAATGGCTGTGATGAACACTTTCTTCCAGAAGAGAGAGGAGCATAGGGTGACTTATAAAAGCGGAGGTAAGAGCACACAGGTAGACTACATCTTGTGTAGGCGATGTAATTTGAAGGAAGTCAGTGACTGCAAAGTAGTAGCGGGTGAGAGTGTTGCCAAACAGCATAAGATGGTGGTGTGCAGGATGACGCTGATGGTGAGGAAGGTGAAGAAGGCAAAGGCAGAGCAGAAGACAACGTGGTGGAAGCTGAAAAAGGAAGAGTGTTGTGTTGTCTTCAAGGAGGAGTTGAAACAGGCTTTGGATGGTCAGGAAGTGCTTCCAGATGACTGGACAACTACAGCCAATGTGATCAGGGAGACTGGTAGGAGAATACTTGGTGTGTCATCTGGAAGGAGAGGAGATAAGGAGACTTGGTGGTGTAATGAGGAAGTGCAGGAGTGTGTACAAAGGAAGAGGTTAGCTAAGAAGAAGTGGGACATAGAGAGGACTGAAGCGAGTAAACAGGAGTACAGGGAGACAGCGTAAGGTGAAGGTAACAGTGTCAAAGGCCAAACAGAGGGCGTATGATGACTTGTATTGGAAAGTAAAGAGGGAGAAAATGATTAATACAGGTTGACACAGCAGAGAAATCGAGATGAAAAGGACATGCAGCAAGTTAGACTGATTAAGGACAGAGAGGGAAATGTACTGACTGATGACAGAGGTGTGCTGGGAAGACAGAAAGAGTACTTTGAAGAGCTGATCAATGAGGAAAATGAGAGAGAAAAAAGAGTCGAAGAGGTGACTGTTGAGGACCAAGAAGTAGCAAAGATTAGTAAGGGTGAAGTGAGTATGAAGTAGTGAAGGGTGGCATTGAAGAGGATGAAGAATGGAAAGGCAGTTGGTCCTGATGACATACCGGTGGAGGTATGGAAATGTCTCGGAGAGATATAGATTTCCTGACAAGAACATTCAACAAGGTCTTAGAGAGTGAGAGGATGCCAGAGGAATGAAGAAGTGTGATGGTGCCCATTTTTAAGAACAAGGGAGACGTGCAGAGTTGTGGCAACTACAGAGGTATAAAGTTGATGAGCCATACGATGAAGTTATGGGAAAGAATAGTGGAAGCTAGACTAAGGGCAGAGGTCAGCATTTATGAACAACAGTTTGGTTTCATGCCAAGAAAGAGCACCATAGATGCAGTGTTTGCTTTGAGGATGTTAATAGAGAAGTACAGAGAAGGTCAGAGGAAGCTTTTGTGCCTTTGTGGATCTGGAGAAAGCATACGACAGGGTGCTGAGAGAGGAACTGTGGTATTGCATGAGGAAGTCTGGAGTGGCAGAGAAGTATGTTAGAGTGGAGCAGGACATGTATAAGAGATGTAAGACAGTGGTGAGGTGTGCTGTCGGTGTGACAGAAGAGTTCAAAGTGGAGGTAGGACTGCATCAAGGGTCAGCTCTGAGCCCCTTCTTGTTTGCTATGGTGATAGAGAGGCTGACAGACGAGGTTAGAAAAGAATCCCCATGGACTATGATGTTTGCAGATGGCATTGTGATCTGCAGTGAGAGCAGAGAAGAAGTGCAGGAAAATCTAGAGAGGTGGAGGTATGCCCTGGAAAGGAGAGGAATAAAGGTTAGCCTCAGTAAGACATTATACATGGGCATGACTGGCAAGGACCCAACAGGAATGGCAAGGTTACAGGGAGCAGAGATAAGGAAGGTAGAGGATTTTAAGTACTTAGGCTCAACAATCCAGAACAATGGAGAGTGTGGAAAAGAGGTGAAGAAGCGTATGCAGGCTGTTTGGAATGGTTGGAGAAAAGTGTCTGGTGTGATGTGTGATAGGAAGATATCGACAAGAATGAAAGGAAAAGTGTATAAGACGGTGTTGAGGCCAGCGATGTTGTATGGCTTAGAAACAGTGGCACTGATAAAAAGACAGGAGGCAGAGCTGAAGGTAGCAGAGATGAAAATGTTGAGGTTCTCTTTGGGAGTAACAAGGATGGATAGGATCAGGAATGAGCACATCAGAGGGACAGCACATGTAAGACGTTTTGGAGACAAAGTCAGAGAGGGTAGATTGAGAAGGTTTGGACATGTAGAGAGGAGGGATAGTGAATATATTGGTAGTAGGATGCTGAGGTTGGAACTACCAGGCAGAAAGCTTAGAGGAAGACCAAAGAGACGATTCATGGACATGGTGAAGGAGAACATGAAGGCAGTTGGTGTAAGAGAAGAAGATGCAGAGGATAGGGTGAGATGGAGGCAGATGATTCGCTGTGGCCACCCCTGAAGGGAAAAGCCGAAAGGAAAAGAAGAAGAAGAAGAAGTAAATGTCAAACTGAGAACTTTGTTACATGCAATTGTTTACTACACCGGCAGCCATTACAAAAATTGACACCATCATTTTCGACATCATTTTGATTCTGTTACCCAACACTGGATTTTTGTAAAATGGATAATTTGTTTAACATGTTAGTTTCAAATAAACAATAAATGACAGTGTCAGGAATAAATTCTGCACATAAAAACAACAAAACAAAATGGAACCTGCCAAAATTAAAGACACAACATTCAGTTTCAGGTATGACCTCCATTTGCGTTGATAGAGACGGTGATTTGCGATGACACAGGCAGTGACTTGTGGTGAAACCGGTCCCCCAACTGCTACAACCGGATGTAGCGATCCTGTTCGAAGTCATCACTTTCTCTCACCCTGGATGTGGATGTTTTGGCGGTGACTCAGGTTTCTGATGGTCGGTTGTGTACAGCCTATACGCCTCGCTGCCTCACTGTCACTCAACCAAGGCTCCACCATCCAACTTGCTGGGAGATGTTGACAAGTACTGATATACACAAATTTCTCTCGAAAGTTTTTAATGACTGTCTGTATAATTTGTATCTTTAAAAAGCCTAAAGTAATGTAGGTGAGGAACTGTTTAAACTCAGAAGTCTAATCTAAACCATGCACACTTCTAGTGTAAATACGAACACTGAACCAGCTACAAATACAGCGATCCCTCTGCTAACGAATTTAATCCGTTCCGAGGGTGAGCTCGAAGCCGAAAATTTCATTAGATGAAACAAGTATTCCCATAAGAAACAATAGAAAACCAATTAATCCGTTCCAACCCCCTCCCAAACTCATATAACCTGACACAAACACGTATATTTCACCTAATATATTAAAGATAAACATGTAAAAACAATAAATGTTTCATAAGAATACATGTAAATTAACATTAATAATAATTAATAATAAATAATAATAAACAAGAATAAACAATAAGTCAAGTAACCCTTCTGATCATCGACTGTGGTGAAGATGTCACGTGGGCAGGCAGGAGGTGGTGCATAACAGAGGAGGAGGAGAACTTTGTGCGTGTGCACGCTATGAATGCCAACAAGGGAAGGCTCGTGGTGAGCTCCCACGATGCCAGTGCTTCTCAAATACTGGGGTGTGCCCCTTGGGGGAGCGCGGTGTGATGCCGTGGGTGTATGACCATGGGGATCATGCTTTCACAGTTCACAGTATTCATGCATTTATTCTAAAGTCTGATTTTATAGAAACTGCCTACGCAGGAACCATTTTGTTTAAGTAACTGACATCAAACTAAAACAGATAGACTTTAGTGTTTTGGAAGAATCCATCCATCCATTTACTGAACAGCTTAATCTTATTAAGGTCACAGATTCTGGGTGAACGTGGGGTACATCCTGAACAGCTTGCCAGTCTATCCCAAAGCCAGCACACATATTTACAACCACTCACACCTGGGGACAATTTGGATTAACCAACTAATTTGCATGATGGTGAATGTCTTTTGGACTGTAGGAGGAAACTGTAGAACCCAGAGGAAACCAACACTAGCAGAGGGAACATGCAAACTCAACATAAAACACATTCTCCTAATCTTGGACTCAGAGCAGTATCTTGCTGTGAGACGAACCACTACACCACTGTGCTTGTGTTCTCTCCCTGCTCTAGATATTCCTACTCACCCACTTCCTGTCTCTCCAAAATCTGTAGCAGTTTAGGTTCTGATCTCATGCATTGTGTGTTTGTGATACTACAAGATGTGAAGGTTTATAGAGCATCCCCAGGCCCTGCTTCTGAATTTCCAGGAGAAAATGTGCTGTTTTGTGTGTGTGTGTGTGTGTGTGTGTGTGTGTGTGTGTGTGTGTGTGCGCGTGTGTGTATGTGCAGTTGTGTGTGTGTGTGTGTGTGTGTGTGTGTGTGTGTGTGTGTGTATGTCCATATCTGTGTGTGTGTGTGTGTGTGTGTGTGTGTGTGTCTGCGTGCATGTGTGTTTGTGTGTGTGTGTTTGTGTGTGTGTGTTTGTGTGTGTGTGTGTGTGTGTGTGTGTGTGTGTATGTCCATATCTGTGTGTGTGTGTGTGTGTGTGTGTGTGTGTGTGTGTGTGTGCCTGTGTGCGTGTGTTTGTGTGTGTGTGTTTGTGTGTGTGTGTGTGTGTGTGTGTGTGTGTGTGTGTGTGTGTGTGTGTGTGCCTGCGTGCGTGTGTTTGTGTGTGTGTTTGTGTGTGTGTGTGTGTGTGTGTGTGTGTGTGTGTGTGTGTGTGTGTGTGTGTGTGTATGTCCATATCTGTGTGTGTGTGTGTGTGTGTGTGTGTGTGTGTGTGTTTGTGTGTGTGTGTGCGTGTGTGTGTGTGTGTGTGTGTGTGTGTGTGTGTGTGGATGTCATAAACACACCTAACCTCTTGCACCCATGTGGAATATGTCCTCACGACACATTCCAAAGCATTCCTTTACCGAGGACTCACTTCAAACCACACGAGTTTTAAAAACACTTCCTTTTCATGAATTTTAATCAGGTATAATGTATTGATTAATTATTAATTGAGCAACATAAAATGATGACAGATGGGAATAATTTCAAAAGGTATAGAGAAAATGATTTTGGGGGCGGAGGGAATCAGAACTCTGAAGAAACGTTCATTTTTTCATTTCTTTTACTTATCTGGACAAAAGTTTTAATCAAAAATAAAGTGTAGTTTACTCTCGCATCACTCATTTACCAAACTGCCTAATCCTATTGTGGTTGTAGGGAGGAAGGGACCTATCTCAGTCGACACTGGGCAAAGGTAGAATATACCCTGAATGGCTGGCCAGACCATTGCAGGGCAACACACACACACACACACACACACACACACACACACACACACACACACACACACACACACACACACACACACAAAACCATTCCCAGTCACATCTAGGGTCAATCTGGAACAGCCACTTCGCCTAATGTGTATGTCTTTGAACTGTGGGAGGAAACCAGAGAACCCAGAGGGTGACTATACAGTACACTATGAACTCCGCACAGAAACGCCCAAGCCGAGCCTGGGCCTCCAACACGGGATCTTCTTGCTATGAGACTGTGGTGAAGGGGTTAGCACATTTCTCCATTTTTATATGGGTCTCCTTCAAGTACTCCAGGTTCCTCATACGACCCAAAGACATGTACATTAGTCTAATTGGCTGTTCCAAACTGTCTGTAGGTGTGGCCTTGTTTTGGCCTTGCAATGGTCTGGCATACACAAGCTGACACCAGTGTTGGCTGTGAACGGCTCCAGAGTACTCAGAGGAAAGCCATACAAGCACAGGAAGAACGTGCAAACTCCACACACTAATGGCTGAGCCGAGCCTGGGACTCAGAACATTCACGCTGTGAGCTGAAGCACTACGCTTTCTGTACCGCCCCCATCGGTGTATATATCACTTAGAATAAAAACAATGAAAACAATCTGTATTGCATGTGTTTTCCCCCATATGTGTATCTGTGGTGCTCCTGTGGCGTATCTGGAGGTTGTATGGGGTTTAAAGGCCGTAGATGTATGGCGTACTGAGTTTCGCTGGCGTTTTGTTTCATTCTAAAGTGTGAGTTTGCTGCTGTATAACCGCCGTGGTCACAGATCGGTATAAAATGAGGTTTGGTGCGTTGAATTTATTGTCGTTCGTTCGAGAGCAGTTAACACACATCAGGTCACAGTCAAAAGATGTTCTCGGCTGTTTCAGGACTAATGAGTCAGGATTGTGAATGACAGGTGTTCAAGCTACATTCCCGCCGAGTTACTGCTTTGTAACTTTGTTTTCACAGCACACTCTTTATGTATGTATAACGTTTCAAAAGCTACTATGTATGTGCTACTGATTTTTCAGAGTGGACACTATCGCTCAAGGAGATCATGTTATACTCCCATTTCACTGGCGTGCGGAACGCAATGATTGTGGCGGAAAGGTGCGGAACACACTCTACGGAGGAGCTTCGGCATTTTTATACAGAAAATGGGTTCAAAACCTACGGAAAATTGTACCTTCGGAACACCTTCAGAACGTTCACGGAATGTGCGGAAAAGACACGGAAAGACCGCGGTACAATGTTGGAATACATGCGTAAAAGCGCTCAGATTACCTTCGGAACCATTGCGGATTGCAAAGGAAGAACTTCGGATAATTCAAGGAACCTTCACGTAAAGCGCGGAATACTCGAGGAATGACTATGGCACTACTCCATTTTAGAAGGAAGACCTTCGGAATGATTGCAGAGCAAGCGGAATGAAAGCGGAACATTTACGTTCAACACGGAATGACTGAGGAATACCTGGTGTAATCACGTTTCCATCTGGAAAAATAGGCAAAGATCAAAGGATGTGCACCTGATTCTGCACAAAAATATGCTAATTCAACCAGGGAATCTCATTCTGCCAAATAGCTTATACAATACAATAATATACAACAACATACAACAATATACAACAATGTATATAAAGGGTCGCGAGCCAATGTAGCTCTTTTGATGACTGCATCTGTCTCTCAGATAAATCAGTGGCCTTTCTTAACAGAATAATTAATAATAATTTCACTGTCATTTAAATAAAAATATAGAAAAAGCCATCAAATAAAACAAAAAAACAGATAAATAATTCTACTGCAGTGTGCGGGAGGGTCTGATACCTTGAAACTCTTAATTTTACTGGATTATATGCAACAGCCTGCACGAGTTGTTTTTTTTGGGTTAAGGTAAATTTCCCTTATTTTTGATCAACTCATTTGTGCTGAGAAAAGGGGAAAAAAGATGAGGAGTGCAATCACGGAATGAAGATTTGGAAAGACTTGCATGAAGCCAAGCAAAGCTGGCAACCAGCTGATGATCAAAACTTGGAACACGCTTCCTGTCACATACCAAACACTACAGCGTGTGAGTCTTGCCGTATTGACCATGTTTGGCTCTACATATGCATGTGCATAAGCCCTGCAATATACAATGGCTTAGTCTATTTGATGGCCAGGTCAAAAATAAAAAAAAAGCCGTAGTGCTTCATTTCAAGGCGTTAGTTTGAGATGTGGTGAAAATTTCTGTTCTTCTCCCTTCAGGTTGGTTCATCTATTCAGTGTGTGGTGCTTTTCAGAGCATCATCCGGGCTGGATTCCGACTCCCCAATCCCTCTGATTGAGTCCGTGCTGGATGAAAGCATGCACTTGAGCACGTGTTTAAGACCTCTGAACCCCGCTTTGTATTTGCTTGATCATTTATTGTAAGGTGGTGTGAGCGGTGCGCTCTTTACTCCCTCCGCGCGCAGGTGATCATCAGCATGAGGAGGATGATCATGCAGACCCAATCAAAGTCTCCAGCAAACCACAATCAGCAGTGGATCAGAAGAAGGTGAAATACTGACGGTGTGCCAGAGATGAACTTCGATCGGGTCTGCATGATCATCATCCTCATGTGTGTGCGGGCGGAATAGAGAGTGCGCCGCGTGCACCTCTGAAGTGGAAGGCAAAGCACCCGGCAAGCGCTTGGTCTGATGCTGCTGCTGATGGTGCTGATGATGCTGATGGTGCTGATGGTGTGTGGTGTGTAGAGCAGCTCTCTTCACACCACATACCATCAGCACCATCAGCACCATGTTAAAAAGCACATGTTCAAAAGCACGTTCGAGGAAGATTTTGGTCTGCTGGAAGTGGAGGAACACATTCGGAATCATTACTGAATGACACGGAAGATGAGGGAATAACTGAGGAACGTTTGAGGATGACAACATTTTTGCTTCCACAAGTCTGTCGTGCTCCAGTGAAATGGGGGTAGTACGCCACCAAGAGTATGAAGGGGCAGTGGCGGTCTAGTGGTATAGGGTGCTGGATCGCTGATCCAAAGGTTGGGGGTTTGAGTCCCACTCTCCACAAGGTTGTCACTGTCCCCCCCAGTGCAGCTAACTGGGTTATCAAAGGCGGGCCATGTCTCTCACTGTCTATGGTGAGAGACATGTAAAAGAACCATTGTTGACTTTCGTAAAGAGTAGCTGCAAAGCCGTCAGCGTGTTTCTGTCCCCTGCTAAAAAGGGTTGTGACAGGAAGGGCATCCGACGTAAAAACCTCTGCCAAATCAAACGTGCGAATCACATGATTCACTGTGGCGACTCCCGAGTAAAAGGGAAAAAGCTGAAAGGAAGACGACAACGACGCCACCAAGAGTATGAGCTACGTACGCTGGTGTTGCTCTGACGTTCCATTCTTACCGCCACGTATCCCGACAGATATGCTCAACATACACAAGCCGTCGATATATGTGAGAGGAGTATTGAATTATTTTGGAATGTTTCAGTTTGATTTTCTCATCTGCTCTATCCCCAGTGTGCTGTGATTTCAGATGATGTTTAGTGTGCATAAACTTGTGTAGAAATATTAAAACATGTTCATATTGTAATAATAAAAAAAAAAAGGGAACATGCAAATGTCTAATGTTTCTCTGTAGTTTCACACCAAGAGAACAACATCGCCTCCGAAACATCTGCAGTACCTCTTCATATTCAATAACTGGAGTGAATAGGAATCACAACTGTCCTCATCGCACTCATGCCTTCATCCCTCATTCATTCCTTCATTCTGTTTTTAAACCACATGATCCTAATAATATTCATGGAGGGGGGGGGCAGCGCACCCATCTCAGCCGACTCTGGACAAAGGTAAAATGCACCCTGAACAGCTCACCTGACCATTGCAAGACCTGATTTATTGATTATTTATTTTATTTTATTTTACTCTCAAAGTACAGCTCGACCCAATAGATTTGATGCTGCTCAAATTCCCACAACTTAGCCGGAAAAATTACAAATATCAGAGCATACTAACCTCCGCAGCAAATCCTGAGTGAAAACTGCAAATTACAAATTACCTGCCTGATTACCGCTGACCCCAAATATCCTGCAGGCATGAATATTCATTAGATATTTCGTCCAGTCGCTCAAAAAAATATTAATTTCTCTCTCTCTCTCTCTCTCTCTCTCTCTCTCTCACACACACACACACACACACACACACACACACACACACACACACACACACACACACACACACACACATGCGTGGTTTTACTCAGCATGGACTGTGAATAAGAATGATTAATGAAATTCTTACACATAGAAATCCATCATTGGGGAACCGGAATAGTAATAAGGATCCAATTAAAAGCCCAGTTGGATAGGAGCAGTGGGGGCCTTCCACTCCCTCTGCTCACTCTGCAACCAGGGACAGTTTCACACACACACACACACACACACACACACACACACACACACACACACACACACACACTGTCACTCTCTCTCTGTCTCTCACTTACTCAAACTCTCTCTCTCTCTCTCTCGCTCTCTCTCTCTCTTTCTTTCTCTCTTTCCCTCTCTCTCTCTCTCTCTCTCTCTCTCTTCCCTCTCTCTACTCTCTCTCTCTCTCTCTCTCTCTCTCTCTCTCTCTCTCTCTGCCCCACCCCTCTCTCTCATACTTTGTCTGAAAAAGCATCTTCTTATGCACCCTGTGGGCAGTAAGTACATTAAATAATAGATGAAGGGCTTTACATACTCTCTATCTCCCTCTCTCTCACACTCTCTCTCTCTCTCTGAGTCCTCATGGACTTTCTCACTGTTTCCACGCAGAAATGCCCTTGATGAGCCCCGAACCCAGGACCTTTTTGCTGTGAGGCGGATGTGCTGACCACTTCGACATCGTGCCTCCCCAATTTACTGATCACATGCTGAACATAATGCTGAACATACTGAACATAATGAGGACTGAAATGTAAAAGTTTAGATTTCTGTCTATGACTTTTCTCATCACTCCTTTGTTGGTGTTAAGCGAGGCCTGATTCATGTTCTCGGGGCTCTGCACTCTTGCTTCCCTGATCTCTGGTTAATTTCATGTTCGGGTGGATTCCAAGATGGTCTCTCTGTTGGCCAAATATTTGTGCTAGGTAATCTCACAGTTCTGATTCCAGAAGAGGTGGCTGTGATCATGGTGAAGCAAATCCACACTGGATCAGACACACAGAATTAGCACTACGCTCAGGTGCAGAACAGAATCAAAAAGAACTTGCACGAGCTAACAAATACGAATTTGTACAACTGGATGATTTTTGATTTTTGATTTTGATTTTGATATACAGTACTGTATCAATCCTGCATTTAACCCATCTAAAGCAAACGCACACACACACACACACACACACACACACACACACACACACACACACACACACACACACACACACAGTCGGAACAGTGGGCTGCCACACTTATAGGGTACGCCCAGAGAACGGCTGGGGTTAGGTGCCTTGCTCAATGGCACTTCAGCCACTATTGTGGAGGAAAGGAAGGTGCGCCTCACTCCCCCCACCACCACACGTTTTTCCTGCTGGTTCCACATCATAACCTCACGAGAAACTGCTTTGGGCTGACGGACTGGGATGTAATGCACAGTGAACACATTGCGGAATTCACTGCATTAGCTTCTGTATGGACATCGCTCATGTATTCACAGCCTTGCTTCCTTCCAACTCCGGGATTCTATGCCACTTTAGGGAATTCACATAAATGAAATCACGTTAAAGATGGCTGACTGTATACACCATGTACACTTAAACTAGCAAATTTATCTGGAAAAAATATAATAAAAAGCTAATGTGCCTTATTTTAGAGACTAATGGAGGCCCACAACTAGAGGTTCTCCCCAGACCCTAGTTATCCATTATATTCAATCAGTGGTCAATTTGTTTACTTTGAACGTCATCTGCAATGACTGTTCCATATACAGTAAAACCTCCGCTGACGAACGCTTAAGCTCACGAACTTTTCGCCTCAAGAACATTAAATTTGTGAGCATACAGTCTCTGCTGACGAACTAGTTTTCGGCGGACGAACCAAACCACGCGGTCGAACAGCGCCACGGTGGCGGCCACGAGAAGTTCACGCACGCTCACGGCGTCACAGTTCGTCACCCCCTTTCTTTGAGTGCGGATGTGGTTTGTGTTTGATAGACATTTTGGACCATATTGAGTGTACTTTTGCTATTATGGGACCGAAAAAGACCCCACCACAGGCGGAGATCATTGAAAAACACGAACGAGGTGTGCGTTTGTGTGACTCAGCGTCCCAGTACCAGTACGCTAAGTCTACCATTGCTCCCATCCTTAAGAACAAGGAAGCTATTAAGGGTGCGTGTGTGGCTAAGGGTGTTTCCAAACAGTAGGCGTTTCCAAACTCTCCTTCCAAACAGTAAGTCCCTCCCTCCCACTCCATTCCATCAAGCCATCAACTACCATCACAAAGGTAAATAAAACCACTTTATTATACAGTACAGTTTATTTCTTTAATTACAATACAATAGCACATTTATTATACATAAAATAAGGTATATTTTTGTGTAGTTTTAAGGCTTATTTAGTAGAAAATTATGTTTTATGGGGACCTGGGAACGGATTATTCTCATTTTAATGGTTTCTTATGGGAAATAAATGTTCAGAAGACGAACTTTTCGCCTCACACACACTTTCTGGGAACCGATTATGTTCGTGAGCTGAGGTATCACTGTATTAGTTAACGTCTCAAGTCCCACTACAGTATAATATTCTATTGGATACAAATGTTATACCTATTTTATTGTTAATACAGAGATGCTTAGATGTTTAAACCCCAAATGACTCCTTGTTCCTCTTACAGTTAAAGCGAAGTCTGTCGGGTTTTTTTATAGCCACGAATACTCATCAGTTCGGCGTTTATCTATGGATTGTGCAGCATAAAACAATTAGTAACGCAACTCCTCCTGGATGGCCTGCTACTCCATCACAGGGTCCCTTTCCAGTACTTTTCCTAGTACCCATTGTTACCCCTGGGTGGGCAGGGGCACACTTGTGGTTTGGACGTTGCCCAGGGGTCTAACAGGGATTTGAACTCATGACCACTCAAACATGAGCCCTGCAACTTCCTAACCACTACACCCCCAGCACTATACAAGTATGCAACATAGCATCTGCTGTACACTATCTAGGGCACTACAGAGGCAGTTATTTATAATTTAACCAATATTAAAGCTAGCCTAGATAAAGTAGATAAAGGCAACCTTAGCTTGTTAGCATCCTCATTAGGAATTCAACAAAAATAGAAGTATCCTGAAGCACCCTGATGTTGAGTCCGTATTTTGTTGATATTCATTCCCTCCACTTGATGCTTACCTCACTTTTTTTTGTCTAAGTACCTCTTGCTTATCAGACCACACTGTTAAACTGATTTTTTTAAAGCAAGTATTTGTTAAGTTCAGAGCACAGGGTGAATCAGCAGCATAATGTTGCTCTATAGCAGAGAGATGAGCTTTCCTTTCGGCTTTTTCCCTTTATCGGGATCGCCACAACGAATGATTTGCACGTTTGATTTGGCAGAGGTTTTTACTTCGGCTGCCCTTCCTGTCACAACCCTTTAGCAAGGGACAGAAACATGCTGACGGCTTTTCAACCACTCTTTCCGAAAGTCAGCAATGGTTCTTTTACATGAACCTCACAATAGACAGTGAGAAACATGGCCTGCCTTTGATAACCCAGTTAGCTGCACTGGGGGGACAGTGACAATCTGGTGGAGAATGGGACTTGAACCCCCAACCTTAGGATCAGCGATCCAGTGCCCTATTCCACTTGACCACCACTGCCCCCTATAGCAGTGCTTCTCAAATAGTGGGGCACGCCCCTCCTTGGGGGGGGGGGGGGGGGGGCGTATGACCCTGGGGAACATGATTTTCTGGAATTATGTACGAGAATTAAGTGTAATTGCACCTCCACTCCACTAGTTGGCAGTGGCGCTCTCATTGTCACGCTATGGTGTAGCGGTTTTTCGCACGAGCAAACGATATAGAGTTGCAGTAAACAACCCCTCAAGAAACAACACGGAAAAATTTATAACAGGAACGAAGAGAAAGGTGGAGATAGAAAGAGAGAGATATTAAGACACAAATAAGTTGAATGAGGATGTGTATTTTTTTTTAAATTTCAGGCACATGGGTGCACTTTAAATCTTTTCTATTGCAGATTTAAAAAAAAACAATTTTAATAAAGTTTTTCTTTATTGTAAGTTGAATGTGTATCTTTATTAAAATTAAAACGAACAACAAAAAAATGTTATGCAGAGGTGTACTAATAATTTTATAGACAGATATAATTATTGGGGGGGGGGTGAAATATTTTTTTTTCTTCCTGGGGGGGGCGCCAAAGAAAATAATTGAGAAGCACTGCTTTATAGCCTGTCAGTTTAGGTCTTACTCAGCTACTGGTAACATGTAAGCCAGTACAACCTGTTGCATGGTTGTGTGGTTGGCGACTAAACCAGCAACCCCACCAGGTTCCAAATTTGGTGAGTAGGGTTGGCTACAACCCAGTAGGAATAAAAACAAGACCTATCAAAGGATGAATGAACGCTTTAGAGTCAACGGCTAGCTAGCGAGTGATGGTGTCTCAAAAAAAACACCCTGCGGAAAGAACTTTGGGCCTCTTCTGCTGATTTTTTTGCCCTTCATATACAGCCATGACAAGCTGTAATGGCTGCCGCCTACGCCAGAGTTCTAGAACGGCACCCAGATTGATTGATTGCTCTATAGCGCTGTTCAGTGGTCATGGGATTGAATTTTTGATGCTTAAACGTGACAAATAATGAAAATACACGTACAGTGAACGTTTTTTTTTTTTTTACTAGTATTCTTTATCTTTATATTTACATCTACCTGTCCATGATTAAACTTTATTGAAACGTATTTAAGATTTGACAACATTAATTAAGTAATTCATTCCTTTTATTGTATTTTTATCCTGGTTTGTTCTTAGTAAATATAATATTAATCAAAAACTGAAAATAAATGGGTATGTAAAACTTCCACTGAGAATTAGAATGCCATAAAGTATCCTCCTGAATTAATGACAATTATTAATGACAGTTATAAATTAAATTCTTGACATGGGACATTTTCAAGATAATATTCAACTCACTGTTGCGGTTTATTTTGTGATACTGATCAACTCACAGTAGTTTATCTTTATTTATCCTTTTTTCCCTTTTAACTTCTACTACTGAGAGACTCCATTAAAAGGGTTTTATATATATATAAACAAAAATAAAAGGACAGGACAAAGACTTTCTATTGAAACTCCATTTATCACTACAGATCTGTTTCGAGGGGTGGTGAAACCATCCTCTCTCTTCAGGTGATTATAGAAGAATATTCTTCTATAATCACCTGAAGAGAGAGGATGGTTTCACCACCCCTCGAAACAGATCTGTAGTGATAAATGGAGTTTCAATAGAAAGTCTTTGTCCTGTCCTTTTATTTTTGTTATTTGCTCTACCAAAACGTATTGAGCACTCTCCTACAGAAGGATCTACTCAGAAAATCCTCTATATATATATATATATATATATATATATATATATATATATATATATATATATATACATATATACACACACACACACACACAGTACTTTTTGCTCGACCTGTTGTAATACCATCATCTTTTTCTGAACCATGTAATCATAATTAAGGGTGTGGGGAGAGTACATCCAGGAGGGGGCAGAGTACACCCTGGATGGCTCACCAGGCCATCGTAGGGTGGAAACACGCTAACGGCTATGCAGTTACTCTTGTCGAAAGTCAGCAATCGTTCTTTTACATGAACCTCACACCATAGACAGTGAGAGACATGGCCGGCATTTGATAACCCAGTAAGTGCACTGGGGGGACAGTGACAACCCGATGAGAGTGGGGCTTGAACCCCCAACCTTAGGATTAGTGATTCAGCACCTTTACCTGAATGTAATACCATACTTTAAAAAAAAAGTATGCCATCTCACTGTGTTAGTACTTCTGGCGGTTTGAATGATCTCCCCTGCATGTTCTCCCTGTGTTTGCATCTGCTTCCCCCAAATATTCTAGCCCCCCCACACACACACACATAGTTCAAAGATGTGCACATTAAGTTATTGTTTCAGATTGCTCAGTGTGTTGATCCAATGACGGTCTGGTGAACCATTCAGGGTACCACATCTTCACCCATTGTTGGCAGGGATAGGTTCCATCCTCTCTGCAACCCTACTAGGATGAAGCAATTGAGAACATGAGCGATGAATTTTAACACTTTAACTACAAAATGATGTAGTCTTTTCCTGTACTGGTTAAAAAAATGTATCAACACAAAAATCGTTCATGAATGACAGAATCAACCCTCCCTCAGATCTCAGCATCTGGTATCCAGCGCACAATGAAGCGCGAATCACTTCCTTCAGAAAAGAACAAGAGAAGCAGAAGTTCCTGCCTGTGAATGAAAGTGCCGGTGGTGGAGAGGGTGGTGGGGAGTCATGTTCAATGAGACAGATTAACATTTGTTCTGTTACACGCCTCTCTCTGTCACACACACAGGAACTTTGCTTGTGCTAATTAACAATTAGCAAAGACTCGCCAGCTAATTGTGTTATTCCTTGTAATGAGGGGGCTAATTACTAGAATGTCAATTTAGATTTAATTACTAAGAGCTTTGTTAATTCCCAGTGAGCATAAGTTAGCGCTTTAGTGGCCCGTTTTTCTTTCTTGTTCCTGAAAAATAATCTGCAGATACTATATATATATATATATATATATATATATATATATATATATATATATATATATATATATATATATATATATATATATATATATATATATATATATATATATATATATATATACACACACACCATTGTGAGCATTTGTTAGGTCTCCTGCTTTCTGGGTAGATAAGGAAGGGACGTGTAAATATAAAA
>CM045732.1:29572974-29577974 GCA_024760905.1 Plotosus lineatus | reverse complement strand
CCACGCAAGCATGAAGCTAACACGCAAACCCCACACAGAAGCGCCCACACACACGATCTTCTTGCTGTGAGGTGGACGTACTAACTTTTATTTTCCCCTTTTTCCTTTTCTAATTGACATATTGAGTTTATTTGTCATAATGGTTTGTTTTATCTAGTTTTAGAAAGTGGACAAAGAGGCAGCTATTGGATAAACTGTTTATAGATGCTGGAATATTAAAGGCGTGTCCTGTGCAGGTAAACCCATTGCATGGTCCGCCCTATGAGTTTTAGAAAAAGATCACTATTTAATATAACTAGGTGTTCTTTTGACAAAACAGAATGTTAACAACTCATTTCTAAGTTTTCCAAAAATAACTTGGTACAAAAGTGTTTGAGAACTTGCAGGAGTTCCCAAATCCGCCATTGACGTTCATTCACGAAAATACACAAAGAATGGCGAAGTTTGTGTACGCAGTATTCAGTGACACTTACTTTGGATGGGCTAAATTCACACACAAAAATCTCCCTCGTGGGATTAATATAGTATATAATATATATATATATATATATATACAGTGATACCTCTGCTCACGAACATAATTGGTTCCTAGAAAGTGTGTGTGAGGCGAAAACTTCGTCTTCCGAACATTTATTTCCCATAAGAAACCATTAAAATGAGAATAATCCGTTCCCAGGTCCCCATAAAACATAATTTTCTACTAAATAAGCCTTAAAACTACACAAAAATATACCTTATTTTATGTATAATAAATGTGCTATTGTATTGTAATTAAAGAAATAAACTGTACTGTATAATAAAGTCGTTTTATTTACCTTTGTGATGGTAGTTGACGGCTTGATGGAATGGAGTGGGAGGAGGAGGGAGGGAGGGACTTACTGTTTGGAAGGAGAGTTTGGAAACGCCTACTGTTTGGAAACACGCATAGCCACACACGCACCCTTAATAGCTTCCTTGTTCTTAAGGATGGTGGTAGACTTAGCGTACTGGTACTGGGACGCTGAGTCACACAAACGCACACCTCGTTCGTGTTTTTCAATGATCTCCGCCTGTGGTGGGGTCTTTTTCGGTCCCATAATAGCAAAAGTACACTCAATATGGTCCAAAATGTCTAGCAAACACAAACCACTTCCGCATTCAAAGAAAGGGGGTGACGAACTGTGACGCCGTGAGCGTGCGTCAGCTTCTCGTGGCCGCCACCGTGGCGCTGTTCGACCGCGTGGTTTGGTTCGTCCGCCGAAAAGTAGTTCGTCAGCCGAGACTATATTTTCGCGAATTTAAAGTTCTTGAGGCGAAAAGTTCGTGAGCTTAAGCGTTCGTCAGCCGAGGTTTGACTGTATATATATATATATATATATATATATATATATATATATATATATAAAGGCCGGCCACATCTCTCACTATCTATGGGGTGAGGTTCATGTAAAAGAACCATTGCTGACTTTCGACAAGAGAAGCTGCATAGCCGTTAGCGTCTTTCCGACCTGCGATCGCCTGGTGAGCTGTCCAGGGTGTACTCTGCCCGCGACCAGAGTCGGCTGCGATGGCCGCCAGCCTCCCTGTGACCATAATTATGATAAAGTGGTTAAAAAAATGAATGATGAACTCAGTTTTGAATATTCGCCTTTTGCGTGTCGCCATATTTAACTTTCTTGTTGCTGCAAATATGTGATTCCAAAAATGACATCACAGATTTTTGTGTCTACGAATCATGAAATTCAAGAGAGTAAGATAGTATCCCTTAAGTTAGTTTGTTTGAATTGTTTGGCTCTTATTCAGAGAGAAAAACTCATGATTTCACAAACTCTGAAGTGTTTTGATAGGTAATAATAGTCAGAACTACATGGGTTTAGTTGATTTTAACATACAGTCGACCCCCTACTTACGAAAACCTCTGGGTATGAAAACTCCAGGTTACGAAAAACATTTTCCTAAGTTTTCGTCCTCTGTATACGAAAACAACCTCCTGTTACGAAAAGTGCCAAACGCGCCATTCAAAAATTCAAACGTGCCAATTAAAATTTCACACAATGAGCGAGTTGCTCTCTCATTGGCTGTCTCCCAACATCCTGCCCCGCTGGCCTCGCATTGGCCAGGAGGCAGCTGATCTGTACCCATACTTCCTGTCCGTCACACGGATGAAGGACAGTTGAACAGGACTGTTGGCCTGTTTTGACATCATGGCAGCGTTATATTTCATTATCGCTGAAAACCCACTACAATCGGGATGGTATTGAAGCAGAAGGAGACCTTAAAGTGGAAATACAGTGACGGAGGCAATTATTTTGGCATTGAAGCAGAAGGAGCACGAGCAGAGTACTCCGTGGGACAAGACCTCCGATCTCACAAGTAAGCAAGTTAATATTGAATCAGGACCTCTGATCTTTCAAACAAGTCCTGTAATTTCAATTTAAATGCAACATCCCGTCCATTTAAAAAATGAAATACAATTGTTCCGTCAGCTGCGCGTTGCATGTGGGCAAAGCCCGCATTCAGCAAAACACCCCATAGAGACAGAGTTTTGTGTGTGTGTGTGTGTGTGTGTGTGTGTGTGTGTGTGTGTGTGTGTGTGTGAGAGAGAGAGAGAGAGAGAGAGAGAGAGAGAGAGAGAGAGAGAGAGAGAGAGAGAGAGAGAGAGAGAGACTGCCAACAGAGTCAGTCAGAAATGAAAGGAGGCTTAACTCTCTTTTGCTAGAGCACATTGCCGCTTATTTATCGTCTCTTAAGTTGTTTAATTCAATAAATGTTTAATAAATGTTTTGCGCTCTGCCGAATGTGAACAAAACACGGCTCATCTGGACCTCTGATCCCTCAAGGAATCAAGTTAAAGTTGAGTTTGGACATCCGATCTGTCAAGCAGGGAATGCGCTTTGAATTCCCCATCTTAAAATGCTCCAGCATCCTGCGTGTGGGCGGAGCCTGCATCCAGCGAAGCATGCCATGTGTATTGTGTGTGTGTGTGTGTGTGTGTGTGTGTGTGTGTGTGTGTGTGTGTGTGTGTGTGTGTGTGTGTGTTTATAAAAATGTTTAATATAAATAATTTTCCTTTACTTTTAACACATATATCATGCATATTTCATACAAAATTGGTGTACTTTTATTATTTCTAAAAAGTTTATGGGGTAGTCTTGGGAGCCTTGGAACGAATCACGCGTTTTACATGTTGCGAAACCTCCATGTTACAAAAAAGGCACTGGAACGGATTAATTTCATAAGTAGGGGGCTGACTGTATAAAGTTTTGCAGATTTTTCTTGAGTAGGACATGCCTTTTAGCAGCAGCAATAATAACAACAAAAACAACAGCAACAATAATTGTACTTATAAAAGATAAAATCTGTCTGGCTTTTTACACTCGAGCTAAGTGGCTCATCACAGCTGGAGCTTGCCCTGCTTTCTGTAGTGCAGGGCGAATAATCACCAAACATCCATTTATAAAAGGGTATTAAATAAGATCTGTATGGAAAAATGATTTGTTTAGGTATATGTTCTCTGTTCTTTTTTCAGTTTCCTTTTCCGACAACACAATTTTTTTTTTTACTTATGAACAACCAGCTTTTTATTTGAACTAGGTTGCTGCAACCTAGTGGAAGGAAGGTGAATTATGTTTCATGGTAATGGCTGTTACAAATAATGTACGATAATCATATATTTTAAAAGCTCTGGTGGGCCACATAAAATAAGTTGATGGGCTGGATTTGTCCCCACGGGCCTTGAGTTTGACACTTGTGCTGTAGTGTAAAGCAATGATGAGGTAAACCTTCCTGGATGGAGGTCCATTGCTGGTCCATTGCTGGTCCATTACAGGTCACCCTTCCGTTATTTTTATTGGTACCCATTTACACTCCTTGATGGACCAAGGGACACCCATGGTTGAGACTTTGTCCAGCGGTCTCAGCAAGTTGGGGATCTAATTGGGATTTGACCCCCAATTTCTCGACCATGAGCCCAGCACCCTAACTACTCCACCATCAGCTTCACAGTTAAAACTTTAAACACAGTTAGAAAATTGCTGTGGTATCGGTGACATAAAAGCATTTTCAGAAATTGATTATTAGACATAAATTGTTATGCTGTTTTAGAATACAGTAGGCCCTCGTTATTCGCGGGGGTTCGGTTCCAGCCCCTCTCACGAATGAAGATAATCCACAAGTTCTGTACCTGGAAGTAAAACCCCATATATCATATATGTATCCCGCCTTCATCCAGTGTTGGCTATGATAGGCTCCAGCCTGTCAGTGATACAAGTACTATTCAACAGTCTGGAAAATAACTGAATAAATAAATTGTAGATGTCATTAAATGTAGTTTATAATATGAATAATTCTGGACTATTGAGCACTCCTGAGTATAAGCCGCACCAACTAAATTCAAAAAGAAAGAAAGGATATGTACATATATAGGCCATGCTCTTTCAAGGCCACAGGTGTCTGCCTTGCTCTTGTGCTTCCTGCTAGAGAACCCCCTAGAGGCTGTTAGCCCGTAAAAAACTATAGATTAGCCGCATCGTTGCTTAAAACGCAAGGTTCAAAGCGTGTGAAAAACGTAACGTCTTATAGTCCGGAAATTTTGGTAATTAACTCTGGCTGAAAATATTTGTTGTGATGTTTCTTAATCTTGCTGAGTCAATACCACAGCAAGTGTTTGCTATCATCAAGTACAAACGGGGTCCAGGAAATTATTAATGTGCATCACTTATTTATTTATTTTCTTTTGAGCTGTGAGGTGTATTATATTATGAAGAATTAAACTGTACAGGCATTGCTGTTGTTATTTGTCGTTCTTTATAATTGCTGTAGTTTTTACAGGTTATTTGACAAGCCGAACAGTGCAGCTGGTCATGCAACGAGAACTCAGCATTTCATGTAAAGGATGTAACGCTAATCAAAGTCTAAAACACTGACACGCTCCCACAGTAACTGTTTAAACAGCAAATCATCTCTCTGTCTGTCCTGATGATGAGCAGGCTCGTCTGCAGAGCATCAGCATCTTGTTCTCT
>CM045732.1:29562974-29567974 GCA_024760905.1 Plotosus lineatus | reverse complement strand
GACTCGCTCCTGCTCACATGCCTTTTGGTTTTTGCATCTCTCTCTCTCTCTCTCTCTCTCTCTCTCTCTCTCTCTCTCTCTTCTGATTCTTTTTCTTTTCGGGTTTTTTTTTTTTTACTTTTCCAGCTTATTCAAATCAGGTGTTGGAAAACTACCCATGTTTGAATTGTAATGCCATGATGGCACATTTACAATTTACTGATACTGATGCATAATAGGCAGCCGGGCAAACCAGAAATGAAAATGATTTTTTTTTTTTTTTTTTTTTTTTTTTTGCTTGTCTGTATTCTAATCACAGTGCTACATGATAGCTTACAAGAGTGTCTTTGAAAGTGCCTGTAACTAAATAAATTTGATCTGAACGGGGTGTGTTTGGCAGATTGGGTTGTGCATATTTTGCCAGCATGCCAGGTGCTGTCACGGATAAAGTACCTAGTTTGCTGTGTATAATAGGATGCAAGGCTTCCAAAAAAAAAAAAAGAAAAAAAAAGAAAGAAAGAAAACTATTCTATTAGATGCCCAGGAGGCGGGTGACAAAAGGATCCTGGGCCGCCTAGAGCCAATACTCTCCGAGTCATCAGTCAGTTTGCTAAAGAGGGAATCGACGTGTGTGACACCACTTCCATTCTTACGGGGAATAACAAACCGAGCTGTGTTTCTTATTAAGTTCACTCACAGAATAAAAACGTTCTGAGTTTGATTCCCAGTCTCACGACTTTCTGTGTGGACATTGAGGGGACAGCAATGACAACCCGTTGCGTAATCAGCACCCGGACACCGGCCCATCACAGGGCCAGTTCAATAAATTTTGGAAAACAAATCATGTGAAAATTAATGGAATTATAATAAATAAATTAATAATTAATTTAAATAAAATAAAGTTAAGTTAAATTTAAATGAATAATTTTTAATTACTTGGCAAAAATTTAATTTTAAAAATTAATTAATTAATTAATGACTTAGATGATAATAATTCACAAAAGTTCATAACATGTCCCGAAGGGAAACATCCAGAAGTTATGACAAGTAAAATAATAAATAAAAAGAATATGAAAACAAAGAAATGTCATAATGTAAAAATAAATGACTTATTAAAATCAATTAGTAAAAATTCAGTAGTGAAATTACATAAGCGTGTTTAGGTTAGTGTATTACAGTGTAATATAATTCATTTTAATAATGACGTTTTGTGCAGTGTTCACATGAAACGAACAGTCGGAACATTGCAGAACAAAACAAACACATGAAAAAGATCAATTTATAAATTTTATTAAAATTTTATGCATCTAATCATTTCATGTGAGTTTTAAAAGTTTCATCACAAAAAACATCAGCGTGTTCAGTACACTCAGTGTAAATAGAAAATTAGTACATTATTAGTAAATATATATATATATATATATATATATACATTGCTCTTATGTTGAAAATAGTTTGAATGAAACCCAAGCTTAATATTTTTGTTTTTCAAAATGGAACAATCTGATTGGCTGGATACTCCAGGACAAAAGGCACTGTCCTCACTGTTAGAACAGTATTTAAATTAAACCCAGAATATAAATTTGGAATATGAGAATATTAGTTTTGTTATGTTTCAGTGTAGTATATACTAAAAAAAATACAGTTACTATCTCAGGCCTGGATGCTGCTGATTAGTTACTACTTGATCAGATCGGCCTCGTCTTTAACAAATAATTGTTATTGATGTAATCATAATCAACATACACAGAAACCTCAGCCTGTTACTAATACCCAGCATTCTTTATATCTTTAAATAAAATTACTTTCTCAGCCTCATAACAACATGTAATTCCTGAATAATTTAACAAAACTGATTTAATTCTATAATAACGGTATAATAAATATATAATAAATACCACAACTCAATAATAAATATATGACAAATACAAAACCTCAATAATAAATATATAATAAATACAAAACCTCCATAATAAGTCTGGTTAATTTTTAAGAGTTCGCTTAAAGGGATAGATTTAAGATCTTCGCTGTGAACCTGAGAAAAAATAGAAATATTGAAGAGAGAACACCAATTATTATTTTAAAAATTTGTCCATGGTATGTTGGACGCCGCTGAGGTAAAGGAGGTGCATTTACGCATATTCCAGTGGTTTCCACCGCCACACTCGCCCTGCAACTTATCGTCCTGTTCTATGAATGTGATGATATACTGAAAGCCCTTGCGCATTCTTAACGCCGCCATTTTTCATTACAATTCCATCCGTAATCAGAGGCGTGCTGAGCCTCGGCTAAGATCGTCATCATCGGTTTAAAGGCTCACCAGCTCCAACCTCTTGTTTTTCAGTCCAGCTGAGCTCTTAATTATTTGATGGGTTCATTATAGGCTGTAATTGGAGTGGTTCGGCGCAAACGGCCCCGTCCTCAGAAGAAGGGCAATAAAATCTAGACTGGACCGAGGATTGAGGGGGTGAGCTGATAAAAAAAAAAAAAAGAAAAAGCCAAAGCCCAGGGAGCTCCGTAGCCTCACTGCGACCCTTGACTTGTTATCAACAGGATACAAACAACCATTTTATAATGCAAATGATATGCACCAGTATTAGCATAGACCCTTTTCAACTGCTGACCAATTAACGACCCGAGACTCATCATGTGATATCTCACCTGGTTAATACCCATGTGACAGGCTCACTGATGCATGATGGGTACTCTTATCATAATGGCTAGTGCAGGATTTTGGGAAAGGACGCACGTCTTTAAAGACATTAGTGGTTTCTGGATGAATGATGATGAAATAATGAAAATCCGGAAAACATCCGCTTGGATTTGAAGATAAAACAACAGCAAGTGTATAGTTGTTGTTGTTGTTTGTATAAATGTTTTACAGATTTTAATGCTAATTAAGCAAACATCAAACATTGCTGCATACAAACATAACTTCACCTTCAATAGCACTTTTTACTTCTTGTATAAGGCTTTCATTCTCTCTCTCTCTCTCTCTCTCTCTCTCTCTCTCTCTCTCTCTCTCTCTCTCTCTCTCTTGCTTAGCATTCTAAAAATGACTTTGTTTTTTTTTTTTTTTTCCACTTGAGTAAACTCCAACCTCAACAACCACTCCGAGAGAAAGAGAAACATCAGACGAAGGAAATATGTGACTGCACTGTTTCTTTAAGATAAAATATTCTACATCATAATTATCTCCTTAAGGTAGAAATATTAGCATATCCTCCAATCTTATTATCTGAGAAATTGCCTCATTAAGTCGGCAGCTTCCCCTTGTGCCCACCTTGCGCGCCATTGTCCATATTTCATCAGTGAAGCCGTAGAGCTTCCAGGCAGCTCTGATTGGCAAGAGGCATATGCCTTCCAACGGGTCTCTACGGGGCAACATGCCTGATTCTTTCTCTTTCTCTGTAATGGCAAGAAGATCACCATTAATTTCACATGTCTCTGCTTCCTACAGCCAACATACAACCGAGTGGCCTCACTGCTCCGTTCCTGTCCTTTTCCTGAGTCCCTCCTGCCCTTCATCCATTCAAATGTTTCCTCTCCGTCTATCCTTCATGTCTGAAAGCGTGTACCGCTTGTCAGAAGAAGGTGCTCTCTTGCAAACGAGGATCATGTCCCTTGGGGCGATGTAACACTGATGAAATCTTAAAATTTAACTTGGACATCACACATCAACACACAGATTTATCTACAGTTTGAATGGCTACATGGACACAAATGTTTTATGAGGTCTTTCAGTGCCACAAGTATTGCGCTCCAGTAATGCGCACGTATATTAGATATGAGATTAGCTTTAGGCATCGACACCCCCCCCACCCCAGCCCCCCACATACACCCCACACCCACCTCCCTGTGTAGCACATATTGCTCAAACTCACCATTCTATCCCTGCATACATTTACTAGAATAATCCAAATGATTACCACCACAGATTACAAGATAGCGCCATCAAGATATTAATGAGATGCCCCAGAAGATCCCTAACGACTTAATCGCCAAAGATTTAATCCGTGAAATGACATCCGACACCCATGAATCCGTAATGAAATCATCTGTTTTAATCCCAGACGATAGCCGTCACAATTGTACAGCTTCTGGGAAATATTATCGGACAGCCTGAAGGATGTCTGAGTTTCAAAAAAAGAAGAAAAAAAAACAAAAAACAAAGGAAAAGGATGAATACATGGGAAGTATTTATTCTTTATTTCGCAGAAGGTGCGAGATGCAGGTCCACTGGCCTATAACTGAAATCTAATTGGTTTGAAGCAATCTCTCTTATGGCCAAGTGGGTTTGTAATTCATACGTTAATTGAATCTATTGCTCAGCTAAATGATTTTGGTGCTCCATCTTAAATAGTTAGCCTGCAGCACGGCTGTGAGCTATAATGTTCTGTTCTGCAGCGTGTTGGTAAAAGAGCACTCATTTGGCTCTAGATTGATTAACATAATGATAATTTAGTGCTCTTTTATAATGGAAATTTCTCCACAATTATGTATTGTTTCATCAGTGTAAAAAAAGAGAGAAATATAAAGGAAAGAAAGAACAAAAAAAAAACAAAAAAAAAACACAATTGCCTGCCTTTATATAATATGCAATTTTCCAGGTCTCTGAGCTACAGTGAGCTAGCGGTGCATGTAATATAATATCATTTAATATTATAAATAAGCAGCTTCCGAACAAATGAAATTAAAGAATCAATCTGACAGATTTACAGGGTAGAGGATTACACATCAGCCTGAACGCAGTACTCTGAAGAACTTTTCAGGTTAAAGTGGACCTTGAAACACAGGCTGGGTAATTAATGTGTAAAAGGCCACAGGTCTCAATTAAGCGAGGATGCGGCGCTATTTGTTTAGAGTAAATTAGAGATGTCACACTGATCACGGGCTGCATTTTAGCATGGAGGGGTGTGTGTGTGTGTGTGTGTGTGTGTGTGTGTGTGTGTGTGTGTGTGTGTGTGTGTGTGTGTGTGTGTGTGTGGGTGGGGGTGGGGTGGTATTGTGTGAGTGTGTAT
>CM045732.1:29395474-29557974 GCA_024760905.1 Plotosus lineatus | reverse complement strand
GTGTGTGTGTGTGTGTGTGTGTGTGTGTGTGTTAATAAAAAAAAAAATAATAATGGTTTCATTTATAAATATGTTAATAAAATGGCTTAATATGTTAAAAATGTTTAAATGGTTTAATAAATAATTTTCTTTTCCTTTTAACACATATTTCATATAAAATTGTTGTACTTTTATCATCTGTAAAGGGTCTTTGGGGCCTTGGAATGAATCAGGCGTTTGACATGTAAAATGCGACCCCTACTGACGAAACTCCTGCATTACGAAAAAGGCGCTGGAATGGATTAATTTCGTAAATCGGGGGCCGACTGTATAATTTTGTGTATGTGGCCAAATTATATATCCTTTACAAAAAAAACAAAAAATCTGTTCCAAGGGTGAGCTCGTAAGTCGAAACGTTTGTTGGTTGAAACAAAATTTCCCATTGAAAACAATAGAAAACCAATCTGTTCCAAGCCCCTCCAAAGCTCTTATAACTTGACTCTGACATGTATTTTTGACGTTATATATTTAATAATAAAAATTTCACAATAATAACACATGTACAGTACCATTAATAATACTATGGTTAACAATAAATAATAATAAAACAAGAACAAACAATAAGTCAACAAACCATACAGTAAGTGTGTCTGAACTTAAGAATAGCACTTAACATTAATTTACACTATTTTTTTTAACTTTATTTATTTATTTATTTAACTTTTTGGATTTTTTTACCTGTTTTAACAAGGCTAATTGGCACGTATGACCCTGGGGAACATGCTTTTTTAACATACCGGACCAGCCTTAAGTGTGATTGGGCATCCTCTATAGTAGGTGGCAGTGGCGCTCTCACTGTGTTCCCTATGGTGGAGGGGAAAGCACCCAGCAAACCATATGAAGTGCAGTAAACACTATTTATAGTCGCACATAAGCACTGGGGGGAGGGGGGTTTAAATATATATATTTTTTCTTCCTATAGAGGGCATTATAGAAAATAATTGAGAACTGCACAAGGCGTTCTCAGAGAGCGGAGGGATATACGCGTAAGAATGCGAGGCTGATCGGCCTGGAAAAACCACAGCAGAGCTCGTTAGTCGAAAATTTGCTGGTTGGATGGGGCAGATTTTGGTGGGATCGAAGCTCGTATCATGGAAAACTCATTATAGAAGACTCTCGTATGTCACTCTCAGGTCACTGTGTATGACCGACTAATTAGTTGGTAGCAGCCAGCCGATTTCATTGCAGGTCTGATCCAGGCACCCAGTACTGCGCCATCTAGCATGGGACAGGGAGAGGGCTCATCCGCACTGGGTTCTCATTTTCAGTGAATTATGTGGGTACACGTCAACAACTTGCTGGGAGTCTAGAAATAACGTAACCGCAACTTTCTGCCAAGCTGTAACAGCACTGTAAAAAACATTTGTTTACTGTCCAAGCTGTCCAGTGTCCGACATCATCCAGTCCACTCTGAAAACATGAGGTGTCGAATAACAAGTTAAGACTAGCTAGTGGTGCTACTTTGAATAGTACTTGTGTATTTAAATAAATAAATAAATAAATAAAAGACAAGTAAGCAAATAAACAAACAAATGAATACAGAAATGAGTAAGCAAATAAATAAGCAAATAAACAAACAAATAAATAAACAAATGTTTTTAAGTGACAGAATGAAGTTGCAGGAAATGATGCATGAGTCGTGGTGTTTTGTTCTTGTACTGATGCTGGAAGTTCTTCCAAAGGCCCGGTTTATTACCGTAGATCTCAACGATGAGTGAGGGATACAAGATCTTTGGGATTTTTAATGAACACTTTAAATGAAAAGTATTATTTTTTTAAAAAAATGAAGCGTGAGATGAGTTTTTACTCCTAAAATATTATTGAGCACAAATTTATATTGAAAGATAAATTAAAGTATAAATATTATGAAATAATACCTAACTATAATAATGATAATAATAATAATGATAATAATAATAATAATAATAATAATAATAATAATAATAATAATAATAATAATAATAATAATAATAATAATAATGATAATAATAATAATAATAATAATAATGTTGATGAAGACAGTGAGCGCCACCATCAGGGCTGAGTTCAGCAGTTCAACAGATAAAGATACTCAGGAAACTGAAGTGCATGCTGGGAAATATCTCCCACCAGTACATGGCCTTCAGGTGTTTCAGGAGCGGGCCTTCAGCCACAGACTGATACCTTCACAGTGCAGGATTGAACGCTGCGGCTACCATCAGCCTTTATAATATCCAATACTTACCTGATATACCTTCTGCTCTTTGTCATTATCAAATGGTGAATATTATTTATTGATTCGTTTATTTATTTATTTTAATGCGGCACATGTGAAATATCCTGCGTATTATTCTCTATCTTCTGTAAATTTTTCATATTTTTATTATTTTTTTGTACTAATATTGCACGGCTCTTTTCATTCTTTCATTTCTTTTTTTTTCACTAATCTCTTTAAAATTTTAATTTAATTTATATTTGGTGTGCCCTGCAATGGACTGACGAGCTATCCAGGGTGTACCCCACCCTCTCCCAGAGTCGGCTGACATGGGTGCCAGCCTCAATGCGACCCTAATTAGGATTACACGGTTCAGAAAATGAACAGATGAGTATAATTTGGTGTCAGATGCTTCTGATGTGACAAATTAATTTCCTGTCAAGGATCAATAAAATACACTTCCCTCCCATTCTATTCCATTTTATTCTATTCTATTCTATTCTATTCTATTCTATAATTTGTTTTGTTCTTGATGTTTCTACTCTCAGATGAAAAACCTTTACATCGTTCTCATTTGGAAATGAAATATATCAGATATTGTTGCTGAAGCTCCTGAATGACGGCTGAGCATGTTTGTGAATGGCTAATCTTTTTAAGTTTTGTAGATTTTCAGCTTAAAAATTATTAAAGTAAATTATTTTTTTAATAGTAACGATTAAAAGAAATTATTTTGTTTAATAGTAAAGATATCCAAGTCGAATCCTAATCATATGCATACCCATAAACACTATAACTGATTATTACTTTAACCCACGTGACAACATATTCATTCTCTCTCACTTTGTGCCAAATTGTTTAATCTTGCTAGGGTCACAGGGAGGCGGCAGCCTATCACGGCCGACACTGGCTCAAGAGGAGGGACAACCAGAGGAGCACAGGGGCAACATCCACAAATAACCTTTCACACACACACACACACACACACACACACACACACACACACACACACACACACACACACACCTATTAGCTAATTAGCCTAATGTGCATATCTTTTGATTGTAGGAGGAAACCGGTGTTCCCTGAAGAAACCTATGCAATCACAGGGAGAACATGCAAACTCCACACAGAAACGCCTGCGTCTGGAGCTCAAACCAGTCCCTTTTTGCGGTGAGGCTGGCATGCTAACCACTACACCACTGTGTCTACCTCATCATTACAAAGTGAAAAGTATTTGTTTTTACATGCGTGTGAATTTACTGTAGAATGATAAAAATCAGAAACTTTATACGACCATCTCACTCAATTACAACAGGCCGGTGATGTTATTTGAAGCAAACCCAAAGTTCAGTAGTATCAATAAACCAGCCGTGTACTCCGTGCCAAGAGTCTGATTACTTCACATCATCAGCCAGTGTCCATAAAAATATGACCTCATCACTACCCGCTCTGATCTCTTACTCTGGACCACATCCAAGACGTACACTTTTAATGATATCCACAGGAGTGCTGATCTAAGACCTTGCCTTTGTGCAGTTTTAATCCCCATCTCATCGCAAGCTGCAGTCGCAAAACTGATTTTGAAACGACACTGCTTCGCTATGACGATTCACAAATCACCACCTGCCATTCGCAGCCTGGTGGAGTGAGCAAGGAGGAGAGAAATGGGGACACTCTGCCAACCTAATTAAGCTTGCGGAAGGATCTATATGTCCAGGGTTAGCCCATTACAGCCTCATCCATATAAGGAGTTCTCTTGGGAAAATTCAGCACGAGGCCCGAGGAGGCTCTGACAGGGTATGCACATACAGCAGACGCCGGTGGGGTGTGACGGTGTACTGTTCTGATGGCACATCAAGAAGAAAATGTGAAAATGGAGGAAGCAAAAAAGAAATAATTAATACCGTCAAAGCAATAATTTTATTGGTGGACTTACACAGTGGAAGTAATGAGAAGTGCATGTAGAAGGAGAGTATGGATGCGGTGACGTACTGACAAGTCTGACAATATATTATAACACTAAAAACCAATCAAAAATACTTGTGTTCTTCCTGCCTAAAACCATGGTGACTATCTGGGATTTTTATTTAACAATTAGATTTTTACTTTTTAAAAAAGGGAGATATCTCACATTTGAAGTTCTGTGTTATTAAATGTATGCAAATTTGTCATGCTGACCTTTTTAAATCTTTAAAAAACTTTTAGTAAGGTCAGAATTGCCTCAGGTTATTTCACAAATACTGAGGTCCACGTTTAAAAGACAGTTACTGTATTTAGATCAGGTTTAATATGTCCAGCGTCCAGCACTGTCAATAAAACTAAACGGAAGTTTAAGCAATATAATATTACTATAATAATAATAATAATAATAATAATAATAATAATAATAATAAAATTTCATATTTAACTAAAACGGCAGTCACGGAGTGCAAAGTATGTCCACCAGACACAAATGAATTTTGGTGAAAAGTGCATTGATTACCCTGAAATATCTTCAGAAATCTATAATATCTACATTAACATTGCAGGTTTTTATAACTTGCCATAGTTATAATGAAATGTTTCCCCCTACTGGACATCAGTGGGGCAAACAGTAGGTTGTTTTGTTTTGTTTTGTTTTGTTATGTTTTTTTGTTTGTTTCTTTGTTTGTTTGGGTTTTTATTTTTTTTTTTTGTATGTGTGTGAATTCAGGAGTTTTTTCTGTTTTTATTATTATTATTATTATTTTTTTTTAAAGATGATTCAATGTAAGGATCACATCCCAAATTTGTTTATTTCTTATATGTACTACACTGTACTCTGAAAAAGAAATTAATCCAACTCTGTGCAAAAACTTTCACACATTTTAAATTATCTTGCCACCCAAACAAACAAACAGATAAACACAGGTGAAGATATTACATCCTGATTACAACATAGAAGCATTTTCTGATTAATAGACTTTTTGACACCGGTAAATATGATGGACTCTTTAAAATGCTTTGCAAAAAAAAAAAAATAATAATAATCAATCATTTAATAATAATAATAATAATACTAATACTACTACTACTACTACTACTACTACTACTACTAATAATAATAATAATAATTATTATTATTATTATTATTATTATTATTATTATTATTATAAATACAAATACAGCTTTCTATTAAAAATATTAAAAAATGAGTTAATATGTAAAAACAACTTAAAATATAACTATAAAATAAAATATAACAAATATTTTCCTAGCCATATCACTAGATTCTCAAGGTTTGTCATATTTAATACAAACTTTCTCTTTTCTTTCGGCTTTTTCCTTTCTCAGGGTCGCCACAGCGAATCATGTGATTCACACATTTGATTTGGCGTAGGTTTTTACGTCGGATGCCCTTCCTGTCACAACCCTTTAGCAAGGGACAGAAACACTCTGACGGCTTTGCAGCTACTTTTTACAAAAGTTTTACATGAACCTCTCACCATAGACAGTGAGAGACATGGCCCGCCTTTGATAACCCAGTTAACTGCACTGGGGGGACAGTATATTATTTTTTTTAAATATTGTTGTTCTGAAATTTTTGTGGGGCAGTGGTGGTCCAGTGGTATAGGGCGATGGATCGCTGATCCAAAGGTTGGGGGTTCGAGTCCCACTCTCCACAAGGTTGTCAGTGTCCCCCACAGTGCAGCTAACTGGGTTATCAAAGGCGGGCCATGTCTGTCACTGTCTATGGTGAGAGGCATGTGAAAGAACCATTGCTGACTTTCGTAAAGAGTAGCTGCAAAGCCGTCAGCGTGTTTCTGTCCCTTGCTAAAAAGGGTTGTGACAGGAAGGGCATCCGACGTAAAAACCTCTGCCAAATCAAACGTGCGAATCAGATGACTTGCTGTGGCGACTCCTGAGTAAAAGGGAAAAAGCTGAAAGGAAGACAGAATTGTTGTTTTGAAATTTTTGGTGCATTTGTATCGTAAAATCTACTTTTTATGTATTTTTTAAATTGACTTTCACATAATATCTTGGTATAATATATTGGTATTCAATAACTGATGTGTGCATAAATGGGGACCCGAACTCATACTGGTGACAATATATAGAATATTTCTTTAACACTTCTTTTCGGGAGGTAGTTGTTTATACTCTGATTTGTTGATCGTAAAAAAATAAATAAATACATCAGTTGTTTTGGCAGTTCCTTGCCTTACATTAGTGTGGATATGATTAAAATAAGAGTGATTGTAAGATCAACTCCTTTAAATGGTCGTGTAATTGTGTCGGAAGACGATATGAAACATTCTGGATGTTGATATCAAACCAATCTGCATCACATCCTGATCTTTCACAATTCTTTACACCGAGTCTGGTTGACACATGACTTAAACCTTAAAGATTCTGTCAAGCATGGCTTTAACACCAGCTTAAAGTCACATGGGCCTCGGTGCAGTAATAAAGTAATGATTTGAACAGAGGGCGCGGGTAAACGGAAAACGCCAAGTACTCTCCAGAGTCAAGCATTACGTTCGACAATAAAACACGCCACATACAGATTGGAATAATCATACATTCGAATGATTGAATTCTCCCAAAGCCCTTGCGTTAGCGACACTTATAATTTCTTTCACCAGGCCGCTTCCTGTGATCAAATGTAACTCAAACTGACTCTCCAGGTGTATCTGTTCGCCACTTGCCACTCGCCTGTCAGACGAAGGGGAAAAAAAATAATATTTAATTTCTCTTCCTGTCTCAAATGCTCCTGGAGACTATTTGTACAAATGTTGAAGGAGAAAAGAAACGATTGCTTAGAGTGCACAGTCAGCAGGGGGGTGACATGAACACAATAGGTTTGGTCAGGGGGGTAATTGCAGCTCATTGGGGTGTCAGTCTGAGGTGCGTTCACTCGCCACAGGCATTCTGCAGCATTTTAAGATGAAGGGAGCAAAGTACATAGCTTTATCCCTCGTACCAGCCGCATGTAATCGCCCATGGAGACGACTAAACAAGACAACAGGGGGCAGTATTGAGTCACAGTAAAACGAGCTCTCATCATTCTTCACTCTTTCTCCCCCTTTGGCAAGGTAGCCCAAGGCAGCCGTGTGGCAATCCTGCTCTCTTTCTGTCTCACCACAACCAGATGAAGCTGGCAAGGGTCCAGGCGGCCAGTGTGTGGCTGGATTAATTACACTTTTTCAATTAATGCTCTAACAACGAGCTGTTATGTGTTCCGATGATAAGCCCGTGCACAGTGAAGCCGATGGGGGAGATAGTCTGTGCTGATGACATATTATTTGTAGAGAAGCAAAGCCACATGATTATACGTCCATAAAGTTCTTCAGGGGGTTTCCAGATCCCTGTGATTATTACTTACATTTAAACATTACACGCCAATCAAGCTCTGCAGTAGATTTCTGTGATTTAATTTTCCCTTTAATAATGAACTCTCGGATGATTTTTGGGTGGTGTTTAAAGTCAACAGTTTTTATTTGTTTATTTATTTGTTTATTTTACATTACAACTCATTTTAACTTTTGTTAATTCAGGCTACTATCCACCTCACAGCAGGAAGGTCCTGGGTTTGAGCAGTGGGCATTTCCGTGAGGAGCTTGCATTTTCTCCCCGCGTTTGCGTCGGTCTCCTCCTGGTACTTTGGTTTCCTCCCAGAGTCCAAGGACATGTACATTAGACTAACTGGGTGTTTAAAATTGTGCTTAGTTGTGAGGATAAGCTTGAATTGTTGTATGTGTGTGTATGTGTGCTGGCCCCACGATGGTCAGGGTTTATCCCGGCTTTGTCTAGAGCTGACTGAGATAGGCTCTAGCCTTTTAATGACACTGGTAGGACTAAATGGGTTGATATGATGAGGGAGTAAATGACTCAGTATAGATCACTCAGCGTAAACCAATGCACTAATTATAATTCATATAGAATATAAAGCCTTTATCCTCGGAGTATATAAAGTACCGAGCAAACCTTGTAGCCGCACGCAAAAAAAATCGTACTCAGCAAAGATGCCTTCTATGAACATATTGTGATAAAAATATATTTCTATATAGGAATCTCTATACAGCGCACAGTAATCCTTAATAAATGGAATAAAATCCATATTTAATGTGCTGATCCTTCACTTTAAAAATATAATAATCTCAGGTAGAGTTCATGCAGCTTTAATAGGTCATGATCTGTAAGTTTCACTGTATATCTGACAGAACCAGACCCAGTTCTCCTGGAGATTATGAGAGTCAGAGCTGGGGCTGCTGGTGGGGTAGTGGTTAGAGTACTGGGCTCATGATTGAGAGGTCATGGGTTTGAATCCTACTGAGACCCCTACTATGACCTTTAACCACAAGTGTTCCTCTGTCCACCCAGAAGCATCCAGTTTAAATACCAGGACGATGACGTGTGATGAATTAACATCCCATCCAGGAGGACTTTGAACTTCAAGTTGCTTCCCAGCACAGAAACCGGAATAAGCTCTGGTTCCGATGAGCCACTAGACTCAGGTGTGAAAATCCAAACACTTTTTCATTTACCTACTTGCTGCTCATTTGTAAGTGAAACCCAGAAGTCTTTGTGAAAATGTTGCCTAAAGAGTGTCGTGTATATAATTCACTGATTTCTTTATTACGGTTTTTTCCTTGCAATGTTTATTTTGTGCTTAAAACCTATTCTGAAAATTTTAAATGATTTTGTACTGGTGCAGTGATGAACAAATTGTAAAATGAAAATCGTTAGCAAAGTATATAACAATTTAATACTAAATACTAAATATCAATATTACTACTACTACTACTACTATGACTACTACGACGACTACTACTACTACTACTACTACTACTACTACTACTATGACTACAGTAGGCCCTTGACTATTCACAGTTTTGCACTCAAGGTTTGAGTATTCGTGAACTGCCAAGCAACTGACACATCACTCAACTTCAGCCAATGGCTGACCGCCTTCCAGCTGATTGGTTGAAATGATGTAATGCCCCCTTTTCCTCATTCGTGCACAAGTTGTCAATGAGCCTCTTTTTTGTGTGTTTTAATTACCAGTTAAGCTCTATGATGCCACTGAAACGCTGTGCGTCTTCTCTGGCTAAGCAATAGAAAACATTGGATGTCTCTTCTGAAGAAATAAGGCTTTCTCCTGAAGAAATGACAGTTCCCTCTGAACTGTTGTATTAAAGTCGTTTTCAATTATTATTCCAGTACAGTATCTAAGTTAATGTTTAGAATGTTTGTGCGTGAGATTTTATGTTCTATAGCATGTTTATGTCTATAACCAAAAGGATAAATTTTATTACGCTTCAAGTCCGTTTACATTGAACTTGAAGTAACGTCTTGGAGTGACGTCTCCAAGATAACACTGCCTAGAAAGCGACGTCGTGGATTTCTCAAAGTAAAATTGTTTCTTTGTTCATTTTAATTTGTTTTATTTGTTGTTTTGTTTGTTCCTGTTTTGCACTATGCTCGTCTAGGACCGGTCGTTCCGACGACAGCTATAAAATTGGAGACTTCAGGCAACTAACCGATTACTACTACTACTACTACTACTACTACTACTACTACAAGTACAATTACTACTACTGCAACTACCACTACTACTACTACAACTACTACTACTACTACTACTACTACTACTACTACCACCACTACTGTTACGACTATTACTATTACTACTACTAATACCACGACTACTACTATTACTACTACTACTACTACTACTACTAAGACTACCACTGCTACTACTACTACTACTACGACTACTATTACTACTACTACTACAACTAAGATTACCACTGCTACTACTACTATTACTACTAGTACTACTACCACCACCACTACTACCAATACAACTACTTCTACTACCACTACTACTACAACTACTACTACTACTACTACTACTACTACTACTCCTATTATTACTACTACCACCACCACCACCATAACTACTACTACTACTACTACTGCAACTATTACATTTACTACTACTGATGCCACTTCTACTACTACTACTACTACCGCTGCTGCACCTACTACTACTACTACTGCTACTACTACTACTACTGCTACTACTACTACTGCTACTACTACTACTACTACTACTACTACTAGTACTAATACTAATACCACCACCACAACCACTCCCACCACTACTACTACTACTACTACTACTACCACCACCACCACTACTACTACTACTACTACTACTACTACTACTACTACTACTACTACCAGTACAACAGCTACTACTACCACTACTAGTACTACTATTATCACTACTACTACTACTACGATGACTACTATGGCTATTACTACTACTAATACTATTCCTATTATTACTACTACCACTACTACTACTACTACTACTACTACTACTACTACTACTGCTGCTACTACTGCTACTGCTGCTGCTACTACTACTACTACTACTACTACTAATACCACCACCACGACCCCTACCACCACCACCACCACTACTACTACTACTACTACTACTACTACTACTCCTACCAATACAACAACTACTACCACTACTAGTACTACTACTATCACTACTACTACTACTACCACTACTACTACGACAATGACTACTATGGCTATTACTACTATTACTATTACTATTATTACTGCTGCCACCACCACCACCACTACGACTACTACTATTACTACTACTACTACGGCTATTACTACTATGATGATGACTACTATGGCTATTAGTACTACTACTATTCCTATTATTACTACTACAACTACTGCTACAACTACTACTACTACTACTACTATTACTACTACTAAGTCCACTAATACTGCTACTACTACTATTCCTACTACCACCACCACTACTACTACTACTACTACTACTACTACTACTACTAATACCACTACCACCACCACTACTACTATTCCTATTACTACTAATACCACTACTACTACTACTACCACTACTACTACTACTATGACGATGTACGATGATACGACTATGGCTATTACTACTACTACTACTATTACTATTATTACAACTGCCGCCACCACTACCACCACCACCACCACTACTACTACTACTACTACTACTACTACGACTATTACTCTTACTACTACTGATACCACCACTACTACTATAACTATTACTCTTACTACTACTGATACCACTACTACTACTACTACTACTACTACCACTACTATGACTATTACTCTTACTACTACTACTACTACCACTACTACTACTACTGCTGCTACTACTACCACTACTACTACTACTGCTACCTTTATTCCTATTAGTATTACTGCTACTACCACTACGACTACTACTACTACTACTACTACTACTACTACTACGACAACGACGATGACGACGATGACATCTACTTGTTATGGTCTGTATTTGCTGGCAGCATTTTAACTCTCTCTTTCTCCCCCTATACACTTGAGGCGCTGGCGAGAGGGCGTGGCTGTTACCTGCAGGTGAAATCCAGAGAGCGCACCTGAATTCAGTCAGCAATCAAAGAGCTATAAAGAGGAGAGTCGTGCTCCTCTCCGGCGTGAGAAGATTGTCTTTTCCATGTGATTCTGTTCCCCGTTATCTCTCTGACTTCTGGTATCCTGCTTTGTGCTCAACCAGTTTCCCGTTTAAGATATATTCCCAGTGATTCTGGTTTCCCCTGTGCTAAAATAAAGTCAGTGAATCATCGTACATGGTCTCCTGCATCTTTTGGTCCAATTCATATGCTCCCGCCGTAACAGAATCTTCTGACCGGAAACATGGACCCAGTGGAGACTGCTCAACTCCAGCAAGCACTATCCCACCAGGGAGTCCTCTTGCAACAACACGACTCCACCCTGCACCAAATTGTGGACAACCTCCAGTGAATAACCACCAGCATGGTGCAGCTCAGCAGAAGGATGGATGCCATCACCACCCAACTCGCCACCAAGACCCCGCCCACTCACCCATCACTCTCTGCTTCGGCAGCAGTGCCAGCGCTACCTATACTCCCCATGCACCGAGAACCAATGCCAGCCAGGTATTCGGCACAATCGGCTCCTGTGCACAGTTCCTCCATCAGTGTTCGCTCGTCTTCAGTCAGCAGTCACTCTCATACACCACCGATCAAGCTAAGACTGCCTTTGTTTTGAGCCTACTCACAGAGCAAGCCTCGTCCTGGGCGCTAGCGCTTGTCACCCATACCCCGGAATTATGTTCCCACTTCGACCAGTTCGTGCTGGAACAGAAAAGGGTCTTCAATCATCCAGCGAAAGGGGAGGAAGCGAGCAGTCAGCTACTTAGAATCAAGCAAGGCTTGCAGTCAGTGGTGGAATATGCAATCAGATTCTGGGTCCTCGTCGTAGAAAGCGGCTGGAACGACCCCGCGCTCAGTGGGGGCTTTCCTGCGGAGGCTGAATGAGAGGCTGAAGGACGAGCTCGCGGCATGAGATAAGACAGCTACTCTTGAAGATTTGATCGTCTTGAATACCAGGCTGGACAACTGGCTGAGAGAGAGGGACAGATCACGGGAAGAGTGGACCAGTCTCGTTTACCCATCCTTGAGCACTTCCATGAGACCCAACGTGGCCTCACCTCGAACATCCTTGCAATTCTCTCTTCCAAGAGAGGCCGATTCTCACAAGCCCATACAGCTGGGCCGCACCAGGCTGACGGCAGAGGAGAAGCATCGGCAACTGACCAACGGTCTATGCATCTTCTGTGCAGAAAAGGGTCATTACCTTGCTCAGTGCCCAGCACGGCAGGGGCTGACAGCTAGGAGAGGAGCAGCGACAAGAGAACCCTCCAAAACGCCCTGGAAGCGCTTGCAAGTTGAAGGTACTCTACACTCCGCACAACACACCCATTCTGTTGACTCAGGTGCTGATGCTAATTTCATCAATTCGGGGATGGTTGAGCTCCACGACCTACCTGTATATGAACTTGAAAACCCCAAGGAGGTAGTTTCCATTGACAGCCGACTCGTAGCTTGTGTCACGCACAAAACAAAGCCTGTCAAGCACAGTCTGTCTGGGAATCACGAGGAGTGTTTGGAGCTGTTTGTCCTCTCTGCCCCATCTCTCCCCTGGTGGTGGGTTGGCCGTGGCTGCAGACCTACAATCCCCACATCGACTGGCACACCCTCACCATATGCAGCTGGAGTGACTACTGCCTCCAACACTGCTTACTGGCAGCCGTACCCTCCCAAGTTTCACAAACCCCGGTCGACCTGGGAGATCTGGACTTGGTCGGCGTTCCGAGTGACTACCATGATCTGAAAGAGGTTTTCAGCAAGGACCGGGCTCGTTCGCTACCATCTCATCGACTGCATGACTGCACCATTGGTTTACTCCCAGGTTCCATGCTCCCTTCTCAGCGACTATATAACCTCTTGAAGTCGGAGAAAGACGCCATGGATCAAATATGCACACAACTCCCTGGTCTGCACCGCCACTGGGATGTCCCCTTTCATGGTGATCAACGGGTTCCAGCCTCCCCTGTTCCCCAGCCAGGAAGTCGAAGTGGCAGTTCCATCAGTCCAGGTGCATTTTCGCAGAGCATGCCAGGTCTGGAGAGAAGCCCGTGCTGCCCTGGAACGGACAGCAGCCCGAAACCAGAGAATAGCCGATCGCCACTGGACCCTGGCACCTCCCTACAGTGTTGGACAACAAGTTTGGCTCTCCTCCTGGGACCTGCCCCTGCAAGTTGACTCGAAAAAATTGTCTCCCAGGTACATTGGGCCCTATGTCATCGAAAAGATCATAAACCCCAGAGCCATCCGACTCAAGCTCCCAGCCTCTCTCGAAGTACACCCGGTATTCCATGTATCCCTGATCAAGCCCATGGTAGAAAGTTCCCTCCACCCCCCTACTGATTGATGGACACCTGGCATACACAGTAAATCGCATCCTTGACATGCGCAGGTGTGGTCGAGGTTTCCAGTACCTGGTGGACTGGGAGGGGTATGGACCCGAGGAACGCTCCTGGATTCTTCGTTCCCTAATCGGGGACCCAGACTTGTTAACAGAGTTCTATTGTCAGTTCCCGGACAAGCCTGGTCGGGCACCAGGTGGTCCCCCTTGGGGGAGGTACTGTTATGGTCTGTGCTTGCTGGTGGCTTTTTAACTCTCTCTCTCTCCCCATACACTGCAGTCGCTGGCAAGGGGCGTAGCTGTTACGTGCAGATGCAATCCAGAGAGTGCCCCTCAATTCACTCAGCAATCAGTGAGCTAGAAAGAGGAGTGGCGCGCTCCCCTTTGGCATCAGAAGATTGTCCTTTCCATGTGATTCTGTTCCCCGTGGTCTCTCTCGCTCCTGGTATCCTGCTTCCCCTATTCTAAAATAAAGTCATTGAATCATCGTACGTAGGCTCCTGTATCTTTGGGTCCAACTCATATGCTCCCACTGTCACACTACTACTACCAAAACTACTACTACTACTACTACTACTACTACTACTACTACTACTACTACTACTACTACTACTATGACCCTAGCTATTAGTAATACTACTACTACTACTACTACTACTACTACTACTACCACTACTACTACCACTTCACTTCACTTCACTTCTCCCTTAACATCCGTTACATAACATGTCATTGGGGCATCTTTATGGCGAGACTTGGGCTGATTTGGCCTGGCGGTGCCCCTCCCTATCCAGGTTGTAGAAACATGCTGATGGCTTTGCAGCCTACTCTTTACAAAAGTCAGCAATGGTTCTTTTACATGCCTCTCACCATAGACAGTGAGAGACATGGCCTGCCATTGATAACCCAGTAAGCTGCACTGGGGGTACTACCACTACAACAACAACAACTACTACTACTACCACTACTACTACTACCATTAATAGTAATTCTACAATTACTACTACTACTACCACCACCACCACTACTACTACCACAACAACGACTACTACTACCACCACTACTGCTACTACTACTACTACTACTACTACTACTATTACTACTACTACCACCACCCCTACCACCAACACTACAACTACTACTACTACTACTACTACTACTACTACTACAACTACTACTACTGCTGCTACTACTACCACTACTACTACCACAACAACAATCAACAACAACTACTACTAATACTACTATTACTACTACTACCACCACCCCTGCCACCAACACTACAACTACTACTATTACTACTACTACAACTACTACTACTGCTGCTACTACTACCACTACTACTACCACAACAACAATCAACAACAACTACGACTACTACTACTACTACTACTACTACTACTACTACCACTACTACTACCATTAATAGTAATTCTACAATTACTACTACTACCACCACCACTACTACTACCACAACAACGACTACTACTACCACCACTACTGCTACTACTACTACTACTGCTACTACTACCACAACAGCAATCAAGGACAACTACCACTACTACTGCCACAACTACTACAACTACTACAATAACAACAACTACTACTACTACTACTACTACTACAACTACTACTACTACTACTACTACTACCAATAATAATAATAATAATAATAATAATAATAATAATAATAATAATAATAATAATAATAATAATAATAATAATAATAATAATAATAATAATAATAATAATAATAAATGTAATAAATGGGGTGCCTAACATTTTTCTGTTGTGTTTTTAAAAAAATACCTTTTGATTTTCAGCACACTTTATATCTGTGTGATGCAACTACTTATTTTTTTTGCTGTAAAAACTGTAATATTTAAGTTATTCTCATTTATTGCTTTAAAAAAAAATCAGCTCCAGTAGCACTTAACATGATTCCTATTTTCACTTGGCCTAATCAGAACAGTCCATTTCATTAGACACTCTTAAAGATAATAGGAATTAAAAGTGTGTTAAATTAAAATACGCACTTTGGCCATGTGCTGTACAACATCATCGAGGAAGGATAAAATATTGGGACTTAGGGCGAGGTTTTTGTATGTTATTTCAACTTCACTGAGAGAATGAGAGAGAGAGAGAGAGAGAGAGAGAGAGAGAGAGAGAGAGAGAGAGAGAGAGAGAGAGACCCTACTGCCCTCTATCCATAAGACTGAAGGACTGAATTCTACCCCCCATTAAAGTGTTAAAAAATTTAAATAATAAAAAAAAAAAAAAATGGAACGTACTTTTTAATTAAAAAGGATCCTAATAATCCACATCATATTATATGGCGCAGATTCATCGGTCAATTTAATAACATGGAGCCTTTTGGATCTTAATATCTTTGGAAACAGGTTTCCTTCATAACTGAGGGGCTTTGTTAATTACACACCGGGCCTAATGATTCTGAATATTCAGTGGCTCTCGATGTTTTGATAAATGGGCTTCCACCAAGATTTATTCCTAATTATCTCATTTGTCTTTCTCCATTACTTTTTATAGCTTAAATTTATGAAGTCATTAAGACGTTAGTGGCCCTGATAATGATTAGGAGAAAGAATTGTATGAAAGTGAATTATATGAAAATGATTATGGCTGAAGGAGTGTTTAAAATGGAGCCGCAGAGGAGGTGGCGCAGGCTTTGTGTGAAGGTGCGGGGGCCTTGATGTGGACGGAAATAACGGGGATTAAAACATCTTTGTCATCGCTTGCGTCTCTCTCTCTCTCTCTCTCTCTTTCACACACACACACACACACACACACACACACACACACACACACACACACACACACTTTCTCTCACTTTTTGTTTCTCTCCCTCGTTCTTCTGTTCTCACACATATTCATCTCTTAATGTAAGCTCACACTGCTTGTAGTTCCATTCTCTTTGGAATCAGAGATGAGATTGTTCTTGTCTGCTTAAAAAAAAAAAATCAGGGATTATTTTTTAAAGTGGACTTTTGTGCCAGTGCGTTTGCTTCATTTCAGCCGGTCTTTGAAAAAGAAATGAAACACATAAATACAGGCCATTACATCTGCATTTGGGCTTCTTTTATTATTATTACATTTTTACTGACTTCAAGCTTCCAGACCCACAAGCAAGCAGTGACATTTATTACTTATTTTCTTTCTCAGTACCCCATCCCCCTCACACACACACACACACACACACACTCACACTCACACACACACACACACACACACACACACACACACACACACACACACACACACACACACACACACATGCACCTCCACTTAATTACACAGTGGGCGTGACCATGCCTTCCATATGTTGTTTCAGAGTCACTCTTCGTTTGCAAATCTGTTACGGTCAGCAGTTGGATGTGGACGTGGAACTGCTGGTCAAGTCATGCGTTTTATTTCCAAGCAGCTTCAACAAGCACTTCTCGTACTCACTTGAAAGTGTAATTTGCAAATTAAAAAGATAATAATTGGAACACACTTTGCTATGTACTGTGTACAGGAAGACACTCAGGATACAGGGAGTGCCAACAAAAAAGTGATAGAAGTTGCATTGGTAGGGTTTCTAGCGAGCGTGCACGCGTGCCCATGACTGTAGGTGTGTTTTTATAACTTTACAGAAACTGTCAGAGTCTCCACAAGAATAGAAATATCGAAACATTAGTGTTCATGCAGTAGGTCACGGTAAAGGAACTGTTTTCGTATTATAAATGTTTTCTTGGTTCTTGAAGTCAGAGTTATGATTGGACACAGGTGCAGGAACAGCATCAATTAGTTTAGTTGCAATTTGTTTTTTATCATTGTAAGGTTGTCACGTATCATAAGACAGACATGTTTTTTTTTTTTGTTCCATGAGTGTGTGTGTGTGTGTGTGTGTGTGTGTGTGTGTGTGTGTGTGTGTGAGTGTGTGTGTGTGTGTGTGTGTGTGTGTGTGTTTGTGTGTGGCAGGCAGTTGGATAAACCCCTGTCCATTGATAGGTAGACCAACACATCTGTCGCGCCTATTCTCCACGTGTCCCTCTCTCTCCCTTCACAGAGTCAGACAGATCTGAAGAGGCTACGCAAGGCCCCTGCTTAATTAATTATTTAATTATCTAATCAAGCCAGGATGAAGAGCATCTCCTTACACCAGAGTTAATTATGAAACAGCTGGGGCAGGGTGCTGGAGGAATACTGAAATGAGGCCTGGCATGCTCTCATTTTTCTTCTTGCTCACCCACACACTCTGACTCGTGAGCAAGCTTTTGGCCAGCAGGGAGCGCAGCGTCTCCGCTGGAACACTTTCAAAAAAAATGATACATTTATATCAGTCATGATTTAACTGGCATTATCCAATAATCCGATATTGGGCAGTGGTGGATCTGAAGGTTGGGTTCTCTGCTAGTGACCAGGTTATGACTTTAGACCCCATGACTAGCTGAGAGCTTTCGTCTGTTGAGCCTTTTAACCTCAATTGTAGTGGTAAGCACATACACTTCACAGAAAGAATGGCCTGGGTTCTATTCCTGTGCTCAGCAAGGACATTTCTGCATGGAGTTTGCGTATTCTTCCCTTGTGTGGGTCTGTTTTTTCAAAGTACTGCATTTCGGTTTCCTCCTACAATACAAAGACACACACACACACACACACACACACACACACACACACACACACACACACACACACACACACACACACACACACACACACACACACACCTATATGTGGCTAATCAGCTGTTAGAAATTGCCTCTGTGTGTGTGTGTGTGTGTGTGTGTGTGTGTGTGTGTGTGTGTGTGTGTGTTGGGCTTGTGATGGTCTGGCGAGCTGTCTGGGTGTACACTGCCTTCACCCGTTGTCGGCTGAGATAAGTACAGCCTTCCGGTGACAACAATAAGAGTAAGCAGCCCGACAAATGAGTGAATGAGAAAACAAAAGTAATGTACACAGTATTTAAATACTTTATTCTATCCCCTCATCCAGCTATTCAAACTTTGAGATTAGTATTTAATGTTCCATCTGTTCCATTTATTTTATATCAAAATGTAATAACATTTTAATAAACATACAGAGTCTCCCAAAATATGTTGTATATCCTTATCAATAGCAAATATCTGATATTATAATAACCTGGTCACATCTACAGCCCAATTCACCTGATTCTGGATCTACTACATTTCCCAGCACACACTGCACATTCCATGAGTTTGGAGACTTGACTTGCTCCTCATGCTCACAGCACATCTGTTACCTATTTCACTGATTAGCAGCACACTGGATCTTTCTCAGTGCCAAGTTCGCTAAGTATGAGCGTACGAACTTATCAAGTTCGAATCAGTAGTACAAACACTGAGAACGAGACGACACCTTCCAGTTATTTGGAAATTGGAACAGCAGTGTACTTAACGCCATATCCATTTCCAATTGCCTTTCGGGTTCTTTCACAGTAAGGTAGGCTCACACGAATATGGTGTCGTTCTGCTTTTATTCTTGTTCACAGCACGTAATCTCCATGGCATTATATTAACAAACTTAAACAGCATAACATTCATTTCCATCCAGTGTTGGGATCATTTCTCACCGATGTCTTCAATCGATAAGGGAAAAATTCAACCCCTCCATAAAGTCAGGACTTCCTGAAAACTTTCATCTGAGTTAAGGACTCTGGGGGGGGGGCAGTACATATAATAAAATGATCCCTCAGGCTCCCTGAACCAATCTTTCATTATTCGAGTCCCCATTTTATATCCAAGCCATCAGGGAAGAAAAAGTGCATTGATATGATAACCTGCAAATTCAGTACATTCAGATCATCAGCTGCTTCATTTTATTACCACGTTGATGTTGCTGAGCCTCGACCGGAACCAACTGGAGCAACAATACCTTTGGAATAACATGCAATGATCTAGGTTTAATGCTCTCAATGAAAATATTACAGTGTGGCACTTAAATTTGTGGCCAAGCAGTTTATATTTAAAATAAATTGATATGATATCAAACAAGCCCAGCCTCACGCTCACTCATTAGCTGAACTGCTGTCTTCCACTTGGGTCACAATAAGGCTGTAGCCCATCTCAGGTCACAATGGGCAAAGGTGGGATACACCCTGCACAGCTTGCAGGTATTGACCTGCACACATAAAACATGTTCAGTTCTCGTGGTAATTTGGAATATCATTTACAATCGGCCCTTGACTATTTGTGGTTTTGCACCCACGGCTTGAGTATTTGCTGACTGCCGAGCAACCGGCAAGTGATACAAATTCAGCCAATGGCTGTCCTCCTTTCTCCTGATTGGTTGAGCTGATGCCCCGCGCATTTTCCTCATTCGCACACACGTTGTCAATGAGCCTCTTTTTTTTGTGTGTGTTTTAATTACCAGTTAATGATACCACTCAAACGCTGTGTGTCTTCTCTGGCTAAGCGATAGAAAATGCTGGATGTCTCTTCTGAAGAAATAAGACTTTCTCCTGAGAAACGACGGTTTTCTCTGAACTGTTGTATTAAAATCTTTTTCAATTATTATTCCAGTACAGTACCTAAGTTCATGTTTATGTGTGAGATTTTATGTTCTGTAGCATGTTTAACAAACCATACCAAAAGGATAAACTTTATTACAGTATTCTTCATGTCCTTTTACATTGAACTTGGAGTGACGTCTACAAGATGGCGCTGCCCAGAGGGGCGACCTCGTGGAGTTCTCAGAGTCAAATTCTTTCTTTGTTCATTTTAATTTGTTTTATTTGTTGTTTTGTTTGTTCATGTTTTGCACTATGCTCGTCTACGACCAGTCGACTCTACTACAGCTATAAGATCGGAGTATCTTCGTTTGTGTATAACTAAGTGTGCAGGGTGTGGCTAGCAGAGATAATATGCTATGGTAGGCAGCTCAATGCCAGCCATACCCCAGCTAACAATAAGCCCAGGCGGGAAGGGGCCGAACAACGACTCCGGCGCTTGGAATTGCACGGGATGAAGGCCGTGTAGCCGTGCAATCACTTCATCGGGTGTACTCTCCTCGAGCCATGTTTCACAGAAACACAGTCCTGTAGATCCCTCTGCACTGCAATCTGTGCATGAAGTTCGTCCATCTTGTTTCTCAGGGACTGAACATTTTCAAGCAGTATGTCCGGAAGAGCTAACCAACCAAGCGCCGGAGACTGAGAACTCTGCCTGGGCTTATTGTTAAACGGGGTGCAGTTAGCATTGAGCTCCCATAGCATATAAGCTCACGATAGAAGTTGTTTTAATGAGTAAGACTGTCTATAGAATGTGTTTAAGAAGCATATTTAGTGCATGTAATAGATACATAGTATTTTACTTCCGGCTGCTCATTCGTGCATGTGACGTAATACATGGGGTTTTACTTCCGCGTATAGAACTCTCGGATTATCTCGATTTGCAGGAGGGCTCGGAACCGAACCCCCACGAATGTCGAGGGCCTACTGTATACTTTTTCAATTTTTAATTTTATACTTGCTGGTAAACAAAGAGCTGCAAAACTGATTTTCATTGTTCATGCAACAGTTGACAGAAACTTTTATCTTTATCTTCAGTGTGCATTGCTTTGGTCTGTGGGACGAAACGGAGCCCATGTAAGCATAAAAAGAACATGAAACCTCCATACAGAAACACCCAGGATCTTCTTGCTCTGAGACGAATATGCTAACCACTATGCCACCCCACTGCCCGAGCCTACTTCCTTTTAATTTTTTGGTATTAACTTATTTTCATAAATTCTAGGTCTATTCTAAAGGTGCTTTGAGGTCATTGTTTTGAACTACAGCAGTTGTGCTTGACCAGAGATACGAAATTAAGTTAGAGTTGATGAACGAAAAGCAAAATTCATTAATTTTCTGTAACCGCTTAATCCTAATTAGGCTTGGGGGAAGCTGGCGCCCATCCCAGCTGACTCCGGGCAAAGGCAGAGTACACCCTGGACAGTTCACCAGGCCATCGCAGGGAAGAAACATGCTGATGGCTATGCAGCTACTCTTGTGAAAATTCAGCAATGGTTCTTTTACATGAACCTCTCACTATAGACAGTGAGAGACATGGCCAGCATTTGATAACCCAGTTAGTGCACTGTGGGGACAGTGACAACCCGTGGAGAGTGGGGCTTGAGTGGGGCTTGAACCCAAACCTTAGGATCAGTGAGCTAGCACCTTTTACCACCTGGCCACCACTGCCCTGAAAAATCAAATTGGACATGAATTACTCAGTTACACTGGTTAGTGTGAAATGCGTTCTGGGATACTGAACAGTCCCAAAAAAGTCACCTCCCAATCCTTGATAAAATGGGAGAAGCTTAAGCACATCTGGGTTATCGGACTGTAAATGGCTGGATAATTGTACTTGCTGTGAATGGTGAAGTTTCACAAGTCCACAAGAACGCAAGTACAGACAAGTATACAAAGTAACAGCCTCTATTCTGACTATTTGTGAAGTATCAATAGTCATGTATTGCAGGCCATGCCACACCTTAAAAGTTCTGATTGTGTTTCCTGTGCCTGACCCTGTTTCCTACCTGAAATGTATATTTTCTGACATTCATGGTATTTGGGAGATGCCCTTATACAGAACAATTTCAACTATCCATTTGGCGCTGGTTGGGATTGAACCCGCAACCTTCAGCTCGCTCACCACTGAACTGTAATTCTGTGTTTCTTTGTATGACTTCTGTCTGTTTTCATTGTAGCAAAGCAATTTTAGATCGTAAAAATAATTTAATAAGGAATATAAGCATTTTCCTACAACCCCTACACATCTCAAATGAATGTTTCCAGCGAATATGGTGGCAAGGAAAAATTCCCCTGAGAGGAACCTCATGAGGAACCAGGTCCAAAAGTGAACGTCATTCTCATTTGGATGAAACCATAAAAATACAAACGATATTTGAGAAACTTCATTACAGTCACAAACGTAGTCCAGTTGGTTAGAACACATCGATAGGTACTAAATAATTGTAGGAAAACAGCTTATATCACCAGCAGGGAAAAGTCATCTTCATAGTCTGAGTGCATGTGTAAGTTTATTTAGATCTTCATCAGCAGGAGGGATGAGGGATGGGCTTCCAAGATGAGAACTCAGCCACCATCAGCACACCAGGACATCACAGGACTCAGAAAGCAGAAGGACCAGGATAACCGGTGTCCCAGAAGGAGAATGTGTATCTCAGGAAAAACTCAGAGGGCAGGGCAGAGGAAGAGAGAGAAGCTCTATGAAGTGATGCTGCTGACCACCTCAAACCGCTACACATGTTCATTTTGGGACAATCAAACACATTCAGAGGGAAAGCTCTATTCAGCCATTTTATACAGATGATCTCACAGATGCCCATGATTGGCTGGTGATCTCTGTGAATGACAGGGAAGTGAGCATATGCCTTCCATTTCCACTTGGAGAACTCGGTCAAATAGCTCCCATGAATTCCTGACCATAGCCATAGCCACGGATCACCCTGGATTTGAACTTGTGGTTTCTGGGTTGATAGTCATGCACCTTATCAATATGCCACTCACGAGCTTCTCCCTGCTTTATCTATATTCAGTTCAGATGATCTGTGTCTGTCTGATGGCTTGATCTCCGCCTGTTAATGAACATGTTTATAATAATGTGTGCCTGGTTTGCATTAAAGCCTTTATCTGTGAATGCATCCACAGCTTCCCCAACCTCAATCATTACGTGTTAAACGTGTCATAATGTATTCATACAAAGTCAATATCTTCAATTTTATCTTTTCCAAAAGTTCTAAAAAATAAATAAATATAAATCTTTAGCTTAAGTTTTTTAATCTACCAATCAGCAGAGTGAGTGAGAGAGTGTGAGAGCAAAATCAAATTAAATAAAAGTAAGAGATTATAAGAATGAAAAATATATCCAGGACTGATGGAATGTTAGCTTTTCTCATGACTAAAACGTAAGAAAACATTAATTCTCTAATATGGGGAGAAGAAAGTAGGAATAGATCTTTATTCTCATTGGGCAGGTGCAATGCTAATCGACCGCTGAACTGTTTTAATTAGCCAAATAGTCCCTGATCAAGTGTGTTTGATTACTTCTGTAGGTTTTTAAAATGATTTTTATACTGTTAAACCGGGCTGTTAAATTCTTTGATACTCTCATTCAGGGCCCCATGGAGTGATTTGAAAGGTGGGGTGTGTGTGTGTGTGTGTGTGTGTGTATTGGGGGAGTCCATGCAGTCAGTGAACGACTAGAGCTTACATCCTCTCAAGGAGACTATGCATGGCCGATTTCCAAATGTTAGCTGTCAGGTGTATTCTGTGTGCACATATCCATCGATGTACTGATTTCAACGTTCCAATCCAATCATGCCTCGGCTCGAACAGATCCGAAAAAAGAAGGAATACCGGTACCGGTACATTCCCTAGAAGGCAGCCACTATATTACTATATGCTCGGTGCAGAAGCATTTACGGTACACGATGTACATGTAGGTTATACTAGGTTTGTACAAACTATACATTTTAAACATTTCTGAGATGCCACTAGAAATTCTTAAAACATTTCTTTGGGTTGAGATACAGTGTGGGGAAGCTACAGGGATCTCTCGCTACTTTGCGCTTCGATTAATGCGGCTTCAGTGCATTGCTTTTTTTTTTTTTAAATAAATAAAAAATAAATATTCATAGAATTAAAAACATAAGGAAATTAAGAAAGAATAAGTGAAAAAGTTAAGGAAAATCTCACAAAAACAAGGCCAATTATGCAAAAAAACCAAAAAAACAAAACAAAAAAAACACAAAACAAAAAAACAACCCAAAATCTCCCATCAAAAGTTGATACATTGTTGCATCATCTGCACAGCTACGCCCCCCTCTGCCTGAGCCTAGTATTAAGTGTACCTCAGGATAATGTTCAATTATATTTCATACTTATATTTATGATCCATTTTTCTGTAGATTTTATTCCATTTCTATTTCTACTTGTTTTTCAATTTCATTTTACTTTCACTTTCACTTTCGACCTTGGACAGCTTATTTATGTTTGCACAACGAATGTTGGTAAGTTGGAAAGCGTCATATATTTTATTTACATCTTATGTTTTTTGGGGTTTTTTCAATGTTTAATTGTTATTATAAGAATTTATAGCATTGGATATATAGTATATAAGCATATACTTGTACATATACGTCAGTCGGGGTAGGGGGTGAGGGTTGTGGGGTGATCCTACTTCGCAAATTTCGATGGTGTTTTTAGATGATGCCGCGGAAAGTGCTGGGCTCATTATCAGGAGGTTGTGTGTTCAAATCCCATTTAGACCTCCACTGTGCTAAGACCCCTGGCAAGGTCTTAACCACAAGTGTGCCTCTGTTCACCCAGCAGTATAAATGGGTTCCAGTACAAATATATTGGGAAGGTAACCTGTGATGGACTAGTGAGAACTCCTCATTGCTTCATGCTATGGAAACCGGGAATAAGCACCGGCCTGATGAGCCATGAGGCTCAGGTGAAAAAAGCCCAACTGACTTTATTTTACATTTAAACATCAGATGAAAGTAATATAATTTTAAAAAATATGGACTTAACTGTATTAATGTTTTTGCTTAACAGATATTTCTGACTTTTAATTTGCTGCTTCATTCTGCAATGCTAATGGTGCACATTTTGCTTTTCTCTTTTCTCTGCTTTTTTAAACAATTATTCATTCATTCATTCATTCATTCATTCATTAAAACCTACCAGTGTCACTTGGAGGCTGGAATCTATCTCAGCCAGGTATGGATGAAGGTGGTGAAACCAATCTATTGCACACAACCATTTACACTCACATGTAAGGGCAATTTCAAACAGCCAACCAGCTTAATGTGCATGTTTAAAAAAAAAAACACAGAATAAATTATCTGGGAGAAACTCATGCAAGCACGGGGAGAACATACAGACTCCACACAGAGACCAAGCCTGGGACTCGAACCAGGATGTTCTTGCTCTGTGGTGGACGTGCTAACCACTATGCGGCCTGGGGTTGGATTGTCACTAACTTATTCACTTTCCAAAGCTTAATCCTGTTAGGGTGGTATGGGGACTGAACCCTGGGTTGAAGACGGGGTACACCACCCTGAAAAGCTCGCAAAACCATCACATGGCCAACGCACAGATTGCCCTTATCCAGAGCAATAATCAATTTTTATACAACTGAGCAGTTGAGAGTAATGGGACTTGTTTAAGGACCCAACGGCGTAGTGGTTAGCATGTTCTCCTCACAGCAAGAAGGCCTGGGTTCGAGTCCCGGCCTGAGTGTTTCTGTGTGGAGTTTGCATGTTCTTCCCGTGCTTGTGTGGGTTTCCTCAGGGTAGTCCAGTTTCCTCCCACAGTCCAAAAAACATACACAGTAGGCACTGGCTGTTCCAAATTGCCCGTAGGTGTGAGTGAGTGCGTATGTGGCCTGGCGAGCCATACGGTAGATCATTGTGATCACAGCCATGGAAATCCCTCTATGACAATCATTCAAGCTTCAGGGATTGAGGTCCATTCCTCATGATTGGATGTAGACGTAGAGAGAGAAGGACCCAACAGTGGTACAGTACTCGGTTGTACTATGGCTTGAACCTCCAACCTTCGGAACACTATCCAGAGCAATAACCCCTGAGCTACTACTGTCCCACACTCAACAATTCACACTCACGCTAGGTCAATTTGGAACAGCCAATTAGTCTATTATTCTAGGGAGGAAACCAGAGCACCCAGAGGAACCTTAGAGTCAAACTTGGTTGCTGTGAGGTGGACATGCTCTCCAAAACGCCACTGTGCTGGTCTCATAATGTTTAAAATTACATATTTTATCATTATGCTAGTAAAATAGCGTTTGGCAAAAATATTTCCATATGTGGTGAAATGAATCATGGGTATTATAATGTTACACAATTCAATTGCTCAGACAAATCTCATTTCGATCCCAAACCTTGAGGTGATTACGAACGGCCTCTGTTACCTCCGCTCATGTTGTGCATTACGTACTGATAATGATTTCCTGTGTCACATCGGCATTGACTGAAAGTGGGAATACACACTAGCTGGGCTGAATAGGAACGACTGTAGTGTTCTGATTATTATCCAATATGAATATTTCCCAGAATCCTTCAGCATCTTGTCTGAGCCAGGCACTTAAAGCATAATATCGAGAAAAATGACGATGCATGAGAGATCTTCTCACAGATGTACACACAAATACATTTGTGGCAAGCATGCTGGGATAAGCACTGCATGCTCTTTTTTGACTCGTTACAATCGATCCATTCTTTTTTTTATCTTCTCCAAACAGGTGGCGAAGGTTTGTGCTGTCAGTCTCTCATCATATTAGATATGGCGTTGCCTTTTTCTTTTTCCTTCTGTACAGCCAAGCTCACCACACAAAGACACAAAGAGCAAGTCAAGCCTTCTGTCACGACAGCAGGTCTGTCTGCTTACCTCGGAGACAGTATAATCCCCACCCGTCTGGCACAAAACAAATAAGTACTGGATTAACTATTTTTGTAGTCCTTAAGATATGAACATCTCAGCTACATCTAGCAACATGCTCTCAACTAAAAGATGTGTCATTCGATTCTGATTTGATCTGAAATGCCTTTGTCATTCCCTGGATCCAGAGTGGATCCTTGTTTATAAGTTATTAACCTGTGCCCTTGATAAAGGTTATATCTGTTTAGTCTTTTATGGTGGTGTAGTGGTTAGCACGTCCGCCTCGGAGTAGGAAAGTCCTTGGTCTGAGTCCTGGGTTTGGCGAGGGCAGTTCTGTGTGGCGATTATATGTTCTCCCTTGGCTTTGCATGGGTTTACTCTGGTTACACCAGTCTCCTCCCACAGTCCAAAGGCATACACATTAGTTTTAAATTGCTACTAGATGTGTGTGTGTGTGTGTGTGTGTGTGTGTGTGTGTGTGTGTGTGTGTGTGTGTGTGTGTGTGTGTGTGTGTGTTTTGTGAGCTGTTCACGCATACTCAGTGAAGGCTGAGATAGACTCCAGACTCACAGCAACCCTAATAGAATTTAACGGTTTGGTGAGTGAATGAGATGAGTGAGTAAGTGAAGTTAGTTCTGAACCCTGATCCTGTTTTTTTTTTTTTTTTTAATGGGTTTGGTAGCCAGACTTTTGTATAAATGGTAATATTCACAAACTTAAAGTTAATCACTACAACCAACTTCATTCCTGCCTCTCCCTGAGTCAACCATGGATGACCCGGTGAAGCACTCTTGACGCCGCAGAAGTGATTGCCGTATTAATTGCCTCTCTCATTTCTCCACAAGGTCACCCTCTGTCCACTGAAAGATAAGACAAAGCAATTCTTTTTTTCTTGCACTGGAACACAGCACATCACAAAGTTACTCAGGCTGAACCAATGGGCTTGAAGTGGGGGTTGAGAAGCAGAGGGCATGGAGTGGCTCACCGTTGCAATAATACAGATCTCATTAAAAAGGTAGGAGATGCCTTTACTGTCCACTGGGAAGTGTCTGGTCCACCACACTGGAACTCCACACTCTAAAGGGTAATCAGCAGCACTGAAATATTTCAAAAGCAGTTCTAAAGCACCGTGAGGGCTATGAAATACACATTTCGAGGTCAGACCCTTCTCCATATATGGTAATGTAATCTAATGTGTGCTTTTTAATTTTTACTTATAGGAAAACCTTCACTCCCTCATTTACGAAAGCAGTACATCCTATTAAGTTGGACTCAGTCGACATCGGGCGAGGGTTGGGTTCATCTGGAACATCTGGCCAGACCATTGTAGTGTCAAAAAAAACATCATTTACGTTCTCACCGAGCGGCAAACTGGAACAGCTGGTTGGCTTCATATGCATGTCAATGGACTGCTGGAGGAAACTAGAGTATCTAGAGGAAACCCATGCAAACACGGGGAAAACATGCGAATTTCACACAGAAACACTCTCGCCAAGCCTGGGACTCGAATCCGGGCCTTCTTGCTGTTAGGTGGACATACTAAGAACTACACTGCTATGCAGCTGGGATTGGTAATCTGGAAATTTAGCATAATTTGAAGGTAGCATCTTTCAGGTCTCCTGCAAAACACTCTTCTGCCTTTGTAGACATTTAGAATATATACAAACTGGTGCAAACCACACACAGACACACACACACACACACACACACACACACACACACACACACACACACACACACACACACACACACACACACACACACACTCACACACACACACACACACACACACACACACACACACTCACACACACACACACACACACACACACACACACACACACTGCACATTCATGCACATCGAGGTCACACCTGAATAGGTAGACACTGGAGTATTTGGTTGGATAATTTCTTGCAGACTGCAAAGCAGTGATTGGTTCTTTTTTTCCGGGATAAAAATGATCATTTATTTTCTGACTTTTTCAGATTTCATAAGTTTTTGATTGCTGTTGGTGTGTAAAAACAGTTTTAACCATTGGAACAGTTTAGGTATACAGATATACTAGTACAGGTGAAAGTGACCAATCACTGCTTTTAAAACATTGATATGGACACATTAAGCACTCAAGTCTTTGGAAAACACTCCAGGTATCCAGAGCGTTTAAAATTTCACAACAGACCACCTCTAGTCCACCAGTGAATCACTAACAAAGCATTGAAAGTTATCAACATTAGGTCATGTTAGCTGCTTATCTGAACTTTTGTATTCAAGGAATTTTCTGCAGCCGATCCGTCACCAGTTTAAATAGCCCTGATGGACATAAATTTATAAGTGGAATATTTCACCTTAACATTTGCTTGCTTTATCGAGGTCTTTAGCAATCAAGCGTTTCAGAGGACTTCAGGAATGACGTACAGGATGATTGTGTATAAAATTCATTCCTATTGAAACCAGACTAAATGTGCAAGACAAATCACAAGCCGACGCCGCTCCTTTTAACTCATATCTCTGTCTCTCTCAGCTCTCTTTAACTCCGGTCTGTAGGGAAGTGAGAAAATCCTAATTCCCACCTGACAAAGGGGCATATTGGACATGCTCTTCAGCATAGTGCAGATAGTACGGAATACATTAGTGCACTTATTTCAGAAGTGAAGATGGACAGTGAAGGTCATTACTTTTGAAGACTCGATGACTAGAAGTTTAGAGGACAGGACCTCCTGCATCTCTCCTTTTTAAATTTAACATTAGGTAAGAGCATGGAGTTCCGTATAATTTTACACACATTATATATATATATATATATATATATATATATATATATATATATATATATATATATATATATATATATATATATATATATCCCTCACTTTCCACGTTTAATTGGGACCAAGATCCCCCCCCCCCGTGACCGCCGAATTCCACGAAGTAGGATCACCCCCCCCACTGACGTATACGTGCATATATTTGTGTATATAATATCAATAAATAGATATTCTATGCTATAAATGCTTATAACGACAATTAAACATTCAAAAAAAATAATGCATAAGATGGAAATAAAATATAAATACATGCACATACAGCCATGCTCGTGCACACACACACACACACACACACACACACACACACACACACACACACACACACACACACACACACACACACACAGATGTGTGGCTCACATAAAGATGTAAGTTGTTTTCATGGTGGAGGGGGTGTTTTTTTTTTGTTTTTGTTTGTTTGGGATTGTTTTTTGCATAATTAGCCTTGTTTGGGGGAAATTTTCATTAACTTTCCCCCCTATTCTTTCTTAATTTCCTTATTTTTTAATTCGATGAGTATTTAAAAGAAAAAAAGAAAAAAAACCCATGATGCGCTGAAGCCGAATTGAAACCAGAAGTAGTGAGGGATCCCTGTGTATACACACACACACACACACACACACACACACACACACACGTATATATATATATATATATATATATATATATATATATATATATATATATATATATATATATATATATATATATATATGGGCAGTGGTGGCTGTGGTGGCTTCATGTTTAATCCCTAGAAATATTTTACCAATAATAATGTCACTGTTCCCCCAATGCAGCTAACTGGGTTATCAAATTCCGGCCATGTCTCTCACTGTATATGGTGTGAGGTTCATGTAAAAGAACCATTGCTGACATTCATTAAGAGCAGCTGCATAGCCATCAACGTGTTTCTGCCCTGCGATGGCCTGGTGAGCTGTCCAAGGTTTACTTTGCCCTCACCCAGAGTCAGCTGAGATGGACATCAGCCTCCCCGCAACCCTAATTAGGATTAAGTGGTTTAGGAAGTGAATGAATGAATGAATTTACTAGGAAGCAATGCTTGCAGCATGTACATGTTATTCCTGAAGTCTTGATTAACATCAGTCGGTATGTGCAGTATTAAGCTTAGTATGTGATTTTAGTTTTGGCAAAAAAATAATTTTGGTTTCTTTTAGCTATATTTTTTTCTTTGACGTTATACACTGCTGGGCCTAAAAAAGAGTCTCAAACTAAAATTTTCATTGAGAGCATTTATTCTTGATCGCAGAGTGTAATCACCATGATATTGTTCCTCCAGTTCGTCAAGTCAAAGCTCAGCAACAATGATGTGGCGAGAATATTTCAAAATCAACACTGAACGTTTCTGGGATGTGCTGGAGAAGACTTTCTGGAGAGGTTCAGTTTTTCTCATCAGTTCAAGACATTGGTCAGAAATGAACCTGACACTGAATGGAAATAAATATTATATTGATAAGGTTTGTTGAAACAATGCCTTGATGATTATGTGCAGCATGTAAGGCTAACAGCAACAAACCCCTCCTTAAAGTCTTCTCCAGAACATCCCGAAAACATTCAATAGGGTTAAGGTCAGGACCCTGGGGGGCCAATACATATGAGAAAATGATTCTACATGCTCCCTGAACCATTCTTTCATTATTTGAGTCCCACATTTTATGCCGATGCCATTGGGAATAAAAGCACATTGATGTGATAAGCTGCTCATTCAGTACATTCAGATCATCATCTGCTTCATTTTATTGTCACATTAATGTTGCTGAGCCTCATCCGGACCAATTGAAGATTACATGCTGCAATCAAAAATACATGATATAAATTATTTGGCTATGTTTTACATTCATTCAACTTTAAGCTTATCTTAGAAACAAGGGGTTTGATGTGGGAATGCGTTACTGGCAGCGACGGCTCAGTGGATAAGCCTTGTGCTAGTGAGCAGATGGTTGCACCACAACCACCAACTCTTGTGTCCTTTAGCAAGACCCCTGACCCTTAACTGTTTGATTGTACAAATGAGATTTAAAGGGGGGTGATCAGAGTCTCTGTAAATGGAAATTGAACAAACAGATTCACACACTCTAGGGCAGTTCAGCTTGGCTGGCCCACCTAATGACATCGTTTTAGAAGGTAGGAAGAAACTGGAGAACCGAGAGGAAAGCTATATAGCTGAGTTGGAGGTTATGCAAAACCACACAAAGACAGGAGACCAAGTTCAGAATTAAACCCGGAACCTTGGAGATGTGAAGGTTCCCCAGTGCACCACTGGACAACCCTTCATTTCAGACAATCTAATTCTGCTTGGTGCTGTTTACAAAGTGCAAAAGTTAATTAAAAAATTAATGTTTAAATGCCATGTTTCTTTGCAGACAGATTATGTGTTCCCACTTCTAAGAGCCCAGTGGATGAATACCCCACAGCCCTTTAGCATTTGCTCCAGTAATAACCTGAGTTCCCCATGTAGAGTTCACATTTTGGTCATTTTTTTTTTTAATCAGCTCTAGTTGAAGACAGTAATAAATTGGAGAATAACAAAACTGATATTCGTTTCCATTGGGGCAGGACTTCGCCAAGGCTGTCCTCTGTCACCAATTCTGTTCATAATATTTATGGATAAAACTTTTTAAATCCCCAGTGCAGTTAACTGGGTTATCAAAGGTCGACCATGTCTCTCATGTCGATGGTGTGAGGCTTGTAAAAAGAACCATTTTTGACAAAAAACAAGAGTACCTGCATAGCCGTCAATGTGTTTCTGCCCTATGATGGCCTGGCAAGCTGTCCAGGGTGTACTCTACCCTCTCCCGGAGTCGGCTGGAATGGGCACCAGTCTCCCCGTGACCCTAATTCGGATTAGGTGGTTACAGAAAACAAATGAATGAATTATTTTTTTAATTCACAACTGAGGCGTTGAAGGGTTTTGGTTTGGTGGCCACAGGATCTCTTCTGTACATTTTTGCGGATGATGTTGTCCTTTTTTGGTCTCATTAAGCCAGGACATTCAGCTCTTGCTGGAGTGATTCGCAGTGGAGTGTGAAGAGGCCAGGGATGAGAAACAGCGCCTCCAAATCTGAGGCAATGGCTCTAAGCCAGAAAAGGGTGGAATGCACCCTCCAGGTCTGGAATGAGGTTCTGCTCCAAGTGGAGGAGTTTAAGTGTCTTGGGGTTTTGTTTACGAGTGAGAGAAGGGTGGCACGGGAGAGCAATAGGGGAATTGGTGCAGCCTCTGCTGTAAAGCGTCGTGGTGAACAGGGAGCTGAGATGAAAGACAAGGTTCTCATTTGCCAGTCAATGTATATTTTTACCTTCACCAATCGTCACAAGTTCTGGGTCGTGATCGAAACAAGATGGCGAGATCAAGCAGCTGAAATGAGTTTCCTTCACAGGGTTCAGGGTTCTCCTCAGAGATAGGACAAGAAGCCAGAGCTTGGAATAGAACCGCCACTTCTCTATGTTCAGAGGATCCAGTGGAAGTGGCTCCAAAATCTGATTAGAGTTCTTCTTGAATGATTCCCTTTTGTGGTGTTTCAATCATGTCAAAATGGAAAGAGACCCCGAGTTAACCCAGACCATGCCTGTATCCTCGATTTTTCATGCCGATCAGAAGGAACGCTGGCAGCCAACCGTAGCTGATTTCAGGTGAGAGGTAGGGAACACCCTTCACAAGCGGAGAGTTTGTGTAAGTTTGAGTGTAATAGTGAAAAAGTACAATTGGGGCATTGCTAGAACAGCTGGGGTGTCAGACATAGTAAAAGAACTGGGCTCATCATTACAACATCAGCTTTTATATGCCATATGTACAGAAATAGACTCTTTGGAGACAGAAATCGCACCCAATAAATTCTTACTTTAATAACCAGAAATTCAGGGACTGAGCCTCAGCAATTGTTGCTGGAACTATAGTAGTAATTGTATGTTGTGGTTAGAACAGACTAGAAACTAACATTTTGGCCTGACACAACATTACAGAGTCAGCACAACATTGCTGCTTTGTGGCTGGTGGTGGCGGCATTAACAATTATGATAAAACCACTGAATCCATAAAAATACTGTTCACGCATTTATTTATTGAAGGATGCAAAGGTGTGGTACACCTTGAACAATCTGTGGTCTGTCACAGGATTAACACACACACACACACACACACACACACACACACACACACACACACACACACACACACACACCTATAGGCACTAAGCTTAATGTGCATGTGTCTGGACTGTAAGGAGTAACCTTAGCACTCGGATGAAACCCATGCAAGTGCGGGGAGAATACAAATGTCATACAGAAGAATGAGCCTTGGACTCAAACCCAGGACCTTCTAACATACAGTACTAACCCCATACACCACCATGCCGGCTAAGAAAAACTGACATTTCTCTCTAACTCTGCAGTAGGGATGTCCAACCTTATCTACAAAGAGCCAGTGTTGGTGCAGATTTTCACTTAAACCAAGCAGTAGCCACACCTTCCATCCGTTCCTATCACTGATCTAAAAAAAAAAAAAAAAAAAAAGAGAGAGAGAGAGACAGAGACTAGATTGCACATTAGTGTTTCAATTTTAAAGCCCACGTGTGGCAGCCCACTTGATGAGACCACTTAACAACTAACGGTTACACTGAAATAGCACGAAAAGATGGGAAACTTTTTTGGGTTCCGCATTTAATCCATTCAAAGTAAGGGTTAAATTCAGAGACAAAAAAAGTCCTTTGAAGGGATGAATTCATTATGAATCGTTCATCCATTCATTCATTTTCTAAGTCACTTAATCCTTATTAGGGTTCTGGGAAGGCTGGCGCCCATCTCAACCGACCCTGGACGGCTCATCAGTCCACCGCAGGGCAGAAACACACTGAAAGCTATGCAGCTCCTCTTGACGAAAGTCAGCAATGGTTCACTGACTCATGGAAGTGACACCTCGTTGATAGTGGGGCTTGAGTCCCTGACCATGGGGTCAGTGATCCAGCAGTCTACCACTGGGACACGACTGCCCTAGGACTAATACAGTATAGCAAAAATAATTTCAAAGAAATAATAATGTAATGTACTTCATTTAATACAATGAACATAATACTTCAATTTTCCCATCTTTTCATAATATCTGAGTATAACCTTTAATAGTATAGTCATCTCACTAAGATGGCCACTATCCAGCTTTAAAATTGAAAAGTTATTGTGTAATTAAATTTTAGCTATGCAGAGATTTTTTTTAATTAAAAAGTCAATTCAAATTTTATATATATATATATATATATATATATATATATATATATATAGTGAAGTTATTGAACACTATTGGAATTTGGAACTTGTGGGGCAGTGGTGGCCTGGTGGTATAGGGCGCTGGAGCACTGATGCTAAGGTTGGGGATTCGAGTCCCACTCTTCACAAGGTTGTCATTGTCCCCCCTGTGCAGCTAACTGGGTTTTCAAAGGCCGTCCATGTCTCTCACTGTCTATGGTGAGAGGTTCATGTAAAAGAACCATTGATGACTTTCATAAAGAGTAGCTGCAAAGCCGTCAGCGTGTTTCAGCCCCTTGGTAAAGGGTTGTGTCAGGAAATGCATCCGAAGTAAAAATCTATACCAAATCAAATGTTCGAATCATTCAAAATTAAGGTAATTTTAGATTTTTCAAGCGTTGCTGGTTCTCAACAGGTCCATTTTGAGATCTCAATTCAAAGAGATCTTACTAAATAGCTTTCACCTGGGCTCACTATTCAAACATTAATATGATATCTCTCCCTTTTTTTTTATTTTTTTTTTTTTTGGGGGGGTCAGAGATTGAACCAGGTGGAATGTGTGACTACAGCTAGGTTGAAGTGAAAACCTGTGCTCACGCGGCCCTTTGTGGATAAGATTGAACAGCCCTGCTCTACAGCCTAATCATATGGGGGGGGGGGTCATTGTATACAGTGTTTGTTTTATAATCTTTATTATAAAACAGAGACAGAATAAGTGAATTTGTGTTTACTTGTATCCAGGTCCCCCAGATCACTAACTGGGTTATCAAAGGTCGGCCATGTCTCTCACTGTCTATGGCAGGGATCACCAACCTTTTTGAATGTGAAGGGCTACCAGGATGATACACACTTCTGAAATAACAAATTTGCTCAATTTACATTTAATCATATGTTATTATTCATAATTGCTAAGACCCCTGGGCGAGATCTTAACCACAAGTGTGCCTCTGTTCACCCAGCAGTATAAATGGGTACCAGTAAAAATATACTGGGACAGTAACCTGCGATGGACTAGCGTCCCATCCAGGAGGAGTTGTACTCCTAGTTGCTTCATGCTGCAGAAACCGGGAATAAACACCAGCCTGATGAACCATTGGCTTGGGTGTAAAAAGCCCAACAGACTAAAAACAAATAATAATAATTAATGATATTCATTTATCTAAAGATATTGATTTTTTTTAAAAATAGCAAAAAAATTAGATGCAACTCAATGGAGAGTGGCACTGTGGAGCCGCTTGTCTGTTCTAAAAAATAGCAGTGAACAGGACCACGGGCCACTCGAGTTGTCCTTGCGGGCTACCTGGTGCCCACGGGCACCATGTTGGTGACCCCTGGTCTATGGTGTGAGGTTCATGTAAAAGAACCATTGTTGACTTTTGTAAGGAGGAGCTGCATAGGCGGCCATTTCCGCCGTTCGATGGCCTGGCAAGCCGTCCAGGTTGTACTTTGCCATTGCCTGGAGTCGGCTGGGATGTGTGCCAGCCTCCCTCTGACCCTAATTAGGATTAAGCGTTCAGAAAATGAATGAATGAATGAATTGTATCCAGGATGCTCAAATACCTGCAACCGTCTCCGTCTGAGCACTGGGGACCTTCAGACACTGCTGATCTGTAGCATATCTTCACAAAGCTGTACAAATATATGCTCAATTTGGCGACCGCAAGCCTGCTGGATATGAAGTTGCTTCCATGCTTCCAAAATCAATACCCAGACCTCCAGTCAACAATCCGGCCTCAGCTCCAAACCCGCCAGACGGATGCTAATTTGATTAAGCAGGTACATTCTATGCGCTCTCCTCACACCGCGCTTGAGCGTTTCTCACAGTGGGACATTTCAAATCAAGCGTGGGTAAATATTAGAGGAGACAAAATTCCTCAAATGTTTAAGATGAGCTGGAGATGGGAGAAGCAGTAAGCTGTGTGAAAATGTTTACATGTGGCAAGACTCCGTGAGGGGCCGCTGCATGGTACAAGGCCACAGTGTGTGTTTGGTGTTTATCTAAGTAGCTATGAGTCAGCATCAGGTGAAATGGCAGCCTGTCTTGGCAAACAGCTTGTTTGACATTTAGCACAGATACCCAAAATGCTGTGGGTTATTTTACAGCAGGATTCTGAGCTCATATTTGAAAGGAAGGAGCTGAAATCTCAAACCGGAATTCAGACGTATTACAAAATAGTACTTTGTACATTTCACCTACACACAGCACACAACTGTATGAAGTAACACACTGAGATATTATTTAACCAGAAAATAATTTACACCGAAGGAGGTGTGACACCCTGGCAAATCTTATTTCCACAAAGATACACACCTCGTGCCTCGACCTACGAAATTAATCCGTTCTGAGTCGAGCTCGTAAGTCAAAATGTCCGTTAGATAAAATGAAAATTCCCATAAGAAATAATAGAAAACCAATTAATCCATTGCAGCCCCCAACCAAACTCAATTAACCTGACACAAACACGTATATTTGACCTAATATAATAAAGATAAACATGTAAAAACAAAAATTTTATAACAGTAATACATTAGCATTAATAATAATTAATAATAAATAATAATAAAACAAAAATAAACAATAAGTCAACTAACCCTTCTGATCATCGGCTGCGGCAAAGATGTCACATGGGCACGAAGATGTCACATGGACAGGCATGAGGTGGTGCGTAACAGAGGAGGAGGAGAATTTTGTGCATGTGCATGCTACGGATGCCAGCAAGGAAAGGCTTGTGGTGTGCTCCCACGAGGCCAGTGTTTCTCAAATAGTGAGGTGCGCCCCCCTCGAGGGGTGTGGTGTGATACCGGGGGGGGGGGGGACACACACGTATGAACCTGGGGAACATGCTTTTGTGCCATACTGTACTAGAATTAAGTGTAATTGCGCATCCTCTGTAGTAGTTGGCAGTGGTGCTCTATGGTGTAGGAAAAAGCACCGAGCAAACGATATGAAGTGCAGTAACCACTATTTATAGTCACAATCGGAGCGCTGGGGAAGGGGGGGTGAAAATGTTTATTTTCTTCCTGTAGGGGGCATCACAGAAAATAATTGAGAAGCACTGCAAAAGGCGTTCTCAGAGAGTGGACAAATACACGCAGAAGAATACGAGGCAAATCGGCTGGGAAAAGCCATTTTCCCAGCAGAGCTCGTAAATCAAAATTTTGCTTCTTGGATGGTAGTACCTCTGTCTCACAGGCCAAAGGTCCTGGGTTTGATTCCAGGGCTTGATCACTTCTGTATGGAGTTTGGTTTGCATGTTTGTGTTCATCCTGGGACTCCAATTTCCCCCTGCACAGTTCCTCCGACACTGTCCAATCATCACAAAGTGTGTAATTTTTTAAAATGCTTAAGTATATGCATGCACACCAGCCACTTTCATAGGAGCACATACACCCCTGATAATTCATGCAGTCATCCAATCAACCAATCAACTAATCACAATGCAGCAATGCATGCAAAAATAATACTGATAATAATATTAATGTTAATAGTCATGCTGTCCAGGATGGACCCTGCCCTCATCTAGAGTCGGCAGAGGTGAGCACCTGCCTCCCCGTGACCCTAATTAGGATTAAGCAGCTTAGAAAGTGAATGAATAGTGAATAGAAATGACAACAGTGTGATTATGTAGTGATTAACACATCAGGCTCATGGCAAGAAGGTCGTGGACATGAGTTCTGGGTTTCGGTGTTTCTGTGTGGAGTTGCATGTCCTCACTGTGGCTTTGTGCCTTTGCTCAGGCTACTCTGGCTTCCTTTCACAGTCCAAAGAGGCACATTAGGATAATTGGATGTTCCAGTTTTTGACAAGATGTGAAGGTTACTGTGAATGATTGTTTGAGTTAGGGCAGTGGTGGCCTGGTGGTAAAGGTGCTGGATCACTGATCCTTAGGTTTGGGGTTGAAGCCCCACTCTCATCAGGTTATAAACACCCCCCCCCCCCCCCCCCCATGCAGCTTACTGGGTTATCAACGGCCGGTCATGTCTCTCACTGTTTATGGTGAGAGGTTCATGTTAAAGAACCATTGCTGACTTTTGACAAGAGTAGATACATAGCCGTCAGAGTGTTTCCACTCTGCGATGGCCTGAGTGCCATCGCTTGGAGTCGGCTAGGATTGGCACCAGCCTCCCCGTGACCCTAATGAGGATTAGGCGATTACAGAAAATTTATGAATGAATAGATGTTTGTGTTTGTGGAACTGCAATGGTCTGGCGAGACGTTCAAGGTGTACCCTGCATTCGCCCAGTGTTGGCAGAGATACTCACCAGCCTCCCCGTGACCTTAATATGATTTTGCGGTTCAACAAATAAGAGAGATGATAATGATTCTTGATATTCCAGTTCTTGGTTGGTAGGTGTGGAACTCACTGTTTTTGTCCTTTTGTCTTAAAATTGGGTGTTTTGTGCAATCTGAGATTTTTTTTCCTCACCCTGGATGTAGCCATTGGTTACTTAGCTTGTGGTTGTCTTCCTGTCAACTGAAACAAGTCTGGCCACAAGTAGTTTCTGCAGAATTGCCCTTCATAAAAAAATATTTTTTATTATGATGATGACCTGATTTTAAAGTGTGTGGGTGTTGCAACACTGGGGCATGCTCAGACACACTGTGCCTACCTCACTGGCTGTTCTAGCCTTGTACTAACGTGAACTCATTGGATTGGCTGGACTACATCAGTGACCCAAAGCATTATAACAGCAATTACTTTTTTCCTAAACCAACTGACGACAGGAAAGCCGAGTCAGCAAAATGTTAGCTGCAAAAGCCAGTATGGATTCACCGTCACGTTTTTCTCTGGCAGTGTTCTCATCCGCAAAGGCACTAGAATGCGACATATCACTGTCCCCACAGGAAACTCCTCTCTCTCAGGTTCAAACAAATCATCATTTACGCCAATTTACTACAAATTGTTAGCAAAAGTTGCTTCTTGAACATGTTTGTATTTTTGTTTTATTTTTTATGAACACATAAGCTAAAAGGCATCCGACGTAAAAAACCGATGCCAAATCAAACGTGCGAATCATTCGCTGTGGCGACCCCTGATAAAAGGAAAAAGTCGAAAGGAAATCTCACCATAAACTGTTGCTCATTGAATAGATCTGCTTATTTTCATTATTATATTTTATTTTATTTATTATAGGTCACTTCTGGGGGAAAACCACTGCTACCCCCCCCCAGCTCAACCTCCACTAGAAATCCATGGGATAAAATGACCAGTTTTGTGCTTTTTATTGTCATTTATGTTAAAATAATCCTCTGTATCACTTACACAGGCCTTGACATTTAAAAATTGGGGGGAACAGTTTATGGTTCAGGGGTAAATGACTCTGGTAACCCAATGTTTGTTCGGCTGAAAATGAGCTGCGTGACCCACAGGTTGCACAAAATAATTCCTGAAGTAAAAGTAAGTTATTAAACAAGCCTGTTATTCGATCAGTTAGAGTTGTGCTTTTAGGTTCAGTGGATGTGTGTAGAATACCTTATGTATTGTTCAATTTTCTAATATTAAAGGATTAAATTATTAATAATTAATTATTTTTGAAACATTTAATTGTAATACAAATAATCATCCATGTTCTGATAAAACTGCTGGATTACTTTTAATACATGAACATGCAAAGTTTCATCAATCAGAATAAACATCAAACACCAGCAGCACCAACCTGAACCTTTAACTGGTTGAACTGGGACATTCACTAATTGTTAACATTAATACCTGGAATTCCATTGTGTTACTATAACATTATTGTGACAATTCACGAGGTATTACTTCATAATTGTAGTCCAGCCTTAATTCCTGCATAAAGTGAGACCCCGAGTTGTGTATCTTCATCTCTTTATGCATGTAAGTGAAATTACCATCACTGCTTTAAAATATTTAAAAAAAAAGGCATTTGCTTTGATTCCTGGGTGGCGTATTAAGGACAGGTGCTTTCCTACACTTAAATGACATAGTTGTACCTCGGGAGTTCTCCAATATAATTAACCCATTTTTCCACAAAGACAACTCTCCGACTCTAAAATAAACTCGCCTAAAAAGACGGTGTCCCAGAGACATCTAGGATTCAATGTCATACTTGCTATACAGTGATACCTCTTCAGGCGCCCTGGTTATTTAAAAAAAAAAAAAAAAAAACTTATAAAGACAGGGAATTAAGGCTTTTAGTGTCAGTGGAGGTTGGAAAACTTCATTACATTCATGACAGAAGAGACATGAATGAAGGACTTATTGTTCTTTTCTTCCTTGTTTCTTGTTCGCTTTGGAAAAGTCTTGGAACAAACATGACAATGAGGTGTTGGTGACAAATCTATGTCATATTTTATTGCCGATACTCCAACAATGGAATGCACATAAAAAATGATGAAAAAACTTTTAGTATTTATACTAACTATACACAATTTCACAAAACCAGAGTTCTCACCAGAATAATCCATTCCTATCTTGTTCTGTATTGTTAAACTGAAACTAGGCTCCCCACAGTGCACTAACTGGGTTATCAAAGGCCAGCCATGTCTCTCACTGTCCATGGTGTGAGGTTCATGTAAAAGAACCATTGCTGACTTTCGACAAGAGTAACTGCATAGCCGTCAGTGTGTTTCCGCCCTGGGATGGCCTAGCGAGCTGTCCAGGGTGTACTCTGCCCTCGGCCTGAGTCGGCTGGGATGGGCACCAGCCTCCCTTCAATCCTAATCAGGATTAAGCGGTTACAGAAAATGATATTGATGATGAATGATACTGGGCTGGTTAAATTTATGAGCTGAGCTTGACCAGTAATATATGAAGAGTTTAGTTAACTGAAGAACAGACAAGTTCAGTTGTTTTAATCAGAATAAAATATTTTTTTCTGTTGCTTTATATTTTAATAAATTTTTTTGGTAACACGATGGAAATTTTTTTCCCTCATAATTAAAACAATTGGACTAATATGCTTTTGCAAACCAACTCATTCATTTCCTGAACAGCTTAATTCTAATTATGGTCACAGGGAGGCAAGTGAGCATCTCAGCAAACTCTACGTGAGGCAGAGTACTCCCTGCAGCTCCTCTTGTTGAAAGTCAGCAATGGTTCTTTTACATGAACCTCACACCACAGAGTCTATGACAGTGAGAGACATGGACAGCCTTTGATAACCCAGTTCGCTGGTGACAACTGTTGAGAGTGGGACATACACACACACACACACACACACACAAACACACACACACACACACACACACAAACACACACACACACACACACACACATATATATATATATATATATATATATATATATATATATATATATATATATATATATATATATATATATATATATATATGTATACTAGTCCTTCTCAAAAAATTTCATATTGTGATAAAGTTCATTATTTTCTGTAATGTACTGATAAAAATAAAACTGTCATATATTTTAGATTCATTGCACACCAACTGAAATATTTCAGGTCTTTTATTGTTTTAATACTGATGATTTTGGCATACAGCTCATGTAATCCAAAATTCCTATCTCAAAAAATTAGCATATCATGTTCAGGTAGTCTAAACGAGCTATTAACCTAATCATCTGAATCAACCAATTAACTCTAAACACCTGCAAAAGATTCCTGAGGCTTTTAAAAACTCCCAGCCTGGTTCATTACTCAAAACCGCAATCATGGGTAATACTGCCAACCTGACTGCCGTCCAGAAGGCCATCATTGACACCCTCAAGCAAGAGGGTAAGACACAGAAAGAAATCTCTGAGCGAATAGGCTGTTCCCAGAGTGCTGTATCAAGCCACCTCAGTGGGACGTCTGTGGGAAGGAAAAAGTGTGACAGAAAATGCTGCACAACCAGACGAGGTGACCGGTCCCTGAGGAAGATTGTGGAGAAGGGCCGATTCCAGACCTTGGGGGACCTGTGGAAGCAGTGGACCGGGCTACAGGTGCCGCATTCCCCAGGTCAAGCCACTTTTGAACCAGAAACAGCGGCAGAAGCGCCTGACCTGGGCTACAGAGAAGCAGCACTGGACTGTTGCTCAGTGGTCCAAAGTACTTTTTTCGGATGAAAACAAATTTTGCATGTCATTCGGAAATCAAGGTGCCAGAGTCTGGAGGAAGACTGGGGAGAAGGAAATGCCAAAATGCCTGAAGTCCAGTGTCAAGTACCCACAGTCAGTGATGGTCTGGGGTGCCATGTCAGCTGCTGGTGTTGGTCCACTGTGTTTTATCAAGGGCAGGGTCAATGCAGCTAGCTATCAGGAGATTTTGGAGCACTTCATGCTTCCATCTGCTGAAAAGCTTTATGTAGATGAAGATTTTCATTTTTCAGCACGACCTGGCACCTGCTCACAGTGCCGAAACCACTGCTAAATGGTTTACTGACCATGGTATTACTGGGCTCAATTGGCCTGCCAACTCTCCTGACCTGAAGCCCAAAGAGAATCTGTGGGATATTGTGAAGAGAAAGTTGAGAGACACCAGACCCAACACTGTGGATGAGCTTAAGGCCACTATCGAAGCATCCTGGGCCTCCAGAACACCTCAGCAGTGCCACAGGCTGATTGCCTCCATGCCACGCCGCATTGAAGCAGTCATTTCTGCAAAAGGATTCCCGACCAAGTATTGAATGCATAACTGAACATCATTGTTTGAAGGTTGACTTTTTTGTATTAAAAACCTTTTTTTTATTGGTCGGATGAAATATGCAAATTTTTTGAGATAAGGATTTTTGGTTTTTCTTTACTTTTTTGCCAAAATTATCAATATTAAAACAATACAAGGCTTGAACTACTTCAGTTGTGTGTAATGAATCTAAAATATATGAAAGTCTAATGTTTATCAGTACATTTCAGAAAATAATGAACTTTATCACAATATGCTAATTTTTGAGAAAGAACTGTATACACAGGGATCACTCGATACTGCATGCTTCAATTCATGCGGCTTGCGGTGGCATAGTGGTTAGCACGTCCGCCTCACAGCAAGAAGGCCTGGGTTCGATTCCCGGCCTGGGCGTTTCTGTGTGGAGTTTGCATGTTCTCCCCGTGCTTGTGCGGGTTTCCTCCGGGTGCTCCGGTTTCCCCCCGCAATCCAAAGACGTGCACTGTAGGTTAATTGGCCGTTTTAAATTGACTGTAGATTCTATCCTGCAGCGGCACTGGAACCCAGTCGTATCGGCACTTGCCCTTCCATTGGATCCTTCCGGTGGCGCCAAGACCGGGGGGGGACTTGCTACTTGGGTAACAGCCTGTCCCTCATTACTCCCTACCCAGGCTCTGCACACTGGGGAGTATCACCAGCCGGGATACCAGCCAGAGCGCAGCCATAGTCCTTCGGGACTGACGGAGGCCTACCACTATATATATATATATTTTTTTTTTTCTTTCTTTCAGCTCTTTCCCTTATCTCGGGAGTCGCCACAGCGAATCATCTGATTCGCACATCTGGCATAGGTTTTTACGTCAGATGCCCTTCCTGTCACAACCCTTTTAGCAAGGGACAGAAACATGCTGACGGCTTTGCAGCCTACTCTTTATGAAAGTCAGCAATGGTTCTTTTACCACAGTAGGACTAACTGGTTTGCAAATGAGTGAGAGAGTGAGTAGTGACCGAATGCCTATAAGCACTCGTTTTAAAGTTATAGGTCAGCTATCTACAAAATCTTAATCTGACCCTCACTTTGGACCTTGAAATTCCAATGTTAGCTTCTCTTGTGCTCAAGTAGGATCGTGTCCCCACCGAGTTTGGTGAAAATCCATTCATTGGTGTGGTCAGGATTATGTTCATACACAAACAAACTATAAAAAATTCCAGCTGTGAAAGCTTCTAAACTAAGTTGAATTTTTTGAGGCCTCCTGATATCGTGGAGAGATTCTTCTGAAATATCAGTTTGTCAATGTTGCTATGACACAGTTGTGTATTATTTTCCATACACTTCCATTTCTATTCATCACAGAGTGACTGGAAGTTAATACCAGGCAACCTCAGCCCAGATTACAGCAACGTCTTCCCACCCAGTGAGATGAATGAGGCTTGTTTGATGGGATGCTTTCTCAGGAGCAATGTGGAAGATGTTCTTGAGTGTTTGGTGTCTGAGTGGACCTCACTAGGTTTTATACTGTATTCTCACTAAACCCAGGATCGAAAGGATCTCAGAATTTCAGAAAATAATGTAATAAAAATGGAGCACAGAGCTCAGCATATCCACCTCTGAGCAAGGGGGGTCTTGGGTTCGAGCCCGATGCATTTCCGCATGGAGTTTGCACCTTCTTCCCATACTTCTGTGGGTTTCCTCAGGTTCTCCCCACAGTCCAAAAAACCTTGTGCACATTAGGCTAATTGGCTGTTCTAGATTGGCCTTGCAATGGTCTGGCTAGCTGTTCAGTTTGTCTTTGCCAAGTGTGCACCTCCCTCCCCGTGACCCTCACAGAATTAAGCTGTTTGGTGAATGAGAGATTTATTCATTTATTTTCTAAGCCGTTTAAACCTAATTCGGGTCACAGGGAGGCTGGCACCCATCTCAACCTACTCTGGGCGAAGGTGGGGTACATCCCAAACAGCTCACCAGACTCCATAGCTTTAGTGTCATGCGTAGTGTTCACTTTTTTCAATGTTGCATTAGGCATATATGACAGGTTCATTATGGAAAGCCACTGGCTTCTGCAGTATCTCCTTCATCTTTTAATATTTCCCTTTTTAATTTCTCTCTCTTTCTCTCCCTCACTCTCTCTGGAAGATATGTCTTTGATTAAATAAGAAGCCATGGGGGTGGATATGGCTGTTAATTGTCCAAGGCTATGGCTGGAGCTGAATCAACATCGCACAGAGGTCATTAGTGCCTCACGAGTCCGCTCGGCTCTGTTTGTTAAAAACCCGACTCCCAGCTGCCCCCCACATCTGTTGTGCAAATTCTCCCTTTAATTTAAGTTCACCCCTGATGCCTGCCACAGTCCACTGGAAATAATCTTCCACCTTCATCTTCGAATCGCCATTATCCTCCCCGCCTTCATTGTGCACTCGCACGTAGTCATTGTCCAACTAGCAAACTTCAATTAAAAAAGAGGAATATATCTGGACATTCATCAATTGATTCATTATTCTGCAATCTGTCTCCCACCAAGGATATTTGGATAGGCTGATTAATCTTTCTGTCATGCATCTATGAAGATGCATGGAGATGATTACATTAAAAAAATCAGGGAGAGGAAGAAAAAAATTCTGAGTTAGAGAGACACAGCCATCGTGAACGTACGCATGTGAGAAGTGTTTCCAAGAACAGAACACAATCCTTCTGATCGAAAGAGAACGAAGCTGATAATCATCTCTGGTTGATTTTATTATTGTTATTTATTGTTTTTGTGTTATTCTTTTCCGTGGCCCACAACAGGAATCCAGGCATACGTGCATTCTGTCGTGTTCTACGTTTAAGAAGAGGAACTTGTTTCAACATATGTTTCTCATGAAAGCGTCCACGCCACACGGGACTGGTTCATGACCACAAACTTGAAAAACAATAAGGAGGGGGATGAGGGGGTCGTGTTACAAAGGGTACCGCGGCTGGTATGTCACGTCAGAGCCAAGAGCGTTGAAGAATCGCGCTGCGGATTGGCACAGTTAAGGTTTTTAATTATTAAAGTAAACTTCAGTTATCAGTTCCACGCGTGTTGCACTGCGGTTCGTATCCAAAGACTAAAACATTTATTGTCCTCTGCTTAACTCATTAAATAAAAAGCTGAGCTTTCAACTTCATTAATTTTCTAAAAAGTTTGTATTTCGAGTCATAACTCAGACTGGGATGGTTTCCCAGTCTAATCGTCCACCCCCACGCAGAGTGGTGTCCAGCACGCGTTCGCTTCCGTGAGACAGGAGGAGTAACAAATCAAGAAGGCAGAGGCAGAAATTTTTGAAGCCTTTGGGGAGCTTGTGAAAGCAAAGCATTGTGGTTCAAATTGTCTGACTGGCAAAGATTTCACTAACTGGAAATATGCATTCTTGTAATGACTCCAAGCTTGTTGGCGTATGGTAGGTTTTGGAGTCGTCACATATAGCAAGTAAAACAAACAAACAACAACAACAACAACAACAAAATCTATGATCACTCGGAAGAAGGGTTGGAGAAGCGTGTCTCGCCTGTCTCTGGCCTGTCTGAGTGCTGATCACCTGATTGATTGCTTGTCCCTCTTGAGCAATTTGGATTAAATAAAGTGTTTCACCATCATAAAACAGCGACGCCTCATTCTTCAGCCAATGGGCAATCGGAGGAACAGCTGTTTCTAATAAAACTTTTATTTATTTATTTATTTTTTTAAACAACAAGGGTACAATTTAAACAGCTGATTGCTCACAATTTTGCTTCTTCTAACTGGTGAACAAAAATAATCTACAAATGCAAGAAACTGGACCGAGTGGTTTGATACGTGCACGTCTATGCAGTTTTGGATTCCCACATAACAAAACACAACACTGAGATCTTGAAGGTTGAAAATGTGGTCTTGTCCTCAACAATAAGCCAGTGTTTTGTGTATTGTAAGAACGAGTAACAGCTTTGTCCAGTTGGCAAAGGACTTCCAAATGATGAACAAGGCAGAAGGGTTCAACTTTGACCTATTTTCCCACCAAGAAATGTATTGGTGTGGAGAAAACATAGTCATTTTGTATTTGTTGTTTCGATCTCAATTGCAACCTTAATCTCTAACATATTTATGTGGTCTGGCATCCCAGTGGTTGTGTGTGCATGTAGTCAGTGTGTTTATAAGGCATGCTTGTGCAGGAGAGAGAGGAAGAAAGAGAGAGAGAGAGGAGGAGGAGGAGGGGGAGAGAGAGAGGGGAGAGAGAGAGAGAGAGAGAGAGAGAGAGAGAGAGAGACAGAGGACGCGGGAGATGGGGGGGGGGGGGTGGCGGCTCTGAAACAGGCCCTGGACAGCTAAAGTCTCTTTAAAGTGGGAAACCAAAATGTTCAGTCGTAGTGAGAGACTGGCTCCAATCCCACAGCGCTTGTGTCTCATTAAGCCTCTTCAAAACTGATCTGCAATGGTGTGTGTGCTATTTAGTGTACAGTACATGTGTAAAGAAGCCACAAAATGACAAAGAAACCACTAGATATGCTGGATCTGCGTATATTAGTGGGAACTAAGGAAGGTTCCGGGCTATTGACTGCAGTCCTCATTTGCAAAAACCAAAGAATTTCACCGAATGTTCCCGTCTTTATTCTTCCCAGATGGTGGAGTCCGATACGACGACGACTACTACTCCACAGATACTGTAGAAGCTCACGTCCTGTAAGCTGGTTCTACAGCGGACCTTTATAAATGGCTTTGTTAAACATAAAGGAGCTGGCACTTCTTCAGCAACCTCTCATCCCGGGTCACGTTTCTGAGAGGTCGTAGTTCAAACTCCACTTTTAAGACCAATGGCCTTCGAGTGTGAACCGGATTAGCTGAAAGACAACAGCTCTATGGATGTCATTGCTCTCGGTTGACCCCTACATTAATAAAGTAGGGGCTGTGCTCTGTGTTTGGAATATTTCGAGTTCTGGAGGAAAAGCGAACTCGAATTTCACTTGTGCCGTAGGCAAGTTTTATGTCAGGAGTATTAATTTATGATTTTCATCACAGCTGGTGACCCCATCACCTCGATTAAAATGCAGGCTTTGTAATTCCATGGTTAATATTCAATAGCCACTTGTCCTCTCTTTCTGAAGTGTGAGAATATGAGAATATCTTGAGGGGATTGCTGGAAAGTATGTGTGTGAATATCAATGGACTGGATGTCCAGGACACTGGCCACCATTGAACCACATGCACTTGTCCATAGATGTTCTCATCAACAGTTTCCCGAAGACCGGACGCAGAAGTGAGTGGTTGCTCTGTCGGAGGTAGCAGATTCTGGCTAAAAAAAAAAAAAGCAGGTGAGAAAGGTTGATCATAAAGTTTTACACTAGAGGGTTAAAGACTCCAAAGAAAAAGAGGCAGCAGGAACCTGCTCCTCCTTTATTGGCGCATCGGCTTGGACAGGCATCTCTCCTCGACCACTTTGGCAGCCTATAAAGAGAGTATTAAAGTGCAGTGTTCTCTGTTTCGCAACAAAAGCCAATCAGATCAGAGTAAAGCTCCTGAAATGGAGCCCAAAGACGCCATGTCCAAGTTTGATCATCATCGATTAAAATCTCTGTTAAAACTGGTGAACTGTTGAGGACTGATTATACTGCACATATAAAATTTAATAACTGCTAATGATTGTTTGTATATCGTCCCAATGAATCCAGCACTGAGCGATATTATGAACATATACAAAATGTGTTTGTGTGCTGGAGAAAAACATTTTCTCTTTCTTGGAACTCAGCAGCCCAAACCTGCCCCAACATTTCAATTTCATTCATTCTTTCTTTATTATTATAATTTTTCTTCATTTTTTTTCCATCCCCACTTTTGGAGCCGTATCTAATTCCCAGTCGTCAAGTGTTGCCTTCCTATTACGCGTAACCACCACCAACCAGGGAGGGGCATAAGCATGTACAGTCCCATACATGCAGTGTTGCCACACGCCCGTTTACGAACTGCTGTGCATGTGCATTTTGAAGTAGCCTCATACACTTGGAAGGAAATAGCTGTCTGTTTCCGTTTATATCAGTGCTTCTCAATTATTTTCTGTTACGCCCCCTCTAGGAAGAAAAAAAAAAAAATTTCACCCCCCACCCCACCCCCACCGCCCTGCGAGCAACTCCAAATACTTTAAGTATCGTTTGTCTATAAAATTATTATTAGTACACCTCTGCATAACATTGCATCTTCATTGACATTAACAACAAAAAAGAAAGAAATATAGCGCAACTTACAATAAAGAAAAACTTCATTAACATTGTTTTTTAATCTGTAATAGAAAACATTTCAAGTGCACCAATGTGCTTGAAATAATTAAAAAAAAAAAACATCCTTATTTAAACTCATTCACTTTATTTATGTCGTAATATCTCCGTATCTCTCCACCTTTCTCTTCATTCCAGTTAGAAATTTTTCCATGTTGTTTCTTGTGGGGTTGTTTACTGCACTTTATATCGTTTGCTCTTGCAAACAAACGCTACACCATAGCGCGACAATGAGAGTGCCACTGCCAACTACTGGAGTGGTGGTGCAATTACACTTAATTGGTGTACACAATTCAAGAAAAGCATGTTCCCCAAGGTCATACACGCTCCCCCGGCATCACACCAATGCCCACATCCAAAGGTGGCATGGTGGTGTCGTGGTTAATATGTCTGCCTCACAGCAAGAAGATCCAGGGTTCGATTCCCAGCTTGGGTAATTCTTTGTAGAATGTTCTCCCCATGCTTGTGTGGGTTTCCTCTGGGTAGTCCGGTTTCTTCCCACAGTCCAAAAATATTACACAGTAGGATAATCAGCTGTTCCAAATTACCCATGGTTGTGTGTGTGTGTGTTGGCCTTGTGATGACCTGGCGAGCTGTCCAGGGTGTACACTGCCTTCACTTAGAATTGGCTGAGATGAGTGCCAGCCTCCCTGCAACCCTAATTAGGATTAAGTCGTTCAGAAATGGAATAAACCACATCCCAACTTTTTATTTATTTTAATTAATTAATTAATGAATTAATTTATTTATTTATATTTTCGATTTTAAGTATTTGACTGAAATCTGATTATAGCATTTAATTTGTTATGTTCAGGATCGATAGACTGCACAGTTTGTTCCTAAACACAATCTCCCAAACAACTCAAAATGTCTCAAGAATTGTTCATGATTCACAAAAATAAATAAATAAATAATTGTTTACAATTTAATGAATTTAGGCCAGAATACAATTGATAAATGATATTAAATCAGAGTGTAAACCATTATAGAGATGAGGGCATTGAAGGAATATAATAATAATAATTATAATAATAATAATAATAATAATAATAATAATAAAACACAACACGTGTCCAACACTGTTCTTTTATTCCATAGATTATATGAAGTATTTTTTCTATATTTACTCTTTTTAGTTTTTTTTTTTTTTATAAATTTGACATCCAGTTTCTTTTTCTGTAGACTGTCATCAAGATGTAAACATTATTGACTACAAACTACAATATGATTTGCTAATTCACTGTTCATGACCTTTGGATAAACTGCAAAGAAAAAAAAATCAATACAACACTCACAAAAAAAAGGAAAAACAAACCCTGCATCAAAAAATATTGGAATTATTTTTTACATATACAGTGGTACCTCACTTTACGAAATTAATCCATTCCAGAGCCTTTTTCGTAACCTGCATTTTTCATAAATTGAACAATATTTTACATGTAAAACGCGTGATTCATTCCAAGGCTCCCAATACTACCCCCTAAACCCTTTAAAAATTATAAAAGTATACCTTTTAAAGCCTCCTTTTGCTTCAATACCGTACCGATGGTTGACGGGTTTGGTCATATTCCTTTGCGATATCACTTGAGCCCATTTCTTCTTCTCACTTGTACCGGAAATCACAAGCGTGTGTGTGTGCGCGTGCGTGCGTGTGTGTGTGTGTGTGTGTGTGTGTGTGTGTGTGTGTGTGTGTGTGTGTGTGTGTGTGTGCGCGTGTGTGTGTGTGCGCGCGCATGTGTTGACCATGTCTTCTTAGCAGAGTTATAATTTTACAAATATTTATGGAAGGTCAAAAGCCTGAGTCAAGAAATAAACCATGAAACAACAGTAACTCTGTCCTTTACACGAAAAGCATTATGGGTGCTGCAGCTCCATAATAGCCAATGGGAGGTAGCTGCATCATCCCTCGTAGCCAATGGGAGGCCAGTGGGGCGGGATGTTTGAACGTCATTGATGGGAAAGCAGCTCGAGCATTATTTGAATGTTTGAATGGTGCATTTAAATTTTCAAGATGGCACTTTCATAGCGTGAACTTGTTTCATATACAGAGACAAAAAATTTGAGGAAAATGCGTTTCGTAAGCAGCATTTTTCGTTTGGTGAGACTTTCGTGAAGTGAGGTAGCACTGTATTGGATTTTTTTTTTTTTTTTAATTATTAACATACTGTTTGCAATGAATTGATGAGTAAACGCGATTCCAATGAAACTCATACATCACGCTAAAAATAATAATAATAAAATTAAGTGTTTGAGTCATTTGGCACAAATATAACAAACAGATCCTGTAAAAAAGAGTGGAAGGCAATGATAAAATCTATAACACAAATAACCAACCAACAAAATATTTCAGTTATTAGTTTTCAAGAACCAAATGCAAGATAAATAATGATGTCAGAATTTTCATGATCAAAACAGACGGATTCTGATGAAGAAAATGAAGGATAGGACCAAATTATAAATAATCGAATAAGGATCCAGACCTTTAATGAGGGATTTAATGAGGGATTTAATGATTTCATTGCCTGAAAATTCAAATTTGAACCACAAAAACCCAAATTTGAAAACTATTTCAAATAATTCTTTATTTTCTGTTGTTTCTGTTGAGCACATTATAATTTATTGGACTTATCCGTTCGCTTTTAATTGATATGAACATGTTCAGACTTTAAAGTAAACCACAAAGCTAAAAGTAATATAGTTATAACTCAAAATATTCAGTGGCCAGAATCTGGCTACCTCTCTATTTCTGCATCATGTAGCTAACGCCTACCCAGCACAACATGGCTTTCCCAAATCTCCAGCATTAAACACTCATGAGAAATCAGAGGACGTGAATCTCGATAAGTGATAAAGTCGTAGACAGAAAGAGAAAAAAGTCACAGGATGTGATAAAGAGAGCGACACATCTCCCTGTTCACGTGAGTAAATATAAGGTCGTATCACACCTGTGTATGACAGGAAATATTTAAATAAATGCCACCGTTTCTTCAGCTCGTGTCGGTTTCAGTCCCCTGCTCACAGTTAATGGACAGAAGGAAACTACAGGGCGTGTGCATATACAGAGGGGACCTGTTTGCATAATGTTTTGTGTTGTATCTTAGGACATAGAAAGTGTTGTCGGCGTATCCAAACCGAGAAAATCGAAACTGGGTACAGTTCTCCGGAGAACACAGACTGCGGTGCTTCCAAAAAACAAACAAACAAACAAACAAAAAAGGCATGGTTATTTTTGGAATATGGGGATAATAATAATAATAATAATAATAATAATAATAATAATAATAATAATAATCATAATAATAATCATCATAATTTTATTCTCTTCAAGTCATTCCTCAAAAAGTTTTAAAACGCCTTTAAATTGTAAAAACAAACAAACAAACAAACAACAAATAAAAAACATGATTTCTTTATGTACAATGCAAATTTTCACATGGGATAGCATTAGCACTGGACTTTCACTAAAATGATAAGAAGTAATAGTCTGATTCATTTTTGAATATGTGTAGGTTGAAGAAATATAATTAAAATAAAATAAAAATAAAAATGACCCATTTAACCTACAACATTTGCCACCATTAGCAAAATTCTACTTCTTAAGAAAAGACGATCAAAAGGAAGAGTCAAAAATCAGGAAAAAAAAAAAATACAAAAAACAATTCTGGTCATCATTCATTTTCTGAACCACTTAATCCTAATTAGGGTCGTGAGGAGATTGGTTCCCATCCCAGCCGACTCTGGGCGAGGGAAGATACACCCCAGGCAAAAAAAAAAAACAGTGAATATCCCAAAATTTTTGCAAAATCTAAGAACAAGGATAAAAGTCTCTGACGGCAGAACTAAACCTCAGTCGCGTTGCCTTGGACGCTCGTTGTCAATCGATGTGGAAGCCCGGTAACAAGTCCTCTGATCGCATTTTCTTACCTAAAATTGCTCCCAAGAATTTTGTCGTAAACAGTGTAGTGCCATCTACGGGATGCTCAGGACGAGAAGCAGAGGCCACAGCACTCCATGCAGATCTCAAGGCAGTCGGCTGATTCGCAACAGGCGTCGATGATGCCGCAATCCATATCGCAAGGGAGCTCACAGTCACCACATTCTTCGGATCCACAACAGCAACAGAAGCACGAGTCGTTGGAAGAGCACGATCCACATGTTGCACAGTCCAGCACGATGTTGCACAACATGAGGAATTCGCAGAACAGACAGGCCAGGATGCAGTGCACACAACAGTCTAACAAACAGAAAGCCAACATTAGAGGATCCTGCAAACACAAGCCATGTACATGTGCAACATGGAACACTTACTGATTAGTGTGAACGCTGCGCGCACACTCACACAATACGGAAGCTGTAACCTTGTTGGATGATTCACGGCATGTGTTTACATGTAAATATAAAACACTAGAGCCGCCATAGAAACAAGATTGATGATTGAAACAAGATTGATTTTTTTTCAACTTTTGAAATTCAAAAAAAAAAATTCAAAATTAAAATTGTTGCTCCTCCACATCTAAGCGAATATTGTATGAGTTAAATATATATAATGTTCAATTTTTGCGATTGATTTGCAAATAATTTGTAATTGCTTTGCTGATAGTTCACGAAAAAAAAAAAAAAAAAAAATCTCTCATAAATCATGTCGGGTTTTGTTCATTCTTTCTTCTCAAACCATACACTTTTTATTCACGTCTTTTTATCGAGGACAAAATTGAAATAAAATACAAAGATTGAAAAAATATCCGATATGTAAAAAAAAATTCCGATGTGTACGACGCAAAACACAACTAAGCAACATGTATGAGACTATTCCGCATCAGAGCCTGGTTTTGTGACACTTGCAGAAATTTTATTCATTCATTCATTTTCTGAACCGCTTAGTCCTAATTGGCGTTTCAGGGTGGCTGGCGCCCATCTCAGCCGATTGTAGTACACCCTGGACAGCTTGCCAGGTCATCGCAGGGCAGAAACACATTGTCGAAAGTCAGCAATGGTTCTTTTACGTGAACCTCACACCGTAGACAGTGAGAGACATGGTCGGCCTTTGATAACCCAGTTAGCTGCACTGGCGGGACAGTGACAACCTGTTGAGAGCGGGGCTTGAACCCCCAACCTTGGGATCAGAGAGCCAGCACATTTACCACCGGGCTACCACTACCCAATGAAATGTTTTACATGTTCAAATTTTTTTTGTGATGAGTTCACGATCCAGGTGACCAAAATGCGATGCCGTAAATGTTGCGTGAAAATTTGAGAATGAAAATCAATAGCTGTGAATTGACATTCATGTCAGTCACTTTTCTATTGAACCTCCTTAATGTAATTAGGGCTTGTAAAAAGGCGGGACACACCCTGAACAGCTCAATCAATCACAGGGTAACACAGGGACACTCACAATTGCACCTCGGGACAATTCGGAACAGCCAATTAGTACAGTGTATATACCTTTTGGACTGTGTGAGGAAACTGGAGTACTGGAGGAAACCCACACAAGAGAGCATGCAAACTCCACACACAGAAACACCCTCGCCAAGCCCGAGACTCAAACCCAGAACCTTTTTGCTGTGAGGATAACCACTACACCATACCACCCATATCTTACATTATTATTATTATTATTATTATTATTATTATTATTATTATTATTATTATTATTAATCAGTACAAGAGAAACATTTATATATCAGATAAAAAAGCAGTGAAATTTCTTCAAAGGGATCATTTACTAGACAGAAAATTCAATGAACAGTATTGCGATGTGCATACACTAATCAACAGTGATATAATTGTGATATTTAAAGCCACTAACATGTAATGGGTGTACTCTGCCATTCTGAGTGAGAGTGACTGAGGATTGGCTGAAATGAGTGCCAGCCTCCCTGCGACCCTAATTAAGTTCAGAAAATGAATGAATGAATGAATTGGAAGCCAGTGTTCTGTGAGACGTTTGCGAGAATTGAATGAACTCATCACACATGGACACATCAGTGGCAGCTTGTTGATACTGAGGCCTGAACTCTCAGCCATCAGATTAGCAACCAAGAGCCTTAATCACTGAGGTACGACTGCCCAGTGATGATATAAATAAGTAATGTAATGCAATTATCACTATGAAATAAGGGAGCAGTGGTGGTCTAGCGGTATAGGGTGCTGGATCGCTGATCCAAAGGTTGGGGGTTCGAGTCCCACTCTCCACAAGGTTGTCACTGCCCCCCCAGTGCAGCTAACTGGGTTATCAAAGGGGGGCCATGTCTCTCACTGTCTATGGTGTGAGGCATGTAAAAGAAGCATTGCTGACTTTCGACAACAGTTGGCTGCAAAGCCGTCAGCGTGTTTCCGCCCTGCGATGGCCTGGTGAGCTGTCCAGGGTGTACTCTGCCCTTGCCCGAAGTTGGCTGGGATGGGCACCAGCCTCCCCGCGACCCAAACTAGGATTAAGCGGGTACAGAAAATGAACTGATGAACTATGAAAAAATTAGTATTGTAAATAATTAGTAAAGTGATATAATTACCAAGTTATGCAGTATCCTGTGGTAACGGATTAGTATCTATGCAATTTTTTTCATCTTCCCCTTTGTCTGTGTGGCTCCCCTCAGGGTTCTCCAGTTTTCTCCCTCCTCGCAAATACCAACAGGTGTTAGAGATGACTTCCTTTGGGCTTTTTACACCCGAGCCTAGTGGCTCATTGGAGCGGTGCTTATCCCCGGTTTCCGTAGCGTATACCTACCGTATGCTAGTCCATCGCAGGTTACCTTCCCAGTATATTTTTACTGGCACCTATTTATACTGCTGGGTGAACAGAGGCACACTTGTGGTTAAGGCCTTGCCCAGGGGTCTTAGCACAGTGGGGGTCTAAATGGGATTCGAACACACAACATCCTGATCATGAGCCCAGCACCCGAACCACTACACCACTGGCCCACTGTTAGAGATGAGTATATCAGATTAATTACCTCCCCACATGAATATGTGTGTACATGGTGCCATGTGATGGAATAGCATGGTTTATTCCCATCTCATCGCCAGTATTCCCGGCACAGGCTCTGAATGGAAGAATTTCCCATGAGAATCGTAATCTTTGAACCGAAACACATCTAATTTGTGTGGTTTAATTAGTGTGGTTTCATTTCCAGAGAAACTGTGGCAAGCTGTACAGGTCCAGGACATTAATGTGCTCTAATGAACAACACCAACTATCTTAAGATCCAAAATAGCTGTCACTGTGAGCACAGAATAAAACTCAGGCCAGTTAAAGCTGTGAATCAATAACAGAGATTCATCAATTGAATTAAAGAGTCTACATAAATAGCCAAGCATGCCGAACAGAGTTAGGCAGTGAGGGGAAATGTTGACTGAAGGATGTGTAGATGAATAATCTCTGTTTCGGGGTAATAAATGACAGTTATGTACAAAAATGTGTGAGCTAATGGAAATGCTTTTGTGACTAAATGGCTATGTGACCTTTAAAAATGTGTTGAAGTCAGTACATGTTGATGAGAATAATTAGGCTGTCCAAGGTTATATCATGGTGCAGTTTGATGAAGATCATCCAGCAAAGTTGAACTGTCCAACAATACTTTAAGGAAAATACGTATACTGTGGCCAATTGACAAAATATAAACTACGGCAGCACTCAATGCATGCAAGGTACCGCCACCATGCAGCATGGATCATTTATTACATAGGTCATATGAGGTCAATATGATGCCGTATATGGTGCTGTAGTCATTAGCATGTTTGCTTCACAGCAATAAAGGTTCGATTCCCAGACTCAGGTGTTCCTGTGTGTAGTTTGTATGTTCTCTCCATTCTTGCGTGGGTTTCCTCTATGTAGGCCAGTTTCCTCCCATAATTAAAAAAAAAAAAAAAAAATCACAGTAGCCTGATTTGCTGTTCCAAATTTCTCCTAGGTGCGAGTGTGAACGGTTGTACATGTGTTGGCCGAGCGATGGCCTGGTCAGCTGTCCAGGGTGGACCCAGCAATTGCCCAGAGTTGGCTGGGATGGGCACCAGCTTCCAAACAACCCTCATTAGGATTAAACGGTCCAGAAAATGAATGCATGAATGAATGATATATATACAGGGATCCCTTGCTACTTTGTGTTTCAATTCCTGTGGTTTCTGTGCATCGCGTTTTTTTTTTTTTTTAATATTCATCAAATTAAAAAATAAGGAAATTAAGGAAAAATAGGGGGAAAAGTTAAGGAAAATGCCACAAAAACAAGGCCAATTATGCAAAGAAAAAAAAAAAAAAAAAAAAAAAAGAACCCAAACAAACAAAAACAAAACAACCCAAAAGCTCCAACAAAACTACTTACATTTTTATGTGCGATGCACATCTGTGTGTGCGCGTGCGTCTGTATATGTGTGTATTTATATTTTATTTATATCTTGTGCATTATTTCTGAATGTTAATTATTACTATAAGCACTTATAGCATTGAATATGTGTTTATTGATATTATATACAGACGCTGCCCAACTTACGTTTTAGTTCGGTTCCGGACGGCCGAACATAAGGTGAAAAAAAAACATAAGTTGTTACTGTATGTTCCAGTGACGTATGATGTTCATACTGTACTATACATGCTTAAATACCATTACCGTATCTCATAAAACACCCCTAAATCAATTATTATAAACATAACATTCTGCTTGTAAATGGTTCCGATGGTCGACGGATGGTCACTTAACATGAAGCTGAGCCGAGTCACTTTACATTAAGCTTAAAACAGCCAATCAACGCTTACAATGTGTGAGGCGCTCCACCGAAAGTAGAACACTTGCTTCTGTTTGAGACAAAGCGCGGGTTATCCGGACTTCCGGTCTTTCAAGTGAGCAAGGGTGCCATTGAATACTTGTTTAGTACTCAGCCTGAACTGATGTGAATCACCAGCAGAGGGGATAGTTCTCTTTCTCTTCTGGATTTTACAACTCTCTTTGCTTAACTGAGTATGTACGGTAGATTGCGCCGATACGAGCAGATAGTTAATTCAGTCTTGGGAAAACCAGAAATTCCGGCAAACTTGCACCCATGCTAGTAGGCTTATGCTTCTGACCAACCATATTTGCTTAGGGTTACAAACGTCCGCAAAACAGTGTAAACACAAAGATCACCGAGACGACGTCGTAACACAATGGTAACACGCACTGAACTGAAGTGAAGAAGGAGAGGCATGTCTGTCTTTGTCCTGTCCTTTCATTTTTACTTTTATATATATATATATATATATATATACATATATATATATATATATATATATATATATATATATATATATATACATATATATATATATATATATTTTTTTATTTATTTATTTTTTTTAAATAAATGTTAACTGCTGTGAATGTAAACACAAATTGTACCCACCATCCTGGGCCTCTGTAGGGATCTGTGAGCTGTTAGACTTTGAGCTTCCTTTACTCCTCTTGCTGCTTTGGCTGTTGATCGATGGATTTGACTGCAACTTCTTTGGGCTTTTGTTATGTGCAGAAGAAGATGAGGATGTAGAAGATGCCGGCCGTACAAGTGCTGCTCCATTCTTGACACCATTGCTATGCACCTGGTGTTTCAGTGACTTGCCATTTTTCAGAAGTGCTGCAGTCTCCGAAGGGCTGGTTAAAGACTTCTGCAGGGGCGTGGTCCTGGCCTGAGGTTGACCTTAGTTGCAATAATAAAATGAAACAAAGATGTTCAGGACTCAGTTATGGCTAAGTACTGCATTAAATTACTCGGCCTTTTACCGTGCAATTATTCTCCGCTTCCAGCCTGAGGCCACTAAATAATCCCAGCAACTGTACAGCTCAGGAAAACACACTCATTCACTACCATGTTCTTGTCGCTAAAACAGATTATACAATTTTAACTTTATTTTTATTTATTTTTTTATTTTTTTATTTTAACCATCTTCAGTATTTATTTATTTATTGATTGATTTTTAATGTTTGCCAAAAACATGAAGATCTCCAGTTCATGGATACTATCCTAACAGAAGTAGCTGAAGTTGAACTACTGGGAATCACTATCAGGAAAGGACACACCTGGACCCGCATTGTTAAGCAAATGACATGCAATTCTGGAAGGCGTCTTTGCTTATTAGCAGAGCATCACCAAATCAAAGCCCAGTCCAGAGAGCCATGATCTATATGAGTATGGTCAGGCCACATATGGAATATGCCTCCTTAGTTTGGATGGCAGTATCACTAACCTCTCTATCATGGCTTGATGCCTTTGAACAACGGGCCATTTAAATAATAAATCTCCCACACGAGCAAATTGAAGCCAAGTATATCCAGCAACTCCAGCAAAGAAGAGCAGTCACTGCCCTAACACTTCTCCATCGCATGTACTACGGAGATGTTCCTGCACTTCTCACCAGCCTATTCCCAAAGCCTAAAGTTGTAGGATGAGTAACCCAGAAGACTGGTGCTCAACACTCAGCTACCCTTGAGCCCATGTTTTCTGCAACAAACTCTCACAAGAGATCGTTCCTACCTGCCACAGTCCAACTATGGAACAGTCTGCTGGAGGAACAGTGACCATAAGAGACAAACAGAAGTTCAAAGATCAAGTCAACTCCTTCCTTAGTACTCATCAATGGCTCAGTTCATCATTTTCTGTAACCGCTTCATCCTAATTAGGGTCACAGGGAGGCTGGTGCCCATCCCAGCCAACTCAGGGCAAGGGCAGAGTACACCCTGGACAGCTCGCCAGGCCATCGCAGGGCGGAAACACAGTGACATGAGAGACATGGCCGGCCTTTGACAACCCAGTTAGCTGCACTTGGGGGGACAGTGGCAACCTTGTGGAGAGTGAGACTCGAACCCCCAACCTTTGGATCAGCGATCCGGTGCCTTATACTACTAGACCACCACTGCCCCTCCTCATCGATGACGTCCTACCTAATAAAAATGCTAGCACAGCTGCTAATGCGAAGACAAGGAACGTACATAAACAAACAAACAAAAAAATACTGCACAAATCAGTGTGGAAGAGCTCGTCAGTTATCCAAAATGCTGTACAAGTAAGTGTGTCTTTTTTGAGATCTATTTTGATATTATGTTGATAAAACCAGCCGGGGATTTAGCTCAGTTGGTAGAGCGTCCACTTTATCCTCTGGTAGGTCGGAGTTCAAATCCGGCCGCGTCATACCATAAGACGTTAAAATTTGGCAGTTGTTGCTTCCTGCTTGGCACTCAGCATCAAAAGGATAGAACAATGCAATAACTGGCGCTGCACAGTGGCGACAGGTGCCTAGCGCACAAAGCAAATTTCAATGTATGTAATGTACTTTGACAATAAAGAGTTGTTTGTTTGTTTAAATCAGTTACTTGATTTTAATTTTGTTTTTTCGACTGTATAACAGCACCTGAGCAACAGTATGGTTACGGTGATTCACCCCAAACTTGCACCATCTTGCATGATACTGCTCAAATAACATCATACCTTCTACATACCTTCAAACACTTAATCCTGTCAAAGCTGGAGCCTGTGCTGACCCAGCTCACACTAAGCAAAGTCTGGGAATGCAACAGTACACCAGTCCATCACAGAGCCAACACACACACAACAATACACACTCACAGCTAGGGGCAGTTTGGAAGAGCCAAACAGCCAAAGATGCATGTCTTTGGCATGTGGGAGGAAACAGGAGCACCCGGAAGAAACCCACACAAGCACAATAACCACATGCAAACTGCACACCTCTTGTTGTGAGGTGGACATGCTAACCAGTACACCAGCTTGCTGCCCTTGTACTCATCCGCACACACAGACTGTCCTCAAATTACTTAAAATGGCCTGTATTAATTCATTTTCTGAACCGCTTAACTCCAGGTGAGGGCAAAGTACACCCCGGATGACTCGCCGGGCCATCGCAGGGCAGACACATGCTGAAGGCTATGCAGCTTATATTGTTGAAAGTCAGCAATGGTTCTTTTACATGAACCTCTCACCATAGACAGTGAGAGACATGGCCCGCCTTTGATAACCCAGTTAGTGCACTGGGGGGATAAACAAACCTGTATTAACAAAATAATATTAAGCATGAACAGATTAGCATATAATTTGTTTAACACCCTGAAGTAATTTGTATAAACAACAATGTAAACAGCTGAGAATTCATATTGTATCCATAGGATCATTCTGCTTTTCCCAGAGGGCACAAATGTAAGCAGGTGAAAAGCTTCCTCTACAGATTCCAGCGTGTTCCTCAGGCGTCCTGTCCGAACTGAATTTATTTCGACTTCTCAGCCGTCAGGCCTACAACTGCATCCAAATGTACATTTTACCTGGGCTATTTCTCAAGAACTGCTGAGAGGATCATCCAAATAAAGTTGTGTTCAGGTTTCTCATGGTACGTAGCTGTGTGTAACCTTGTCAGATTCTCTGTTTGACCTTTGACCTTGTTTTATTCATCGCTATAACATTGTGCAGGGGTAGCAGTGTTCATAATCACATGATCACAACCTTGTCCGGGATATTTATTCAGAATTTGCTGGCTGTATTTTTCTGAAATTTTGTATGCATATGTTCTATGGCGTGCAGCTGTGCACAAGCTTGTCAGTTATTCTGTTTAACCCTTGACCTTGTCACAGTGAGTCTGACCTTGTAAACTTTGTCTGGTAATTTCTTAAGAACTGCTGAAGGACAGCTGAAGGGTTTTGAAATCACTCATGGCTATTTTTAACATAACAAATACTACCCAATCTGTTTGGTTAATATAATGCACTTTGTCGGCATGGAACACATGCCCTGGTGGACATTACAGCAATTCTACACCAAATACTTGAGTCCAGGACACGATATGGTGGGCAAGCAAACCTTTTTTACTCAAAGGTATTAAAAACTCAAATTCTGACCCGTGCTAGGGTTCTTTATTTGATTCTTTATTTTAATGGCGTATAGTCCGGGTCAGTCCCTCCAGCTCCCTACTTTGCTTTTTGAAGTTCAGACATAGAATCCCTGTAAGTTTACAGCCTACAAATGTTCTAGTGTTCCTCTGCAAACCTCGCAGCGTTGTTCTTGGCAACTTGTTGCCAGACCTGCATATATTTCACTCCCGAGCGCCACATCCTAATTACACCGGACGAAAGAAAAACCAAGTGAAAGGCACACCTTAGCTGCCAAAACAAATACCTCCTTTAAATTTTAACTTATGATAATACCTCATAAAGTCCTGCCGTAGCCTCGACGTTTCGTGATCGTAGTTTATGGGTTTTGGGTCACACATACAGGAGATACAGGGCGGGTACAAATGTTCATACTTCATAAAAGTATTATTTTGTCCGAAATTCTATGTGAAGACAACCACCAACACACGTCCTTCCAACGCCGCACTCTACTGCCTGAAGCATATGAAACAGTGCTTTAAAAAAAACTATACATTACACCAATAGAGCTCTGTTGATCTTGGGAAGTCATTGAGATCATGCAACAACTAATCTAGTGTGACTGAATATTTCTTCCTTCAGCCATTTCCAACTTCCAGATGTTTGACCTGTTAGAAAAAAAAAAGACGGAGAAAGACTTTTTTTGTTTGTTTGCATTCATTCATGTCAAATCCCCCAAGCTGCAAGAATCTCACAGTAGGCTCTCGCTTCTCATTCTCTCCATCATAATGAAAGCGCTCACATTACCACGCTTCAGTATGAGATCCATACACTTAGAGTTAGAAAGGGCGGTAACTGGCTCTCCCCCAAACACACACACTGTTCCGTAAACCCATCTATAACAACAAGAGTGCTAACGTACACACGTCTGGCTCCACCACGTTTGCAGTGAGGGTCGGCTTTCTGCAAAAATGCACAACACAACTCACATTCAAGAAAGTGAGATAGATATGAAAATGAAAGACATCTGGAGAAAGAAGTGTGCGAGTGTGTCAGTGCTCGGGTTTGAGCCTGGTTAGAAGGATACAATTAAGGGCGGCTTTAAATAATCACGCTGATTCGTGTTGAAGGTAACGTCGAGAGTGTTTATACAACTTGGAAAATTATAATAACAGAAAAAAATATAATTTCATTGAAATTTATATTAATATATTATTTAAAAATATTGTATTAAGAATAGTAATTTACACTTTTTATAAATAATATAGCCCTGCGATGGCCTGGTGAGCTGTCCAGGATGTACCCCGCCCTTGCCCAGAGTCGGCTGAGATAAGCGCCAACCTCCCTACGACCGTAGATAGGACTAAACGGTTCAGAAAATGAATGAATGAATGAATGGATAAATAATATATGATTCAATGTTATAATTATTAATAATTTGAACATTTACTTTAGTTTTTTATTATTATTATTATTATTATTATTATTATTGTTATTATTATTATTATTATTATTATTATTATTATTATTATTATTATTGTTATTATTATTATTATTCATTATTTTTCCAAGATGTTTAATCCTAATTAGAGCTGTAGGAAAACTGGTGCCCATCTCATCCGATGGGTGAAGGCAATGTTGTACTGTGGGAGGGAACTGGAGCATCCACAGGAGGCCCACACAAACATGGTACACTCAGAAATGAGCTTGCTTAGCCTGGGTCTCAAATGCAGGACCATATTGCTATGAGGTGGATGTGCTGACCTCTAAATCACCGTGCCACTGTACTGGTGGAGTTTATTCTACCCTCCATCATCATCATCTTCATGCTGCAAACTGGATTCCAAAAAAGTTAAGACACTATACAAACTGTGAATAAAAACTGAATGCAATGTTGTGGAAGTGCCAAATTTCAATATTTTATTCCGAATAGAAGATTGATGACAGGGTCAAAAGTTTAAATTGAGAAAATGTATCATTTTAAGGGGAAAATGTGTTGATTTTAAGTCTCATGGTGTCAACAAATCTCCAAAAAGTTGGGACAGGCAGCAATAAGAGGCTGGAAAAGTCAACTGCACTTATAATGAACAGCTGGAAGACCAATTACCACCAATGAGGTCCATTGGCAGCATGACTGAGTATAAAAAGAGCTTCTCAGAGTGGCAGTGTCTCTCAGAACTGAAGCTGGGTAGAGGATCACCAATTCCCCAATTGTTGCGCAGAAAGATAGTGGAGCAATATCAGAAAGGTGTTTCCCAGCGAAAAATTGTAAAGAGTTTGAAGTTATCATCATCTCATATCAAGAAAACAGCATTTTAAGACAACTGCATAGAGATGTTTTTTTATTTCAAGATCAAAACAGACGTCTCATCTGAATAGAGTCCATGACTTCACTCAAATAAAGGAAATGTGAAGACCAAAAACAAAAACAAATTCAAACTGTTGCCAAGAGGTTATAATTTATAATTCGTAATATAATTTAAATATTTACTGTAAGGAAGTTATAATTCATTATAAAACATTTAAAGAAAAACTATTGTCATCTTTCAGTCGTCTCACTCATCACTCGCTCATGTGACGAGCCGCTTTATCATATTAGGGCAACAGGGAGGCTGGTCCCAATCTCAGCCAGTTCTGGGAGACAATAAAATACATCCAAAACAGCTCACCAGACCATTACAACACACACACACACACACACACACACACACACACACACACACACACACACACACACCAAGGGGCAAATTGAAACATTTAAAACAATAAACCTAATCCACCTAATCTTCGGACTGTGACAAGAAACTGGAATGCCTGAAGCTGGAATACCATGATTCTACATGGGAAGAATATTGACACTCCACACAGATGCCCAGGACGCAAACATAGGACCTTCTTCCTGTGAGGTGAATGTGCTAAAAACTACACCACTATGCCACCCCCCTTTTAGTCATGTCTGTTGTTAATCTGGAGGTTTATATGCAAATTATTTAATGTCGCGAACCTTCTACCCATTTTTGTTAAATAAACCTATTCTAAAATATCACTTTCCAATTTCATCACTCTTTTTCTTTTAGCCTGAAACAGCGGTAATCATGGAGAACAGTAAAGAGCACTATCGAACATGATGTGTCACTACAAATTCTCCTATACATACTCATGGTTGAACCCATGTGACTGAGAACTACAGTATGCTATTTTGATCCATTAATTTTCTGAACCGCTTAAGCCTAATTGGGGTTGCGGGGAGGCTGATGCCCATCTCAGCCAACACTGCGCAAGGTCAGAGTACACGCTGGATGGCTCATCAGACCATCACAGGGCAGAAACACATATACGGCTATGCAGCTACTCTTGACGAAAGTCAGCAATGTTGTTTTTTACATGAACCTCCCACCAGGGACAGTGAGAGACATGGCCAGCCTTTTATAAGCTAGTTGGATCCACTGGGGGACAATGACAACCTGTTGAGGGTGGGTCTTGAACCCCTGACCTTAGGATCAGTAATACAGCACCTTTACCACCAGGCCACCGCTGCCCATGTGGTTTACAGTGATTTCACTATTGTCAGACGTGGGTTAATATAATTAATAAAATAAAAGAAATTAAAAACATTTTTAAAAATTACAGGTTTTTTAATGTAATAAAATAAAAACTACACTAAAGAATAAATTATAATGAAAAACTCTGGATCAAATAAGTTTTGTTTTTATTTTTGCCTTTTCACTGTGGTTCTGATTGGACTGTGGCTGCTACACCACTTTGAAGATGAAGATGAAACAGTAAAAGGCTAATTCTAGAAGATATCAATCATAAAACCTATCAAGTATAAACTAACAAACACATTGGATCAATGGTTCTTTAACATGAACCTCACACCATAGACAGTGAGAGACATGGCCAGCCTTTGATAACCAAGTTAACACCACTGGGGGGGCAGTGACAACCTGTAGGTGAGTGGGGCTTGAACCCTCAATCTTAGGATCAGTGATCCAGCACCTTTACCACCAGACCACCGCTACCGACACCACACACGAATATATTCATTCACACGTGATATACACTTGTTGGCACTAGGACACAGCATGACTGGATCGAGCGGATCTCTTTTTTCCATTCGCGCATCAAGAGCTTGGAAACGAGCCCACTTCCCAAAATCCAAAATGCAGATTCAGTGAGCTTGTTTTGTGTCTTATAGACGCTACAGATCAGTGTGACGCTAATTGCACACCAGTATCAAGTCATGAGTATTCATTCTGTTTCTCTACCACGTCACTCTAGTCAAATATGAGCACTGAGAAAAAGCTATTTTTTCATTACTATGTGAAACCAACCAACCAAACAAACAAACAAACAAACAAACAAAAAAACAAAAAGAAAGTCACACGGTTATGGATTTATTCGCTAACAAGAACCAGCCTTAGAAAAACCGCACTGCTTTTTCAGTTTTAAATTAAACACCCTCAACAGTCTCACACAAATAGAACCATCCGCCGCTCACACGCTCACCACCAGAACTTTTTTGGGAAACAGTCTAACAGCGTTTCCACAATCCGGTCCATTTTAAGCTTTTACGACTGCAGCAAGTCAAGGTGAGTTAACCCTCTGAAGGAATGTGTTGTTGACATTCGGAAATGAGTGTTTAAATATTTCACATTTATTTAAACTACTGCAACTGCATTAAAACTCTAATTCCATTTAAATCTGTAATGGATGTGTTTTCGACATCAACAGATTTTTATCTGAACTACAATCATATACAGGCTCTGGCAATGTTACATGTGGAGGAAAGATGATTTTGTGTAAAAAATATATATATAAAATAAAAATAAAATAATAATAATAATAATAATAATAATAATAATAATAAAAAGATTTAACATTAGGTGGGAGGAGGTCCTGGGTTCAAGTCCTGGGCTCAGGCACTTCTGTGTGGGGTCTACATGTCCTCCCCGTGCTTGATTAGGTTTTCCTCCAGGTACTGCAGTTTCCTCCCACAGACCAAAGACATGCACACTGGGCTATTTGGATATTCTCAATTGTCCCTATATGGAAATGTGAGTATAACTGGCTGTGTGGTTTGCCCTATAGTGGTCTGGTAAACTGTTCAGGGTCTACCCTGCCTTAGCCCAGAGTTGGCTGGGATGGGTTCCAGCTCTCTGTGACCTTAATAATATGTAAAGTGGTTCATAAAACTAAGATTTTTTTACAAAAAACATGAGCAGAGTTAAATATTAGTGTCAAAACTTGTTCTGGTATTAATTTGGATTTAACAGTTTTCCCTCATTTACTTATTTTCACAATCCTGCTAGGGTCGCAGGGAGGCTTGTGCCTCTCTCAACCGACATTAGGCAAAAGCAGAATACAGCCTGAACAACTTCCCAGACAACCAACACACACACACACACACACCTTGTTACAATTTGGAACAGCAAATTTACCAGAGCTGCAGTCTTTTGGATTGTCAGAGGAAACCGGAGTACCTAGAGGAAACCCATGCAAGCGTGAGAGGAACATGCAATCTCCACAAAGCGGTGCGCCCCTAGTGGTGCAAAAAAAAAAAAAAAACAGAAAAAAGTGTTCGCTCTATTATCCAAGATTTTCCAAGTTTGAACCCGTGTGTTCCACACAGCCATCTGTGACTGGGAGTCCATGAGAGGCTGATCTCTCAGGAAGTTAGGGATGCCATCCTCTCTCTCTCTCTCTCTCTCTCTTTCTCATTTATAACCAATATTAAGCAATTAGGGGCATCTGGATCTCAGAGATAACAAAGAGGTGTTGACTGGACGAAGCACATACCTGCCTTCGACTTCCCAGGTGGGTAGTGGTTCTGTGATAGGGAACTCTTACCTGTGAGTTGCAAATTAGGGGAAGCTGGGGGTGATGGGGTATAAAAAGTCTGCCTCCAACACCCAAAAGAGGAGAAAATGGCAAATTGTTACTTCATGCCGAGAATATTGGGAATTGAGACCTGACACCTTTAAGTATATGAGAAGACCCGAAACTGAAAATGGTGAGGACAAAGGTGCACATTTTAAAACATGGAGTGTGCGTGTGTGTGTGTGTGGGGGTGGTGGGGGGGTTACTATTATATCTCAGTGAGTACGATCCTTATGGGGATATTTGGCTCATTTAAAACTAAAATAGCCAAAAGGTTTTCTTTTTTAGTAATTGAGGTGAGGGTTATAGTTAGATTTAGGTGAAGGCATAATATTAATTAGCTGCATTAATAATGACATCAAAGGATAGTAAGACAAACTATCTGTGTGTGTGTGTGTGTGTGTGTGTGAGAGAGAGAGAGAGAGAGAGAGAACGTGAGAGAGTGAGAGGCTATAATCACATATCAACACTGAAAGCTGCCCACAGTGCCAGTTCACAACCACTGCAATATTCTCTCTCAGAAACACATACCCCCCCACACACACATCACCACCACCATCCTCTCTTTCTCACACACACACACACACACACACCAGTCTCTGCTGTACACTCAGGAGAAAGAAGTCTTTGTCTGGCTTATGGGTCACACATCTCAAATGTGACCAGCTGTCCATCTCTCGCCAACTCCCAATTGTGCCCCACAGAGAGAAAAAGAGCATGAGCATTGTGTGTGCGTGTTCGTGTGTCCAGGGTGTTAGATAGTAGGAAACACTGCTTCATACCAAAAAAAAGAACGCCTTATAGGAGGCCTGGTGCTGGTTTGGACATTAAAACAAATGAGATTCAACCCTCAGGTAAATAAAAATACCCCACTGTGTCATATAATGACAAGGAACTTCACAGACGGGGCGTAGAAAGGGACTGACAGTTAAGAAAATGTGTTTCAAAAAAAAAAAAAAAAAAGAATGACGAGAACAAATAAAGGAAGAGCGTGGAGCTCAACCTGGCAGCCAAGCGGTCTAGCAGCGAGGAGCAAGCGGTGAGTCAGTGGCAAGGTGATTCAACCAGTGCTGACTACTCCACCCTGAACCAGCACATTCTGCTCCTAAAACACACACACACACACACACACACACACACACACACACACACACACACACACACACAAAGAAAGAAAAGAGCCTTTGCTACCGCTACACACGTCCCCTAATCACCTGATGCATCCAAAATGCTGTGAGTAATGGTGCCCTGTTTTTCAGCCACATGGCCACAGAGAGCAGTGACTCAGTGCTTTCAATCCTCTCTGACTCAGGCTGAAGGCGTAGAACACAAACACACACAGTTACTAAAAACACAGCTTTGCAACACACGTCCTTGAAACACTGGCCGGATGCTAAAGCTTCAACTTTTTCATTCCCCTCCACTGTGAAATGATTCATTTCATTCATTTTCTGAACCACTTAATCCTAATTGGGGTTGCAGGGAGACTGGCGTCCATCTCAGTCAGCTTTGGGCGAGGGCCGAGTACATCCCGGACGGCTCGCCAGGCCATCACAGGGCAGAAGCACGTTGAAAATAAGCAATGGTTCTTTTACGCGAACCTCCCACCGTAGGCAGTGAGAGACACGGCCGACCTGTGATAACCCAGTTAGTGCACTGGAGGGAGTGGAGAAGAAGACAGTGACAACCCGTTGAGAGTGGGGCTTGAACCCCCAACCTTGGGATCAGTGATCCAGCACCTTTACCACCAGGCCACCACTTCCCACCGTGAAACTATAATTTATAAAATCATTTCCTAATTTTTTGATGAATAATTACATAAAAGAGGATCAAAAACAAGCTCTTCTCGTCTAATCTCATCTCCTTACGCTTAATCCTGGGTTGGGTCACAGGGGGAGCAGCTGGAGCAGCACGGTCCAGACATCCCTCTGCCCAGGTACTTCCTCCAGCTCTACCGGGGGCACACCGAGGCCAGCCTAGAGAAGTAGTCCCTCCAGCATGCTCTGAGTCAATGACAGAGTCTCTTTACTTTTTGACCTGCCTGGAACACCACATCAGGGAGGCGGGCGGGAGGCATTCGAACCTGATGCCACCTCAACTAGCCTTTCTCAACATGGAGGAGCAGCGGTTCTACTCTATGCTCCTTCCAGATGACCAAGATTCTCATCCTATCTCTGAGGAAGAGACATTCCATGAGATTCCACATCTCAAGAACCAGAGCAGAGGGTAGGTCTGACAGAACCTACGACTTCGGCCGCCACCCAGCTCACAATGCACCCGACCCCATAGCCCCTCCCACAGGTGGTGTGCGGACCTATATCCTATCCTATCTCCTCCTCGGGCAAACCCAGTCGGGCCCCATGGGAAGAAGACCTAGCACAAGCACTAGCCTTTGAATCCATCCCCAGACCTGACCCAAATGGGGGGAACTGCTGTGGTTTCGGTGTTTTATATTCCATAGTAATCTTCCAAACTGCACTTAGTCTGAATCTTCACCTTGGACCTGTTTGCCTTGGGTGGGAGTAGTGGCCCTCCATGAGACATGATGCTGCCCCCTCCTGGGTGGGCATTCACAAGAGCGCATAAGGATGCTGGGACAGTATTATGTGTCATGGAGAGCCACTACTCTCACCCAAGACAAAACAGGTGGCAGTGGAGGCTTAGTGGATTTAGTGGATGAGGCGATGCATTACTGATTTGAAACTCAGCATTTCAATCCCCAGTCACCACTGTTGGGCCCTTGAGCAAGGCCCTTAACCCTCATTTGCTCAGTTGTATAAAAAGTGATAATTATAGGTTGCTCTGGATAAGAGCGTCTGCCAAATGCTGTAAATATGAATGTGTATACAGCATGTGCATGCTTACACCGCTATCTGTTTGGTGATGGTCGGATGTGACGGGCAATAATTTACAGGTGGTAAATAGGCGAGAAATAAACCAAAGAAAGCAAGCTTTGGTTTACTTTTCTTTATTTTTTATTTTAAAAATACCTTTATAGTGTGCTTTTTGATTATGTTTCTGTGTAGTTTATATTAAAAAAATATTTGCCTCAAGCTCAACAGAATTTGATATTCAGAGACATCCACCACACCCTGAAAAATCATAATTTCGTAAAGTGAGGTACCACCGTACATATCACTATATAAAAAAATGGGGAGAATAATTACAACTTCTTTGTCAGTTGTTTTTCTTGGGTTGCCATACAGTATCGGGACTAAAACTATTATTTGCTTCAGGTTAGGTGGAAATCCCTGAAATTGCCTTGTTGTTCCATCTCAGGTACGACCACATCCATCGAGCCTGAGGCGAATAAATGTTATATCACTGCAGTGTTTTTAACTTGTTTTTTAAACTTGTTTTTTTAAACCAAGGTCTGTTTAACTGTGAAATGAACTTGACAGACTCCTCAGTTTAGATTTCATCAGCATTAATTAAATGTGTACAATAATATTCTGTATGTTGTACTTGAGGGTGGCACAATGGAGTAGTGGCGTGATGACCCAGTGTCGGCTGAGATGGGCTCCAGCCTCCGTGTAACCCTAATTAGAATTAAGCGGTTCAGCAAAAATTGACTTTAGCCATAGTTCAATTTCCCCAGTAAAATACATCAGTCCTGTGTATAAAGGATGCGTCATTATTTTTCGTATTCATATTTAGTTGCCAAAACATTGTCCATAATACCTGAATAGCGTTTCCACTTGCAAACCAAAAAGGAGTCGAGAGTTTTGAGCTCAGTATCGTCAACCTAGAATTAACGAGGTCTATTTACCATTTGCCCCCAGTGCAGCTAACTGGGTTATCAAAGGTCAGCCATGTTGCTCACTATCTCTGGTGAAAGGTTCATGTAAAAGAACCATTGCTGACTTTCGACAAGAGTATCTGCATATCCGTCAGCGTGTTTCTGCCCTGCGATAGCCTGGCAAGCTGTCCAGGGTTTACTCAGCCCTTTCCCAGATTTGTCTGAGATGGGAGCCAGCCTCCCTGCAGGGGGTCTCGGTCCCGCGGAAAATGAGGGATTCCTGTATTTTCCATTTGAACGAAATGGCACATAGACGTTGTTAATTCTCAGTTGATAATATGGAGCGCGACATGTTCATTCATTTCGTTTTCAGCGATCAAGTTGTAAACCTCTAAAAAACTCATTGTATGAAACTCAGATTTAATATCACTCATCAACCAAATTTCCAACTACATGACCAATTCTGCCTTGTTTGATGACACCATTCATGATATTCAGACTATTTTCATTAAAACACCAGCCCTTTCATTACCAACAAGCCATATCAAACTATAGCTTTAACTCATTTAAATATCATGGACCCCATTTTGGAAATGACAAGCCTGTAGACTCCCCATGGGCGAATGTACCAAAGATATTTAAGGTTTTGGTTACTTTAAGGTCAGAACGGAAACGTGTTGCTATGCGACAGTTTCACGTTCCCTTCGGCTTCTTCTTCTTCTTTTCCTTTCGGCTTTTCCCTTCAGGGGTCGCCACAGCGAATCATCTGCCTCCATCTCACCCTATCCTTTGCATCTTCTTCTCTTACACCAACGACCTTCATGTCTTCCTTCACCACATCCATGAATCGTCTCTTTGGTCTTCCTCTAGGCCTTTTGCCTGGTAGTTCCAGCCTCAGCATCCTATTACCAATATACTCACTATCCATCCTCTGTACATGTCCAAACCATCTCAATCTAGCCTCTCTGACTTTGTCTCCAAAACGCCTTACATGTGCTGTCCCTCTGATGTGCTCAAGCCTAATCCTATCCATCCTCGTTCCTCCCAAAGAGAACCTCAACATTTTCATCTCTGCTACCTCCAACTCTGCCTCCTGTCTTTTCCCCAGGGCCACTGTTTCTAACCCATACAACATCGTTGGCCTCAACACCGTCTTGTACACTTTTCCTTTCATTTTTGCCGATACCCTCCTATCACACATCACACGGACACTTTTCTCCAACCATTCCAACCTGCCTGCACACGCTTCTTGACCTCTTTTCCACACTCTCCATTGCTCTGGATTGTTGAGCCTAAGTACTTAAAATCCTCCACCTTTCTTATCTCTGCTCCCTGTAATCTCACCGTTCCTCTTTGGTCCTTGGCATTCATGCACATGTATTCTGTCTTACTGAGGCTAATCTTCATTCCCCTCCTTTCCAGGGCATACCTCCACCTCTCTAGATTTTCCTGCACTTGTTCTCTGCTCTCACTACAGATTACAATGTCATCTGCAAACATCATAGTCCATGGGGAATCTTGTCTAACCTCGTCTGTCAGCCTGTCCATCACCATAGCGAACAAGAAGGGGCTGAGAGCTGACCCTTGATGCAGTCCCACCTCCACCTTGAACTCTTCTGTCACACCGACAGCACACCTCACCACTGTCTTACATCTCTCATACATGTCCTGCACCACTCTAACATACTTCTCTGCCACTCCAGACTTCCTCATGCAATACCACAGTTCTTCTCTCGGCACCCTGTCATATGCTTTCTCCAGATCCACAAAGGCACAATGCAGCTCCGTCTGACCTTCTCTGTACTTCTCTATTAACATCCTCAAAGCAAACACTGCATCTGTGGTGCTCTTTCTTGGCATGAAACCAAACTGTTGTTCACAAATGCTGACCTCTGCCCTTAGTCAAGCTTCCACTATTCTTTCCCATAACTACATTTCACGTTCCCTTCGGCATCCTCGCTATTCATTCGTTCATATGACACTGCTTAAAAAACCTTAACCAAATAACTCACAGTTCAGTTTCTTTTATCATTGACGTGTTTTGACATCCTGCCATTCAACTATTAAATCTATTTTTTCCCCCCCAGTAACAAGAGCGTCAAGTCTGAATGTGTTGCACAACTCCAGACGTGTCTGAGCTCCTTTCATGGATAAAGTCAAAGAAAATATAACCTGGGTCTATAAAAACAAATAAATCCCCTGCATGAATAAAATTCTTACTTTATTTTGTTCTTCTAAGTGTTTGTTCCACTTGTTATGGTGTTTGTTCTACTGTTTGTACTGTTTGTTTGTTGTTGTTGATTTGCTCTACTGTTCATTCCTTGGCTTGTTAGGTGTATATTTTATTTTTACTGTCTGGTCTGTGAAATGTCTTTCAATATAAAAAAACAACAGACTTTTATGTCTATGAACTATTCATCCATCCTTCTATCCATTTGCCCTGCTGCTTCATTTTACTGGGGTCACATGGACGATGGAACCTATCTCAGCTGACAGTGGGTGAAGGTGGAATACACCCTGAACTGCTCTCCAGACCACTGCAGACCAACACACATGACCATTCAAATGTACACTCACATCTGGGGGCAGTTTGGAGCATTCAGTATGCCAGCTATATGCATGGCTATGTTCTCTAGGAGGAAACCGGCGTACCTGGTGAAAACCCACGGAACCAAGGTAAGAACATGCCATCTCCATTCAGAAACGCCCTCGCCAGGCCTGGGACTGGAGCCCAGGACATTCTTCCATCACAGTGCTGCCCTACTGTGTCTTCCTATTGGACTAATTTTTTAAAGATGTTCAGACCTCACTTGAAGGGAAGTAATCCACCAACTTTAATTTATTGTTCATGTTTACTAACACGGTAATGTTTGGAAGATTTTGAATCTTTTCTAGATTTTCTTTCACAAATATAATTTAAATCATCATCAAATTTTTTAAACAAGTCCAAAAATTCATGAAGAAAACCCGATTAAAAAAGCCATGTCATGATTTTTGCCGAAATTATTTCACCTGCAAAGTCTTGTAAATAGTAACAATAAATGTCCAAACTTCCAGTCCATATCTGATCAATAGCCTTTCTACTTTTACAGGGGCAGCCATAGCCTAATGGTTAGAGAAGGCATTTTTTGGGAACGAATGGTCGCTGGTTCCAAATTCCCGAACCAGCAGGAAAACTATGTGGCAGCTGGGGAAGTGAGCAGCACATTGAGCACACTCTTCTGCCCCCTTCATGACTGAAATGCCCTTGAGCAAGACACCTAACCCCAACGGCTCCTTGGGTGCCCCAGTGTGTGGCAGCCCACTCCTCCGAATATGTATGTGTGTGTGTGTGTGTGTGTGTGTGTGTGTGTATGCTCACTTTGTATAGGTTAAATGCAAATTCCAAATTTCCTTTGTGGTATAATACAGTGTTAAAAATAAATCAATCAAAACATCATGAAGGAGATGGGAATGGACTGCAACAAGAACTTCTGGAATCTTGTTGGGTTCCTTTATAACCCACATTCCCATCTTCTTCTTTCTTCTTTTCCTTTCGGCTGTTCCCTTTTTCTCATGGGTTGCCACAGTGAATCATCTGCCTCCATTTTAATGGAAGTCATATTAATGATTTGGTGGGGGCGCTGGCATAGTGGTTAGGGTGCTGCGCTCATGATCGGGAGGTTGTGAGTTCAAATCCCACTGAGACCCTCACTGTGCTAAGACCCCTGGGCAAAGTCTCAACCACAAGTGTGCCTCTGTTCACCAGCAGTATAAATGGGTACCAGTAAAATATACTGGGAAGGTAACTTGCGATGGACGAGCGTCCCATCCTGGGGGAGTTGAACTCCTCGTTGCTTCACGCTACGAAACCGGGGATAAGCACCGGCCTCTGATGAGCACAAGGCTCGGGTGTGAAAATCCAACAGACTTACCTTTATATTAATGATTTGCACATTTGGTTTGGCGTAGGTTTTTTACGTGGGATGCCCTTCCTGACAGAACCCTTTAGCAAGGGGCAGAAACACAGTGACGGTTATGTAACTAAACTTGATGAAAGTCATCAATGGTTCTTTTACATGAACCTCTCACCATAGACAGTGAGAGACATAGCCAGCCTTTGATAACCCAGTTTGCTACACTGGGGGACAACCTTGTGGAGAGTGGGACTCGAACCCACAACCTTAGGATCAGCGATCCAGCACCCTTTACCACCAGGCCACCACAGCCCCCTATATAACCCACATTCCCATCTGTATATATTATTATGCTTTCTTTGACAACCCCATTGATGTTATTTAAACATTCTTCTTGAAACAACCAAGACACCAGCCCTTTAAACCAATGAAACTGTACTTTGGTACAATAATTCAATACTACACCATTGTATGAGAGTATGAGAGCCTCTAAGATTAGCAGTAAATTTAAAAGTGAAATTAGAGTCAGATGTTTTCAGTCCGAGGCAGCACGGTGGCGGAGTGGTTAGCATTACATTGAACTAAATTTCAGCACAAGTACCTTGTTTCATTTGTAGGACATGGAGGTGGTGGTATCATAGTGATGGCCTGTTTTGCTGCATCTAGGCCAGGACGACTTGCCAAATCATGGATGAGCCATTGAGTTGCAGGGCACTATGTGCATACATTCACCTGCTCATTCACCTACTGCAGCATCTCTATTATATTATATATAGGATATGGGGAGAGCATACAGACAACAGCCACATGCAACGCGCAACCGGAGCTCAGGATTAAATCTGTGAGGAAGTAATACAGTGCATTACATTTTTAAAAAGCCTCAAGTCCTGTTCATAATTTAATTACTGCACCTCCTAATAGTGTACTGACCCTACGTCCCCAGAGTACTCATACCATGTGGTCTTAAACACGCTAACCAAGTGGAACTTCAGAAGAGCTAAAACATTGCTGAAATGTTTAGTGTGGTTGTGCGTGTATTGTCATCGTGAGCACATCACTGGAAAACATTATCTTATTAAGGTGTGATTACTGCACTCAGTTTGTAAGAGCAGTAGCAAAACACTTCAGTATGGACGATTTGGTTCCCCACCCTAAACAGAGTGTGATTCAAACAGTTCGGTGCAAAATGCGTCCAACTTCGGCCTGTTGGAAGCACAAGAGGGATTAAGCAACACTCCCAAAATATATATATATATATATATATAATTTTTTTGCCAGTAAGCCAGTGTTTCAAATCTCATGATGAGTGGAATCTATTCCTCAGGCTGTTGCTGAAAAAAAAAAAAAATATGATCTTATATAGGGGTGCTGTACTTATGTTGCTTGGACCCCTGAGCCCCCAAGAAGAGGATGCCTAAAAAAAGGTTAAGAAGTTTAAATCGGCCTTTAATCCACACTTGCCACGGCTCATTTCAATGACGATCTCTAGTGAAGAGGAGTCTAATTAGACAATTTCAGAGCTGAGGCTTAAGATATCATATTTCACCTTGCTCTAAAGTAGTATATTTCCCCTGATAGGCCCTTCTGAAGGGTGATAATGGATGAATGAGAAATGGCCGGAATTGAGCATTAAGTCCTGCTGAGATTGAATAAATGTTCTCTTACGTCTGAGCCAAAGATGGAGATGAGAGAGCGAAAAAGAGAAAGCATTCCATCACGAGATGAGATGAGCATATTCTTAGCCAAGGATATAAATCCCTGATGGGCTATTAGAGAAAAGTCTTAACATAGGCCTTTGTTCTAGCTTTCTCAACACACACACACACACACACACACACACTGTGTGTGAGAGAGAGAGAGAGAGAGAGAGAGAGAGAGAGAGAGAGAGAGAGAGAGAATCTATCTTTGTGGGGACACTCATTGACATAATATATTCCATAACCTTAACCATTATTACTAAATTCTCAACCCCATTCCTTATTCTAAAACCTTTACCCAAACCGAAACCAAAATCAAACTTAAACCCGATAACCAAGCCTTAACCGTCACGAAGCCATTCGTAAGAAATGAGGGCCAGAAAAAAAGGTCCTCACTCTGCTTGTTAAAAACATATTTTGGCTCTTAATATTTTGCAAGAAAATGCACACACACACCCACACACACACACACACACACACACACACACACACACACACACTCTCTCTCTCTCTCTCACACACACACACACACACACACACACACACACACACACACACACACACACACATATACTATGACCATTGTATCTGTTTAGTGTCTCTGATTTTTGTATCTGTATTTGCATTCAAACCTCAACCCAAAAGGGGCGGAGCCTTAGCTGAAAGTTCTCGGTTTGCCCCTGGAAACACTGAATACACCCATCAGATGATATGGGAAATTTAGCTCTGACAGCTTCTCAACCTCAATATCGTCACTATTTCCCCCCCACACAAATTAAATTGGCTCTATTTCATAATGTATAAACAAACTCGTATCCTAATACAAACAATGGAGACGCAACTCAGGAAGTTACAAAAGGACCAACCCATGAAAAACTGTGTGCTTCTTATTCCTATCTGTATAATGTAGACACACACACATGCACACACACACACACACACACACAATGCGTGCATTCACACTACCACACTGAGCCGAGTGGAATAAAAAAATGCAGGCCACAACATTAAGGGTACGTGTAGTGAAAGCGCTCATATACCTAATTTGATGTATTGTGTATAGCTAGTGACAATACACCTATAAGGTGTTTATTATATTCTCTCACAAACCAGCTTTAAGCGATTTAAGGGCTTCACTAACGTCAAGCTTCAGAGCACAGGAGTTTTAAAACAGCTCTTTTGAAGTGACGTCATATCGACGACAAAGCTTCGACCGGAACTGCGAGATTGCAATGTAAACGTAAGGCTATATACCTGACATATACAACACAAGCTCACGGAAACTTGGAAAAAACAGACATTATAGTAGTTTTTTTTTTTTTTAAACTATGGACGAAGACAATTTCTTAGAAGGATTAGAAGGTTATTTATATGAACCACTGAAGAAAGACTATCCACATTTAGTGAAATCAGACCAGGAAAGTGACGACTCGGTGGACGATATCGGAGAGTCAGCAGAAGCGCTTACACGGGAAAATCGTAGCAAACAACCAGCAAATATTTGTTGCTCTTGTGGAAAATGCGTGCGTCAAAAAACTGATCAGGAGTGCTATTGTTGTAAAGAACATGAATTGCTTGAGGAAAATATACTGACATTCTGCAATTGTCTATACGATTGTCAACGATGTTATGTCACAATGACCTTTAACCCCAGTGAAAAAAAGCCAACATGTCCGCACACTCAACCTTTATGAGAAAGGAATGTCATACAGAAGAAAAGGAAATGTGGACTTATACATAACCTACCGACATCATGCGATGTTTAAAAGTTAATAATAAGGTATAGTGGATATTTCTTGAATGCTGTAAATTTGGGGTACAGGTTCCCTTTAACTAAAGAATGCAAAAGCAACAGACTGATTGATGTTTGTGTTGTTGTAGACAGAAATCTCTTCAATTATAAAATAGAGTACAAGGGCCTGGGGCAGCAGGATTGTGTAGTGTTTAGCAGGACTGCCTCATATCAAGAAGATGCTGGGTTCGAGTCCAGGGCTTAGGTGTTTCTGTATGGCGTTCGCATGTTTTCTTTGCGCTTGTGTGAGTTTCCGCTGAGTATTCTGGTTTCACGGTCCAAAGAAGTGCACATTAGGCTACATGGTTGTTTCAAATTGCCCCTAGGTGTGGAAGTGAGTGTTTGCGTATGTGTTGTCACTGCAATGGTCATCCGAAGGGCAGTTTGAAACCAATTCAGCGAATGTCCTTTGGGAGGAAACCAGAGTACCCAGAGTAAACCCATAGAAGCATGAGAACATGCCGACTTCAAAACCGCCATTCATATCGAAAGGGATAACAGCATCCATGACCAAATAATTCCATATCACGCAAAAGAGGTCGGTGGCTGCCGGTGGTAAGTGCTGGATTAGCTGATCCCAAGGTTGGGGGTTCAAGCCCACTGTCAAAGGTTGTCACTGCTGGCTCCCCAGTGCAGCTCACTGGGTTATCCAAGGCTCTCACTGTTTGTGGTGAGAGGTTCATTGCTGCCTGTCGTCAAGAGGAGCTGCATAGCCGTCAGCACGTTTCTGCCCTGTGATGGCCTGGTGAGCTGTCCAGGATGTACTCTGCCTTCGGCCAGTTTCAGCACATTGATGTAGTAGACCATGGATGATAAAAAATTCTTAGAAGATATCGGTGATGAACGAGGCTGCTTCAAACAGACAGCGGAGTAGCTGGCAGAATGGCAAAAATGTAAGGGTGCCAGTCAGGGCTATCAAATATTTCAGGTTAATGTGCAATGCATTTTTACGAATTGAAATTTCTTCTATCTTCATATTGAGAGAAGAATTCAGTAAACACTACTATTAGAGGTGTAAACACCCAGGAATGAAGGTGCACGTCTGGTTTATTGTTCCCCCAGACAAATGTGGGACATTGAAAGCTGAGGATGAAGGATAAATTTAGAGATGATCTCACATATGTCAGGAAAATATGCACCTCCTTTACGTCAGGGAACAGCAGGGTTCTGGAAAGATGTGAGTAAAACTTGATAAATCGAAACAAATGATGCAGATGTGAGGTTTTGTAAGACAAAAGCTGTGCTTTCTCTTATTCACAGGACTACATGTGGGAACTGATGTTTTCTCACAGGCCCACAAGAAAGAGCAGTTTAACAGCATTTCATGGCTTTCGTTGCACTCTGTTTTACAGACAGCACACTGTTTCGCAGCCCTCATGACATCATCGCTCTAAGACCCGGCATCTGGACCTCGTGGAATGTGATACGACCTGAGGGTTTTTGCTGTCAGCATCAATCTGACACACAGCTTGATAACTCACACTAATTTTCAATTTCTCTTTCATCAGTCACGTGATAAATGGTGCATGCAGTCTACGAACCAAAATAAACAAATAAATAAACAGAGGACTCAGTAGATATGTCAGAGAGAAAGAGCGAGAGAGAGAGAGAGCGAGAGAGAGAGAGAGAGAGAGAGAGAGAGAGAGAGAGCAGCTCTATAAAGGAACACTTCTCATGAAGCCGATGAAGCAATGGTGCTTGCTCACTACTTTACAAGCTCCAAACAGACACTTCTCATGCGTCTGTCGTCACAGGAAACCAGACGGTAAAAGGAATTCGACTGCGCATGTGGTCGGTGATATTACACAACTCTCAGATGACATGAAGGGCTTTTAAGGAGTCGGAAATTTCTAATCTAGTGTAGTAGATTTATAGGATTTGGCAGTAACTGGGATCTGGACTGGCTGGAACAATATAAACAGGAATGCAGACTGGAGAGCTAATGTGATGATTGTTTGTATTGATCTGAATATTTTCATGTGAGGTATCATTTGAATCGTTATTTCATGGTGAACACTGTGGTGAGGGCATTATGTGTCACTGTGGTCATTATAAACAAATTATAAACTCAGTCATTCATTTTCTGAATCCTAATTAAACTCGTTGCTGGAAGGCTGGCACCCATTTTGCCTGACTCTGGACGAGGGCAGAGGGCATCCTGGACAGCTCGTCATAGATAGTCAGAGATATGGCTGGCCTTTGATAACCCAGTTAGCTGTACTGGGGGACAGCAGTGACAACCCGGTGATAGTGGGGCTTCCCTGTTCTTGGGAGCCCCCAAACACATTCCATGAACAGCCGGCACATGGTTAGCAACAAGGTGTGGAAAGTGTGTTGTCCTGTTTGCGTGTGGAGTTTGCATGATCCTCCTGAGGCTCGTGCAGGTTTCCTCAATGTACATCAGTTTTCTCCCACAAGCCAAAGACATACACATTAGATTAACTGGTTTTTCCAAAAATTGCCCCACATGTGGATATTGAGTGTGAATGATTCTGTGCGTTGCCCTGTGATGGTCAACAAAAGTTTGCTCATTATTTTTCTGACCCGTATATTAGTCTATATATTTGAATATATCTGATATCTAAATGATACAGGGTGGCGCGGCATCAAGTACATGTCTGATGACCTGTACTGTACTGAAGGTGAATTACTATTATCTAACAGCTTTGGTGAATTACAGCAGCATTTCCCCCTCAGGAACCTTTTATTCCTCCTCATATTCAATAACAATGGGGGGCAAATCAGTAACCTTGGCATAATGGGGCACGTCTCTCTCGCTCTCACTCTCTGTGTGTATATATATATATATATATATATATATATATATACTGTTCCTTCTCAAAAAATTAGCATTTTGTGATAAAGTTCATTATTTTCTGTAATGTACTGATAAACATTAGACTTTCATATATTTTAGATTCATTACACATAACTGAAGTAGTTCAAGCCTTTTATTGTTTTAATATTGATAATTTTGGCAAAAAAGTAAAGAAAAACCAAAAATCCCTATCTCAAAAAATTAGCATATTTCATCCGACCAATAAAAAAAACAAAAAAAAAACTGTTTTTAATACAAAAAAATTCAACCTTCAAATAATGATGTTCAGTTATGCACTCAAGACTTGGTCGGGAATCCTTCTGTAGAAATGACTGCTTCAATGCGGCGTGGCATGGAGGCAATCAGCCTGTGGCACTGCTGAGGTGTTATGGAGGCCCAGGATGCTTCGATAGTGGCCTTAAGCTCATCCACAGTGTTGGGTCTGGTGTCTCTCAACTTTCTCTTCACAACATCTCACAGATTCTCTATGGGGTTCAGGTCAGCAGAGTTGGCAGGCCAATTGAGCCCAGTAATACCATGGTCAGTAAACCATTTAGCAGTGGTTTTGGCACTGTGAGCAGGTGCCAGGTCGTGATGAAAAATGAAATCTTCATCCCCATAAAGCTTTTCAGCAGATGGAAGCATGAAGTGCTCCAAAATCTCCTGATAGCTAGCTGCATTGACCCTGCCCTTGATAAAACACAGTAGACCAACACCAGCAGCTGACATGGCACCCCAGACCATCACTGACTGTGGGTACTTGACACTGGACTTCAGGCATTTTGGCATTTCCTTCTCCCCAGTCTTCCTCCAGACTCTGGCACCTTGATTTCCAAATGACATGCAAAATTTGATTTCATCCGAAAAAAGTACTTTGGACCACTGAGCAACAGTCCAGTGCTGCTTCTCTGTAGCCCAGGTCAGGCGCTTCTGCCGCTGTTTCTGGTTCAAAAGTGGCTTGACCTGGGGAATGCGGCACCTGTAGCCCAGTCCACTGCTTCCACAGGTCCCCCAAGGTCTGGAATCGGCCCTTCTCCACAATCTTCCTCAGGGTCCGGTCACCTCTTCTGGTTGTGCAGCGTTTTCTGCCACACTTTTTCCTTCCCACAGACGTCCCACTGAGGTGCCTTGATACATCACTCTGGGAACAGCCTATTCGCTCAGAGATTTCTTTCTGTGTCTGACCCTCTTGCTTGAGGGTGTCAATGATGGCCTTCTGGACAGCAGTCAGGTCGGCAGTCTTACCCATGATTGTGGTTTTGAGTAATGAACCAGGCTGGGAGTTTTTAAAAGCCTCAGGAATCTTTTGCAGGTGTTTAGAGTTAATTGGTTGATTCAGATGATTAGGTTAATAGCTCGTTTAGACTACCTGAACATGATATGCTAATTTTTTGAGATAGGAATTTTGGGTTTTCATGAGCTGTATGCCAAAATCATCAGTATTAAAACAATAAAAGACATGAAATATTTCAGTTGGTGTGCAACAAATCTAAAATATATGAAAGTTTAATTTTTATCAGTACATTACAGAAAATAATGAACTTTATCACAATATGCTAATTTTTTGAGAAGGACCTGTATATGCACTAATTTTCTGATCCACTTAATCCTGATTAGGGTCACAGACAGGCTGATACCCATCTCAGACAACTCTGGGCTGGGGCAGAATACACCCTGGACAGGTCACGAGGCCATCGCAGTAGCACAAACACACACACACACACACACACACACACATACACACACTATACTGTGTATATATATTTGCTTATGCACCAAATGACAGTTCAGAGTACCCACCCTTTTTGGAGTCTTTGGGGTGTGTGTTGGAGAACTCATATGTGTGTGTGTGTGTGTGTGTGTGTGTGTGTGTGTGTGTGTGTGTATGTATACACTCTATCCTAGATGGCTGGATATTAGCAATTCTAGTTTTCTGATTGGCTAATCTCCTCCTAGAATATCAGATGTAGTCAGTATATCAACCAGTTTTTCAGTTTACGCTAATCCCACAAAAAAACAATAATATATAGAAGTAAATATTTTGGCAGTGAAATGTAATATTTAGTCAAGTTTTCTTTTTTTTTTTAATAAACTACAAGCCTTCAGCTAACCAGCGAGCTCAGTGCTAAATGGATATCCATGAAATGCAACAAAATATGGAATTTAAAAATGTCATAATTTTATGTTAAAATTTTTTGTTATTAAGACTTTGGCAGTTTTTTGTTTTGTTTTGTTTTATTTTGTTTTGTTTTTTAACCAGCGATGACCTTCTTGGACTGCTACAGAAAGACGCCTTCAACTAACTAACTAGCTCGGTGCCAACCAGCTAACCAGCTAGTAACCAGCTGTAATTTATAGTACAAACATTTATTCACTCATTCATGAATTTCTTGAACCGCTTCGTCCTAATTAGGGTTGCGGGGTTTCTAGCATCCATCTCAGCTGATTCTGAGGTCAGCTGGATAGCTCGCCAGGCCATTGCAGGGCCAACACTCACGCAATCATTCATACTCTCACTCACACCTAGGGGTGATTTGGCATAGCCAATCAGCATACTGTGCATCTTTTTGGACTGTTGCACGAAACCGGAGTAGATGGAGAAATCCATGTATACACAGGATGAACATGCAGACTCCACACAGAGACACCCTGAGCTGGGAATTGATCTTGCTGTCAGGAGGACGCACTAACCACAACGCCACCTTGCCGCCTCTGACCGAGTCTATCTGAATATATTCAACTGGAGGTCTTCAAATGTCTATCTCTCTGCTCATGAAAGAACAGAAAGAGTGAGAGTGAGACGGGTACCAGTGGCATCAGACTGTAACTGTGCTCGTGCTGCTGGTAGGACATCATTTTAATCATAGCGGTTATCACAGAAAACAATCAAATAGCACCATATACAAAGTAAACGGTTTACTCTGCACTGGGCTATTAAACCAAATGTATGTAATTATAAATGAAGATAATTAATGTGTAAAATAATGAGTGAAATCAACTTCAATTAATCCACCTAATCACGTATACACATGTGTGAAATATATCACAGAGCTGGGTAAAGCAGTAATAAATAATAACCTGCATTAGAAAGGTGTGTGTGTGTGTGTGTGTGTGTGTGTGTGTGTGTGTGTGTGTGTGTGTGTGTGTGTTTGCTCCTCAGATATGTTGCAAGTATAGACTAGATTGCTGAAATGTAGTGTCCTTGAGTAACAGAATCTTAACATTAATGAAACTCTTATCAGAACAATAAGTCACAGTCTACTGGAAGTCTGAACCTGACTTGTTGACACAAACTCACATGTGTAACCACACCCACACATACCCACACTTAGTCTAGCACTACCTTATGATGAATGCTCGTCTGGGTTACTATGGCACTGTGAACAGCACACATCTGGAACGGTCTCAATATGTTGTGATGTATCATAACACAAGCAAATCCTTTTCAACTAAAGGAAGAATTTAACCCATAATTCACAGCATGGTGTTTACATGCTACACACATTCACCTCTGGAAAAAAAAAAAAAAAAAAAAAAAAAAAAAAAAAAACACCTTTCGTCCATGTTAACCCACAAGTTTCATATTTAATAGTAAGTTAGCATGTAGCTTTAATTACATCTGGAATTTATATAAAACACATAAAAATTGCTTCAAACACACAGCACTGACAGATGTTGGAACCCAGAGAAAGAATCAAATTTCAAATTTCTTTGAAATGGTGGTAGTGTGTGTGTGTGTGTGTGTGTGTGTGTGTGTGTGTGTGTGTGTGTGTGTGTGTGTGTGTGAGGAGAGAAAAAATGCAAGATCAGCAACTTCCTCCACTCGTAGTCCCAGAGGGTGAAATATATATATATATATATATATATATATATATATATATATATATATATATTGATATATTGATATATTGTTTTCATAAAATGCTTGTGTAGCTTTTCTCATTTAGGCATAAAGACACGTTACGTTTTCTCTACACTCTGTTTGACTTTATCCACACTCACATGGAAGTTTAACAAACATGAGTGTTTGCACAGAACACAAGCAAATATGCCCTAAATAAATCATAACACTTTAAAAACAGTTCATAACTCAGCATTCACAAATCTTATTACCTTCACCAAGGGTTGTTGTGATAGGGCAAGCAGGCAGAAATCCCCACAAAGACTACGAGGAGGCACTGTAATTCTACATCATCTGCCCATGAAGCTCGGTTTGAAAATTTAGAGATTGGTGGAGGTATGCACTCGCTGTGTGCTTTGCTAGTTAGGGATGAATCATTCATTCATCTTCTATGCAGATTAATCCTAATTAGGGTTGCAGAGTGGCAAAATTAGGGTTTAGGCTGGCATCCATCTCAGTCGACTCTAGGTGTGGGTGGAGTACACCCCGGACAGCTCCCCAGGTCATCGCAGTGCTGGGATGAATCAAGTGGGGTTTTTTCTTTTCTTTTTTTTTTTAATAAGATGACTCACCATTTTTGGTATTTGTAAACTCTCTAAATTGTCTAAAGGACATCCGGTGCTTAGATGGCAGGAAGTCTATCTCGAACTGGGCATTATGAAGGAAACTTCCCTACACCAGTTGTTTTGATAGTGAAGAGTCAGTAGGCACAGTTCTGAACAAACTACCGCCGTGCTTCAACTATACCAAAATTCTGACTTATAATTCTTTGTCATCCGAAATGAAAGAGTTCACTAAAAATATCTGAAAATATTCAGAAGGTGTTTTAATCAAACTTTGGAGACATTTGTTTTTAGAGAGCGGCCATCGAGCCGCTATGAAGGGTGAAGGCGAACATGAGCTTCTGCCAAATTTTATAAACAAAGCCACACAGACCTTGTTTTTACTGTTGTTTACACCCCGTCACAAGGCAGGTAACTGACCTGAACAAAAGCACTATCTTTCCTTTTTCGCACACATGAATTCACAGATACCCGTGATTGGCTGGTGTTGCTGTGACTGACAAGGCAGAGAGAGTAAGTCATCCATCCTACCCAGACAGCATGACCAATTTTGCTCTCTTAGAATTCCGACCAAAATTGCGTCTCAGATGTTTTTCTGTTGCTGTAGCCTGTATCTTGCATTAAATTAATAATTTTGAAGATCAGGAGTGAATAACCTTCACAGTCTGAACTGGTCTTCTCACCAACTGTATTACTGGCTACTGATTATATTTTCTCATTGCTCGGTTTACAGAACTTGAGCTGTGACTAGATAAAATTACTCACTGTCTCTACTCACTGATTCATCAAACTGTGTAGTTCTACTACTATCACATGGAAGCTGGATCCTATCCCAGCCAAAACTGGGCAAGTGCAGGGTACACCCTGAAAAGCCCGGCAGACCATCACAGAGCGACACACACACACACACACACACACACACACACACACACACACACACACACACACACACACACACACACACACACACACACACACACACACACACACCTACATTTATGCCCAATCTGGAACGTCCAGTTATCCTTATGTGTGTGTTTATGGAAAGTGGGAAACTCACACAAGTGCAGGAAGAACATGCAAACTCTACACAGAAATGTTCAAGCCCAGAAATCAAACCCAGGGCCTTCTTGCTAAGAAGGAAGCATACTAACCACTACGCCCTCATATTAAATTATTGCAATCTATTATTTTTAAGTGCAGTTAGACATTCTGGAGCATTTCAAACCTCAGCACTGATAATCTAAATTTAAAATCATACCAAGGACTCTGGAGTTGTGAGGCAACTGCATTATAAAAATCCAAAGTACTTCTGAAACATCAAAACAGCCAATGATTTCAGACCCCACGATTGCTTAAAAACGCTTGCTTCTTGAGAACTCCAACTGCTCAGCTCAGTACTTGGAATAGACTTTGACTGTCGTATAAGTCACATTATCTAAAAGTGTCCGGTAAATAAGTGCAAAGATGACATGATGGCATAGTGATTCCCACACCCACCCCAAAGCAAAAAGGTCCGGGGTTCAAGTCCTGTGCTTGGTGAGGGTGTTTCGGTGTGGAGTTTTTGCCTGCACTCTGCATGTTTAATTGGGTTTCCTCGGGGGGCTCTGATTTCCTTGCAAGGTCAAAAAACATGAACATTAGGCGAATTGGCTGTTCCAAACTGCCCCTAGGTCAGTGCTTCTCAAATAGTGGGGCACACCCCCCCTTGGGTGGTGTGGTATGATGCCAGGGAGGGCGTGGTGTGATGCCGGGGGAGTGTGTATGACCCTTTGGAACATGCTTTTGTGGAATAGTGTATGGAATTAACTGTAATTGCACCTCCACTCCAGTAGGTGGCGGTGGCGCTCTCATTGTTGCACTATGGTGTAGCGGTTTTTCGCACGACCAAACAACATGAAGTTGCAGTGAACAACCCCTCAAACAACATTGAAAAAATTCTAACTGGAACGAAGAGAAAGGTGGAGCGAGACGGAGATATTAATACATAAATAAGTTGAATGAGTGTAAACAAGGAAGTTTTTATTATTATTATTATTATTTTCAGACACATTGGTGCACTTTAAATCTTTTCCATTACAGATTAAAAAACAATGTTCATGAAGTTTTTCTTTATTGTAAGTTGAACTCTATTTCTTTTTTTTGTTTGTTTTTAATGTGAATAAAGATACAATGTTCTGCAGAGGTGTACTAACAATTTTATAGACAAATAATACTATTCATAGTCGCTCGCGGATCGGTGGGGCCAAGAAATGTTCTTTTTCTTCCTTGAGGGGGCGCCACATAAAGTAATTGAGAAGCACTGCCCCAGGTGACTGGTTGTATACATAATTGTTGCATACAGTACAAACTTAGGGTTAGGTTTCACCATTTTTATTTTGTATACATTGAATATTAAGAAGGGTGACAGTGGTGTTGTGGTTTTGGAGACAAAGTCAGAGAGGCTAGATTGAGATGGTTTGGACATGTACAGAGGAGGGATAGTGAGTATATTGGCAGTAGGATGCTGAGGTTGGAACTACCAGGCAGAAGGCCTCGAAGAAGACCAAAGAAGAGATTTATGGATGTGGTGAAGGAAGACATGAAGGTCGTTGGAGTCAGAAAGGAAGATGCAGAGGACAGGGTGAGATGGAGGCGGATGATTTGCTGTGGCGACCCCTGAAGGGAGCAGCCGAAAGGGAAAGAAGAAGAAGAAGAAGACAGTGGTGTTGTGGTTAGCATGTGGTTCAGGTCCTGTGCTCGGTGAGGGCGTTGGTGAGTGCCGATAGCATTCTGTCCATGTGCCTCTGTCGGTTTCCTCCGGGTATGTCGGTTTCCTCCCACAGTTCAAAGACATGCACATTAGGCTAATTGGTTGTTCCAAATTTCCCCTAAGAAGTGTGAGAGTGAATGTGTGTGTGTGTGTGTGTGTGTGTGTGTGTGTGTGTGTGTGTGTGTGTGTGTGTGTGTGTGGTGCGCTGCAATGAACTGGTAAGCAGTTCAGGGGGTACCCTGCCTTTTCCCAGAAGTTGGCTGAGATAGGCTCCAGCCTCAATGCGACCCTATTAATGAATGAATGAGTTAAAATCCACACTATAGAGACTCATTCAAAACTTTCCAGAAAACTTTCTTCAGTTTTTAAGTTCTGCTGCTTGAATCATTAAAACAGTTTTATGACTAGCCATAATAAATTGTTATAGTTTGTGTTTTGTGGGCTTTTATTTTGGTTGTTCTGTGGTTCTTTTGGTTCTGCTGTAATTCTGTTTTTTTTTTTTTTTTTGCACACATGATTCCACTCCTCAATCAACCCACTATAAAGACGAGCCTCACGTTCACCTTTCTGCAAGAAGATTGTTTCAATCTCACTCGGTCGCTTCCTAGTGTTCTCTACTCGCTCCTAGTTATTGCTCTGTGGGCAGCCGGCCTTCCCGGCCACAGTCTCCAGTGTTTGATGCTGTTTATTTTCTTCATCGTCGCCAGTGTTTGTTACCGTTTTATTTTTTGTCTGCGCCTCTAGTGTTTGTCCCCATTTATTTTTCATCTGCGGCATCTCCTGTGAGCTAATAAACCTTATCTGTTGAACTGTTCATCGTCTGCTGCAATTCCTGGGTCCGGCTGAAAGTTCAATCTATAACAATAAATATTCTGTTAAAGACAGTACTATCAGTTCAGTTCATTTTCTGTAACCGCTTCATCCTAATTAGGGTCGCGGGGAGGCTGGTGCCCATCCCAGCCAACTCAGGGCAAGGGCAGAGTACACCCTGGACAGCTCGCCAGGCCATCGCAAGGCAGAAACACGCCGACGGCTTTGCAGCTACTCTTGTCGAAAGTCAGCAATGGTTCTTTTACATGCCTCACACCATAGACAGTGAGAGACATGGCCGGCCTTTGATAACCCAGTTAACTGCACTGGGGGAAGGGGGGGGGCAACCCTGTGGAGAGTGGGACTCGAACCCCCAACCTTTGGATCAGCGATCCGGCACCTTAGACCACCACAGACAGTACTATTTGCCTTAATAATTCAGTCATTCATGCATTTTCAGAACCGCTTCATCCTAATTAGGGTCGCTAAGAGACGGTCGCAATTCAGCTGATTCCGGGTGAGGGCAAAGCATACTCTGGACAGCTCGCCAGGCCACCGCGGAGCCTTTATAATTGTATACTATAATTAGTTATAATCACACTTTGCTCATGAGCATGAGTTCTCGTTTGAGTTTAGTTCCCTCAAACTGCTTTTTAACCAAACAGAGAACGGGTTCTTCGATCGATTCCATTCATTATTCTTTTAAGCCTTGATGCATTGGTGCCTTGTGGGGCCAGTGATTTAGTGGTTAGGGTGCTGGGCTCATGACCAGGAGGTTGTGTGTTCGAATCCCAGTTAGACCCCTACTGTGCTAAGACTCCTGGGTGTGGTCTTAACCACAAGTGTACCGCTGTCCACCCAGCAGTATAAATGGAACCAGAAAAAATATACTGGGAAGGTAACCTGTGATAGACGAGCATCCCATCCAAGAGGAGTTGAACTCCTGGTAGCTTCATGCTACGGAAATCGGGGATAAGCACCGGCCTGATGAGCCACTAGGCTTGGGTTTAAAAAAAGAATGCCTTGGTGCCTTGGTGTGAACCAGCCCATGGGTGGATTTTCACCAGGTTTGAATGGAATCAAAGGCCCGTCATCAACAGAGGGTGCTGCACAAGGCAAACTGGAAGTAAAAAGTTATAATAAGATAATGTTTGCATTGATTACCTGTGATTCAGGTCTTGGATTACAGATACTGGTTTTATTTATCCACTGTATCCTCCATTGCTGCGATCTGCTTCCTCTCCAAACTATTAACACTCACTGATGTCATCACGGTTCACAATAATAATTAAAAAAAAAAAATAAAAAAATACACCTCCATCTTTTGGTCCTATTTGGGACCCAACTTTTAGGGTTCTGAACCAACTGAATTTTGGTCAGAAAGCAACAAACAACTTTTAAATAACTCAATCAGTTATTCTGCCACTGTTGACTCCGGGATCCCCCCAATGGATTTCATTCTTCAGTCAGATTTTTTACAAAGTGTTATGTGACAATGCCTATACTTAATAGTTCTTTACAAATTAACTGTACTTGACAAGATTTAAATTAATAATCCTGGGAATGTTGCGTGTGCAGTTATGGTATTCTGGTATACGCAGTAATGTTTACTACATCAGCAATTAGTACATAATGCATGGGAAGGGCGTGATCTGATTTGCTCGCTATCGTGGAGATATCAGACATTATCTCAGGTGGGTAAAGCATGAAATCAAAACGGTCATTTGGAGCAGGATGAATCATTACTGTCATTCTTAAAATCAAAACAATGTCTCGTTTTAATTTGTTTTCTGTGTGTGTGTGTGTGTGTGTGTGTAGTATATACTACAATTTTAAATGAGCTGAGAAAGACACCACTTCGTTGCTGATAATTAATTAATTAATTTTCTGAACCAAATAATCCTAATTCGGGTCACCGGGAAGCTGGTACCCATCCCAGCTGACTCAGAGCAAGGGCAGGGAATATCATGGATGGCTCGCCAGGCCGTCACAGGGCAGAAACATGCTGAAGGCTATGCGGCTCCTTTTGACCAAAATCAGCAATGGTTCCTTTGCATGAATCTCTCACCACAGACGGTGAGAGACACGGCCAGCATTTGATAACCGGACTAGCTGGGGATTGAACCAATGACCTTGGGATCAGGAATCCAGCATTGTACCACTGGGCCATCACTGCCCCTGTTACCTATATATGATAATAAAACTTGAAGAATCACACAGCACTTATGAATGGAGCGGTGCATCTGTGATGATGATAATAAATAAGTGAATAAATAAATAAATAAATAAATAAATAAACCACAAACGTCTTATTTTGGTGTGTTTTACTTATGTTTCCATATAAGGTGAGTTTGTGGGAATGAAGTGACTATGAGTTCAATTCCTCCTGGATGGGATGCTTGTGCATCACATGGTCTCTTCCCAGTGTTTATAGAGCTGGGTGTACACAGGCACGCTTGTGATGAAGATGTTCCCATGTAGTTTATATTAAAAGAGTTATTTGTCCCCGGCTCTGGGGACGATTCAGTGACATCCAACTCACCTTTGGTGAATAATTTTCGAATATAACTAGAATAAAGATAAATTCATGCTTTATTTACTCTCAGCTGTGAAAGACAGGCAGATTTAAACTGACAGGAAGTCTACAGTAACTGAACTCATTACCCTCGACAACTGCGCTGAGGAGAAAGGCATCTCAGTATGCATGACAACTCAGAACTTGAGCTGGATATCTCCACCACCCCAGATTGAGCTTTACTCAGACAGAAACAAGAACCTCAGGCTATAGTGGGCACAAGCTCACAGAAGGAAGAGAATTAAAGACAGGAAAAGGACCAGATGATGATTGGATCACTTGGTGAATGAGGTGTGTGGGTGTTCCTATTAAAGTGGCAGGCCTGTGTATATGAATTAAGCAGGTCAGTCTTATACCGTATCGTATAAAGCACATGCACTGATCAAACCTCCAACACCATGTTAAACATTTAAAAAATATTTTTAGAGCAAATATGAATACATCATTTTTGGTGCCCCTCCCCCTACTGTGAGTCGAACTCTATGGCCAATCCTTCTAAAGTACATAACGAAGCATTGTAAATTCCATTTGGCAAGAATGTCACCTGTCAACGTATCCGCAATTTCAAGGCTATGGAGACGAGACAGTGACCAATGTGTCACCGCCCCACAACAGGATCACCATATTCATCTCCAATACCATAGTAATCACATATCTCCAGAAACACAAACTGTCTGCACAGAAAAGAGGATTACGCAACCAACATCGAAGTCGTTTACCGGTAATGAGTTTTTAGGTTAAGTGCTGCTGGTGGTATAGTGTAAGTAGGTGTAGGCATGAGGAGTGTTATCCAGGACCTAATGTTCTGGAAAGAGACCACTGGACTGGACCAGGTGTTGTGGTTTGGGCTGGAGTGAGCCGCAGACAATACAAACACACACACACACAGAATTCAAACTGTGTGTAATGCTCGAGACGTTAATAGAAGATACAGACATTTTTTTTTTTTTTTATCCAGAACTTAGATTTTTGGTTAATGCCCTTAAATCTAGCAACTGAAGTTGATTTATTTTGCATAAAAGTCTCACCTTGAAAGAAACTTGAGTGTTTGGTTGAAAGTCTGAGTCAGTATATATACTATCTGGCCAAAGAACTTTGCACTGTAATATTTCGTTGGAGGACATTTATCCTTGATTACAGCATGTCATCCCCATGGCACTGTTGCTCTGGTTGGTCCGGTCGAGGCTCAGCAACATTAATGTGGCAATAAAATGAAGCAGCCGTTGATCCAAATGTACTGAATGAGCGTGTAATCGCATCAATGCACTTTTTCTTCCCTGCTGGTTCGGATATAAAAATGAGGACTAGAATAATGAAAGAGAGGTTCAGGGAGCATCAGGAATCATTTTCATGTATGTATTGGCCACCCAGAGTCCTTAGGGCAGTGGTGGTCTGGTGGTAAAAGGTGCTGGATTGCTGATCCTAAGGTTGGGGGTTCAAGTCCCACTCTCCACAAGGTTGTCATTGCCCCCCCAATTCCCCCAAAGTGCAGCTAACTGGGTTATCAAAGACCGGCAATGTCTCTCATTGTCTATGGTGAGAGGTTCATGTAAAGGAACCATTGCTGACTTTTGTGAAGAGGAGCTGCATCAGCGTGTTTCTGGCTCTTGCTAAAGGGTTGTGTCATGAAGGGCATCCGATGTAAAAACCTATGCCAAATCGAATATGCAAATCAGATGATTCACTGTGGTGACCCCTGAAAAAAGGTGAAAAGCTGAAAGAAAAAGAAAATTGTCCCCCACAGAGTCCTGACCTTAACCCCATTGAAAGTTTTGATGATGTGCTGGAGAAGACTCTATGGCGAGGTTCAGTTTTTCCCTCATCGATTCAAGATGTTGGTGAGAAATGAACCAACACTGGAAGAAAATGAATGTTATGTTGCTTAGGTTTGTTTGAAATAATGCCATGGGGATCACGTGCTGTGAACAAGGATTAAATACTCGCCAAGAAAATATTACACTGTGTGTGACTTTCCTTTTTTGTTTTTGTTTTGGCTGGGCAGTGCACGTGTTCATATTGTTATGGCTGACCAGGGTATGTACCGTTGTACATATGGGGTGATATTAGCTATGGAGCTTACATGTGATGCTCTTGCTGGGTGTGTTGCTGAAATCCGGCTGTGATGGACTGTTGTTGTTGCCGACATTGTCCGTGTTTGTGGTTTCCTCCATGTGTGGGTCTTCCATGGCATGCTGACTGCCGCCATCCACGCCTGAGGGTACGAAAACACAGGAAGGCACAAGAAACAGATTAAACACACAGTGGTTATGAATCCAAATACAGTAAATGAGTCCGGAGCAAAATGAGGAAGACGCCATAAACAGTGAAATCACATCATTTTCTGCTGCTAATTTTATGACAAGTAACAAACATTTCTTCTCCTTCCACGAACAGCATCTGTTCGAAAAATCTCATACGGCACGAACACTTGCACGTCAGAGATGTTTCTCCATGGTCATCACTTTTGTAGCCACAAGAGTACGTGCTTGTACATGTGTGAGCGTCTGCATGTGGGGTGCACTGTGCATGTTTATATTCAACAGAGCATTCATGCACACTCTGTGTGTGTGTGTGTGTGTGTGTGTGTGTGTGTGTGTGTGTGTGTGTGTGTGTGTGTTTATGTGTGCTTGTGTGTGTGGGCAGGCATGTGTTTTATACGCAAATGCTGGAGCCAAACGGGCTTATTATGCAGCCCGGTAATTACACACCGCTGTCTGAGGGAGCCTGAGCTGGGCAAACATCAAAGGGCGCAGGTTTGGGCTTAACCGACGAGAGAAGAGTGCAGAAATAGAGAGGAAATGAGAGGATAGTATGGAAGAGGAGAAGAAAAGTAGAGCAGCTTAGAGTAAAATAATGGAAAGGAGAGGAAAAGGAAGGAGAGAGAGAGAGAGAGAGAGAGAGAGAGAGAGAGAGAGAGAGAGATGAGAATAAAGAAAAAGAAAAAGGGAAGAGAAAGGAAGGAAGGGAGAGAAAAGGAAAGAAAAGGGAAGGAAAGGGTACGAAAAGGAGCAGAAAGTAGAGAAAACAAACAGATATGGGAAAAAAGGAGAAGAAAAAGCAGAGAAAAGAGAAGGAAATGAGAGAAAAGTGAGGAAACAGGAAGAATGGAAAGGATATGAAAGGAAAGAAAGGAATAAGAATGAGAAGAAATGAGAACAGAAGAAATTAAAGTGAAGGGAATGGAAGGAGAAGATAATAAAGGGAAGTAGGAGAGGGAAGGAAACGAGTGGAAAGAAAAGACAAGTACAGAAAAGGGAAGAGAGGGATTGAATGGAAAAGGAGGGTGAAGGAGAGGAAAGGGAAGGTGGAGAGGGACTAAAAGGAAAAGAAAGGAGTGAAGAGAGGAAAATAAATGGAATGGATGGAGAGGAAAGGGAAGGGAGGATGGAGAGGGAAGACAGAGAATGTGACAAAAGGTGAGAGATTGAAAAGGGTGAAGAGACACTGAGAGGAAATGAGAGAACACGTGAGAGGAGAAAAGTAACAGCTTTCAGTAAAATCATGGAAATGAAAGGAAAGGAAAAGAAGAGAAAAAAAATCAGACAGTTCATAAAAGATGAGTAACAAAATGGAAAAAGGCATTAAAGAGAAAAGAGATTTGGAATTGAAATAACGATATGAAACAAAAAAGGAAAAAAAAAAAATCAATGACAGCGAATGAAAATGAGGGCCAGCGGTGGGCTGGTGGTAAAGGGGCTGGATCACTGAATCCAAGGTTGGGGGTTCAAGCCCCACTCTCATCGGGTTGTCACTGCCATGGCCTGGCGAGCTGTCCAGGGTGTACTCTGCCCTCACCCGGAGTCGGCTGGGATGGGAACCAGGCTCCCTGCAACCCTAATTAGGAATCCTGTACACAGTTCAGAAAATGAATGAATGAATCATGGAAAATGAAAGAAAGTCAAAAAGGGATAACAGAAATGGAGAGAAAGTGCTTGCAAAGAACGAAAGGGAAGAACAGTCTGGATATCAGAAGAAAAAAACATGCGATGGTAAAAAACAAAAATATAGAAAATATAGAGAAAGGAAAAGGACAGGAATGAAAGGAAATGAAAAGAAAGGCAATGACATGAAAAGGAAGGGAAGAGAAGGGAATGAAATGAACGGAACAGAAAGAGAAAGGAAGGAAAGAGTTTGGATATTCGGAAGAATGAGAGTGAGGTATGCAGGGCAAAAGCAGAGGAAAAGAAGAAAAGAAAAGACGAAAGAAAAACAGAGGGATGACAGCAGTGGAGAACTAAATTACAAGAAGGCACGGACGACAGGAAGAGTAACGAAGAGGATGGATAGAGAGAGAGAGAGAGAGAGAGAGAGAGAGAGAGAGAGGGGAGGTGGAAACATATAAGAGAAAAGAAAAGAAGAAATTGTGCTACGTAGCATTTTACTCAATGGCCTCTCTCTCTCATTCCTGGCCAAATGAGAGCCAGCTGGGCTTTATTTGCTGTCCGGTAAATACCCAGCATCCTCTCTGCAGCTCCACCGCTCGCCTTTCTGTTTATTTGCTTTACTCACTCAGCCTCGCTGACTCCTGTTTTTCTTCACTCTTGGCAGCCGTCACTTACGTTCCTTATTCTTTTTCTGGGCGACATACATTTTTTTTTTTTTTTTTTTTTTTTTTACTGCCGGTAGAGCTCAGAGGAGACGGGGCAAAGAGTCAGTGCACTTCTTAGACAATATGGAGAAGACAGACGCAAGTGATGATGACAGCATGACATCCAGACACCAGAAGCTATCCTTTCATTTGTTTTTCTTTAACCAGTTTCCCCTTTCAGCAACCCCCACACACACACACACACACACACACACACACACACACACAGGGCTCGTTACCAAGACAACACAAAATTAACTTCCTTCCCCATTTCCTCCCCCTAAACTCCAACAGCTGGACAGTCCATGGGGACACATCTCCGTTCTTTAGACCTACAGACCTTGACAGCAGTTCCCAGCATTTCAAGTCATTGGCAAAAATAAAGCACGCATGAAAGTTTGAAGTGTTGCTGAAGGCCCGTGTGATAATACTCAGCCGGATTTATTGATATTTGGTGCAATACATTATAGACAGACATTCTCAGAGTATCAGCGGTATCACCGGCACCTCGGACCAACTCCAAGTAGCTTCCTGGAGTTTAGAATGTCCACCTTTTACCATTCATTTTTCTTCTCTTTTCCTAGATAAATAGGTCACGTACTCTAATTACTCATTTGCTTCACAATTAACTCGTACCAGGGTCACAGGGAGGCTAGCGCCTATCACAGCAAACACTAGGCGAAGGCAGGGTACACCCCGAACAGTTCGCCAGACCTTTTTGTTGTGGGATGGACGCGCTAACCGCTGTGCCACCATGTCACTTTGCTTAAATAGTGTATTTACATAAACATTAATTCTAAATTCCCTTCAAAATGTCCTCCTTTACAGACAGTATGATGTGTATCATCAACATGTCTTGAAGTGTATTGAAAGTATATTGCTCCACTTTATGTGATATATTACCCACAAATCTGTGCAACCTCAGAATAAATGTGTCTGAGATACTCCCCTAAATACTGCAGCAGGACTTACAGCCCCTTCCTCCTCGCTCTCTGGATATTTTCACCATGTGGACCCCATTTCAAAAGAAACCTCCCCCCTCCTCGGTCTCACCATGCCTCTTTCATTACCACCACCAAGAGTGCCAGAATCTACATGAAACCCATTGCCAAGGGACGTACAAATCTAACCCCACAGCCTGCTGGGAATGGACGCCGTGAAAGTATGAGCGTGTGTGTTACGCCTTACTGTGAAGACGTAAGCAAAAAAGACAAAGACGGAGAAAAGTGAGACTGAGAAACCTCCTAGAACTGAATTACAGGGTAGATTTAAACTGTGGCTTTCTTTGTGTGCGGTACAGAGGAACTGGAGCTGAAAACAGACTGAGATTATGTTCAGCGTCACATGTTCGGCTCCTCTTCGTGACCCAAAAACATTCACTTTTTTTTTTTTTGTTTTTCTGCATTACCCATGAGCGCGGGCTTCACGGCTGCTACAGTCCCACTGGTCTGGATCAGTGGGCATTAACGACTGGATCTTAGCCATTATCAAGTGCTATGCCATAATACTGCATCATAATCCACTCCTAATGCAGTCCAGGGAGACCACATAAACCCAAACTATGCTTTCAGAAAGGCCTCTTTCATAGTCGAGAATAAAAGCACGATGCATTATGAGATATCAGATCATCTCAATGGGACTCACTCGCTAGGCTAAACGTTTCTCAGTAAAAAATGTATGAAAATAATTTATATTCGGGAATATTTTGCCATTGTTTGTTAACAAACTTAACCAACATCACAACATTTATATCCAACCAGGGCTGGCTTTATTTTTTACCGACATTCTGAATCCATGACAGGAAAGTTGAACCACAGGTCGTCGTTTTATCCCCACATTAATGTTGCTGAGCCTTGACCTGAACAACTGGAGCAAGAATGCCATGGAGATTCTGCGCTGTAATCAAAGATAATGGGGTTCCAACAAAATATTAAAGTGTTGGACTTCTTTTTTTCCTGGCTGGGCCGTGTACGGTATAAAAGGAAGTTTGACTTTAAGGGTGTTGTTGTTGTTCGTCCTTCGAGGTTGAAAATGATCGTGACGTCATATCTGCGGTATGGGTGAAGTTATGACTTGCGCTTGACTTTAATTCAAATGAAGGAGAGTTGCGCCTCACTCTCTCGTCCAGGTCTCTCCGAGTCCGGTGGCACGACATAGTCGAGACACCTGGCGATCTGGAGATGGGTCAGGATGCAGTGGATGGCCGGTCGTGTCCCGTGTGTCTCACCGTGCCCTGGTTGTGCTCCACGACGCTTCGCTGGGTCCGCCTTGTTGTCTGCTGAACCGATTTGGTGGCGTGCACATGTGACAGTGGAGACTCGTGGTGGCTGGGACACCTAACCCCATCACAGTTCCAAAGGTCCCGCCCACTGTCCTGACTTTAAGGGTATCACTTTAGTAATATCTAGTAACAAGTAAAATATGTTTTATTTCTGTTTAATTTCAAATATAATATATTACAGTATACCTAAAGCATATCTTTCATACTTTGGATGGTCCATATAAATACAGTGTTATATGTTATAGAGTATTATTTATTCTTGCTTTCTTGCTTTCTTAATATTTTCATTCATTCATTTTCTTTAACTGCTTAATCCTAATTAGGGTCATGGGGAGGCTGGCGCTCATCACAGCCGACTCTGGGTGAGGGCAGAGTACACCCTGAACAGCCCGCCAGGCCATCGCGGGGCAGAAACAAGCTGACAGTTTTATAGCTCCTCTTGATGAAAGTCAGCAATGGTTCGTTTAGATGAACTTGTCATCATAGACTGTGAGAGACATTGCCGGCCTTTGATAACCCAGTTAGTACACTGGGGGGACAGTGACAAACCATTGAGAGTGGGGCTTGAACCCCCCCCCCCCCCCCCCCAACCTTAGGTTCAAGGATCCAGCACCTTTCTGCTGATTAATTTGGATGTCACTGACAACTGAGAAAGAGCCAATCATATCTTACATTGGGCAAGAGGCAGGACACACCCAGGACAGGTTGCCTCTCTATCATGGACTAACACAGAGAGACGGTCAGCCATTCAAACTTATTTTCACATCCATTTATTTGTTTATTTATATCAGGTGACCGTATCTGAACGCGGGGTACACCATGGAACAGCAAGACAACCTAATATATTTGAACTGCTGGAGGGAACCAGCATACCCATAGGATCTTCACACAAGCATGAGCAGAACATGCAAACTTCACACAGAAACACCCTCGCTGAGCCCGGGACGTTCTTGCTGTGAGCATCGACACGTGAGCCACTACGCCACCGTGATACACCTTGTATTCAAACCTATAGGCAAATGAGGATATTCACATGACCTAACTCCAGTCTATTTGGATTGAAAACAGAGGAACCCAGAAGAAACCTAAACAGCAATGAGGAGAACATAGAGAGTGGACAGAGAATGCCTGCTGGTCTACCAGCTAGTTGGACTCCAGAACCTACTCACTGTGAGATGACAGTTCTAACCACTGCCCCAGTATGTCATGCCAAAAAGCTACATTTACATCCAAAATTACTACTCAATCCCAAGTCTGGAGCCCAATCTGACGCTTCTTACCCTTATGGCCGCCTTTTCAAGACATGCGTAAGAGATGAGAATGAAGCTGTGGTTTTGAGATGCGCCACATTTATGCAATACTCATGGATCCCTGAGGTGAGAAACATACGGGATTTCTAGCCAACTTGTAAACACAGCTCATACAGTCCGTCATAAAAAAATGGTATGAATAAAAATATACTGTTATGGATGTAGGTCACATAGATTGGGTAAACTATGCAATATCCTGTTTAGCCCTGAGAGGCACTCTGAGTTTTACGATATTTTCCCACAATAACCGGAATAGGCCAGTATCTTACAATGTTGTTTGGAAACTCTAAAATAGCAAAGCGCATATCATACTTCAGGATATAATGGGTCCTACTTGCGCTGGATTGCAGGGTTGAAGTAGCCAACAATATACATATTTATACTACACCCAGGGTTTCATATGTTACCACTCTCTTTTTGGTAGAGGGTAAAGAAAAACGTAAAAAGAACCGGACCTGACACAGTGAATACCTACATACAGTGATCCCTCACTTTCTGTAGTCAATGGGGAGCGAGACCCCCCCCCGTGACCACCGATTTCCACGAAGTAGGATCGACCCCCCTGACTGACGTATATGTACATGTATATGTGTATATAATATCAATAAATACATATTCGACACTATAAATGCTTATAATAACAATTAACCATTCAAAAATAATGCACAAGATGTGAATAAAATATAAATACACACATACACAGACGCGCATCTCACGTAAAACTAATCACATTACTGTGATTGACAGGAGTAGACCATCACTCATAACCTGACGACACGGACAACTGTTGACATTGGCGCAGCTCACAATCTCCTGATGATAAGGTAACAGCTCCTGAAACGTGATGTCCTCGGTTGCACGACGGCCAAGTGTATGTTCTATGACTATATGTTATGAGTTTAAATTTTCAATTACCTGGGAGTGTGGCTGGGAAGACAAAGACATCTGGGCCTCACTGCTTAGGCTGGTGCCCCCGCGACCCGACCCCAGATCAAATGATAAAAGATGAAGATGACGATGTTTGGTATCAAAGACCTCTGTAACCGTATATTGTGGACGGATTACAGCAAATGAGGAAAAAAACAAAAAACAAACATTCATTTATTCATTTGCTGAACCACCTAATCTAATTATGGTCATGGAGAGGCTAGAGTATATGTCTATGTCAGAAGACACTGGGAGAAGGCGTGGTACATCCTGAACAGCTCATCAGCCCATTGCAGAGTCAAAACACACACCCATTCACACTCATACTCAGAACTAGAGGCAAGTCAGAACGGGCAGTTTGTCTGTGGGAGAAAACCAGAGTACCCGGAAAATACCCCACACAAGTACATAGAAAAGGCCCACGGAAGCCCCACACAGAAATGCCTTTGTCGAGGCCGGAACACAAACCCAGGACCTTCTTGTGGTGCGGTGGACGTGCTGAACACTGCATCACTGTCACCCACAGAAACACATACGCTAATATAGACATGCTAGTTAGCTAATGGTGATGAGTAATGATTAAATGAAGGTACTGAAGGTGTGTCGAGTAGGAAGACGTGTTTGTTGCTAGTAATGAGAGGAAGTTACACCCCAAGACGGTTGCGCAATCCAGTTATTTGTCTCTGAGCCGAAAAAGAAAAGTTATGTTCAAGACACTCTGAGTAACTTTACAATCTCTTCTCTCAAGTTTTTCTCCCGTTGGTTTTATACCTGCAGGGAGTGCTCCATTATTTACTCTCTGGAGACATGTGAGAGCACAGTCAGTCTTTTAGGAGCTTAGAGTAGACAGGTATGAGGTCTGGTATTAGAGACAGAGGAGCCATGTGGCTTTACAGGGACACTTTGAAATTCTTCCAGTCCCTCCAAGCCCTCCCTCTCCTCCTTTTTGTGGCAGAGTTGTTCTGTCTCCTAACAACTCCTCACTAATACCTGCTCCAAAGTCAGTCAACGAAGCGAAAGAAAAAGAGTACACCGGTTTAGACGTGTCGTCTCAACAGAAAAACGAGACTGACAAGAGACTTAGGGTTGTTTTACACCCAGCTGAAAAAGTGAACTTGGCAAAAGTGAGATGAGGAAAAAATTTATATATATATATATATATATATATATATATATATATATATATATATATATATATATATATATATATATATATATATATATATAATGGGGAAAGAAAACTTTCTCAAAGTGCAGCAGACACAAAACTTTTACTTTTGCTCCACAAGGCCTTCCTGAGAACACTGGATCATGTTGTTTTTAATGGAACACGGTTATTCACGTCATTCTGAAAAGCTTTTCTGTTTTAATTCCCTAAAGGTCAAAACCGCAGTTTCATACCAACACAGGAACCGAAACTATTCACTCTTCACCAAAAGCTCAAGGCAGATGCAATGTGATGAGCATTCGCACACACTCAGTCACAGACTCATTCATTTGCTGAACCACTTACTCCGATTTGGGTCAAGAGAAGGCTGGACCTATCTCAGCCAATACGATGAAGGAGTATACCCTTAAACAGTTTGCCAAACCATTATAGGACCAATACATCAATTAACCAATAGACACACGCACACAAGCACACACACACACGCGCCGCGCGCGCGCACACACACACACACACACACACACACACACACACACACACACACACACACACACACACACAGGAACAGCCGATTCGCTGTATGTGCATGTCTTTGGCATGTGGGAGGAAACCAGAGTGCCTGGAGAAAGCCCATGGAAGCACGGAGAGAACACACAGAAACACCCAAGCCTGGGACTTGAACTCCTAACTGTGAGGAAGAGATGTTAATCACTACACCACCGTGCCGCCATGGATATTTGCAAAGGAGATTAATTACCACTCATTAAAAGGCCACCAAAAGTGCTATACATTCACACATATGGACAGATTCAACAAACAACCAAAAAAAAAAAACCTCCAGTTTCCTCCCACAGTCCAAAAACATGCACAGTAGGTTAATTGGCCCTTCAAAATCGCCCCTAGGTGTGAATGGTTGCGTGAGTGTTGGCCTTGCAATGGCCTGACGAGCTGTCCAGAGTGTATCCCGCCATCATCTGATTCAGCTGAGATGGACGCCAGCCTCCCCGTGACCCAGTAGGCTAATTGGCTGTTCCAAATCACCCCTAGGTGTAAGTGTGAGTGTGAATGGTTGTTTCAGGGTTGGCCCCACGATGGCCTGGCAAGCTGTCCAGGGTGCGATGGATACCAAGTTTCTCACAATCCTAATTAACATGAAGCAGCTTCGAAAATGAATGAATATTAAGAAGAGGTGGAGGAGGGGTTTGCCTCACAGCAAGAAGGTCCTGGGTTCAATTCCCAGGCATGGTGAGGGCGTTTCTCCGCATGGTTGAATAGGTTTCCACCGAGTACGCTGGTTTCTTCTCACAGTCTAAAAACATTGGGCAACAAACACATGTTCGAAAATTTCCCCAAAGTGTGTGTGTGTGTGTGTGTGTGTGTGTGTGTGTGTGTGTGTGTGTGTGTGTGTGTGTGTGTGTGTGAGTGTGTGTGTGTGTTATCCCTGCGATGAACTTGTGAGCTGTTCACAGTGTACCCAGCTTTTGCCCAGAGTTGGTTGAGATAGACTCCAGCCTCCCAGCCACCTGAGTAGAATGAGATGGTTGAAATAGATGAAATGATAATAAGAGTGGAGCTGTCCAGGGTGTACCCCACCCTCACCTAGAGTCGGCTGAGATGGACGCCAGCCTCCCTGCGACCCTAATTAGGATTAAGCAGCTCAGGAAATGAATAAATGAGCGATAAGAGTGAATATAGTTTATTATTTTTCAATCTTCCAGGCCTGGGAGAGAAAGATGAGCACGGAACCCATGGACGCAACGCTCAGCAGTGCTACACGTTACAGTGTGATCATCAGGAGAGGCGTGGATATGCACAGTGCGTTTATCAATACAGACGGAACATTTTTCTGATCGCTACATGTGAGCCATTGATTGCAAAAGGAATAAATGAAGAGAAATAAATGAAAATATACAGTGTGTAATACAGGCATCATATTACGCTACACTTTTTTTTTTTTAATTTGCATGAACCAGACTTTAATGACAGACAAATGAAGCAAGCAATAAGAGTGGCGATGCTGTCGTCATTATTTGTTTAATGGTTTATAACATGGAGAAGTTGGTTTCTAAAATATTCAAGAACCGTTTCGTAACTGTTGGGTTTTACACAACACTCACTGCACAAACAATACATTTTATTATGATCATTATTTTTGTAAAATGTGTCTTCAAACTATAAGAAAAGACCCAAAAGAATGTGTTGCAATCCAGATAACATGGAGCAGCGAGCACAAGCACTGAGTCCATCTCTCACTCGCTTCCTGAACCGCTCAATGCTATTCGGGTCATCGGGAGGCTGGAGCCTATCACAGATGACACTGGGAAAAGGCAGGGTACATCCTGAACAGCTCAACAAACCATTGTGAGACTCTGTTTTTATATATTTCAAAAAGTTTTGTTCTTTTTAATACATACATTTTTATTTTTTTTAATTAAAGAATACACACTGGAAACACTTATATCCAGGGCTGTAGTACTCAAGGCTCCAGACTCAAGGTATCTTTTCCATTGTCTTTGATTTCTATAGTCTGCGACACGTGCACAGAAATTCTATAAAAAAAATAAATAAAAAAACCCCTGATTTTTACATATAAATAATGAAATGAAATACTTCTACATAAAATTAGGAATAAAGCACAGTAAATATTAATAAATGAAAAAATTGGATATTTGATGTGATGTCTCTTTACTTTAAAAATGTAATAATTCCCAGTCAAGTTAATTCCAATCATAATTCCCGGTTGAGTTAATTCTAATTGTAATTCCCTGTTGAATTAATTCCAATCGTAATCCCCAGTAGAGTTAATGCAGGTTTATAAGGCCATGATCTGTAAGATGGTGATCACACTAGCGATGCAAAAGGAAAGCGACTGATGCAAATAGATATTTTTTTTTGTTCTCCCCATGTTTGTGTCAGTGTTCTCCCGGCACGCTGGATCCTCCCACATTCCAAATACATGCATATTAAACTAAATGGATGTTTCAAATCTCCCCTGGGTGACAGTGTTATTAGTACCGTGTGTGTGTGTGTGTGTGTGTGTGTGTGTGTGTGTGTGTGTGTGTGTGTGTGTGTGTGTGTGTGTGTGTGTTGGCTGCGTAGTGGTCTGCTGGTGAGCGGGTGAAATGGGCTCCAGCCTGAACGTGACCCTGGTAGGATTACATGGTGAATGGTTTGGTGAATGAATGAAATAATGAATGAATTTGTCCTTGAATCAAAGTAAAGTATGTTTAGAAGTAAGTGGTCTCAGGGGTTTTTTATCAGGTCTCTCGTTTGGACTCTCATTTAACTTGGACTCTGTCTCAACTAGTTCTGATCTCAGAATCAACAAAAGTAGCCTTGTCTAAAAATAAATGAGCCTCTTCATGACTTTTTCAGTTTTGAGTATTTTTCCATCAGTGTCATTCCTCTGCTCTCCACAAAACAGTGAAAATCATGAAACAAAGCCATCATTTAAATAAAAAAAAATAATAAATGAATAATAAAACATATTGTTTGAATTTTTTTAACTTTACTGACAGCTTTAACATTTCAACACGTATATAAAATCTCACTCATTTGATATTCACGTTTCTAATGATTGTACGTTTAAATCCCGCTTTATCAAAGGCTATGTGCACACTGACTCTCATTCACTTAACTGCCATTACACTCAATCATAATGGGGGTGGGGGGTGGGGGGGTTGGAGCCTACCTCAGCCGGCACTTGTCAAGCTACACCATGAGCAGCTTAGCAGATCATTGAAGGGCCAAAACAAACAGACTCATCCATTCACACTCACACCTGGGGCAATTTGGAACCGTCAAATAGCATAAACATCTTTAGACTATAGGAGGAAACCGGAGAACCCAGATGAAACCTGAGCAAGCACACGGAAACTCCACGAAGAAAAACGCCCGAGCCCAGGAATCAGACCCAGGACTCGCTTACTGTTAAGCGGACGTGCTAAACAATCTTCATTCTTTTTGTTTATTTACGTATTTGTATGTTTGTTTGTTTGTTTGTCTGTGTGTTTTTTTTAAATATAAATATTGTTTTATATTTTGTTATAAACCTAATTTGGTTTCAGTTGCCTTTGTTTTCTTTGAGATTAGATGAGATCATCAATATATAATTTTTAATGTGGAGCGTATGTTGGGTGCTCTGTTCAGAAATTTGCAAAAGAGTATCAAAAATCAATATGAGTTAAAACAAACAAACAAACAAACAAACAAACAAACAAACAAACAAACAAACAAACAAATAAATACACAAGTCAACATTAAAGTATGGATTGAAATTTTGGCCCAATCCTATAAATACCCCTGTTGAATTTGTATTAGTGTGTGTGTGTGTGTGTGTGTGTGTGTGTGTGTGTGTGTCGGGGTTGTGAGGGAATGTAGTGGATGAATAGATACAGTGAAAACAGCACTCAGTGGTTCCAGCAGGGAAAATGCGTCAATAAAGCCCACTGACTCTCTCTCTCTCTCTCTCTCTCTCTCTCTCTCTCTCTCTCTCTCTCTCTCTCTCTTTCCCACTTGATCCCTCTCCACCTCGCTCTTTATTGCTTATTTTATATGATCTGTCCATTCACGGATTGAGAAGTCAGGATTATGTGAACCCCTGCAACCCGACCATGCATCCTCTGCATATATGTCATGTTCAACGGTCCCTCACAGCATTACCATGTGTGATATGATATTTCACCAGCCGCTACACCCCCATAGGTGCTCCTCAGATGAAGAAAAACATCATCATCCCATACAAAATGACACCGTTTCTGACAATCAATGCCTGTCACCTAATTATTCCTATCCAGCTGCAGGATTGTACCGACGCCGCGGTAGACCGTACAGAACAGGTGGTGCTGTTTAACCGGACGTCTCAAATGGATTAAAAGAAAGATGCCGTGGATGTATCGAAGTACGTATCCATCTTCCACCCCTCGTTTGCATTTTCCACAAAATATAACTTGAATCTCGGCACTGTGACCCCTCAGGGGTACAATTAAGGGGTAAAGAGAAAATAATTAGCTGCTCTTCCATGACGGATCTGGCAGAGAGATGCGTTGATAACTGTGTCGACGTCTTCACTAAGCCTCAGGACTAAGACAATAGGCTCCTAATCGGCACTTGTAAGCCAGCCAGAAGTGAAAACAGATACCCGGCGAGAAGCTTCAAAGCCTCGTGCTGGAATTTGTCCAAATATGCTGATTTAGTGAAAAGAATCGCGATCGAGAGGCAGGAGAAAAAGAGAGAAAACGAGTGTATGAAAGGCGACGCTTGTGTTCAACACAATTTGATGGACTTATTCAAGGTACATGAGGAGTCTCAGGCCAGGGCGGTTAATATTTGCATGAATAAACAAAGATACAAACAAGCCGGCATGATGCTTTGTAATGAATAACGTCGACTTAAAGACCAGACCACGTGCCTGTGCAGACGTGCACCTTCAGCAGGGGCGAATCAACAGGAAGCTGAAAATGAAACAATGCTGGTAAACGGCCAGTCATGTGAATCACTGCTCCTGTACGGCTCGGCTCTCCAAGTGTTTTTTTATTTTTTTTTTTTTTTTTTTTTTTTTCCAGAGATTAAAACCAAACCTAGGGCAGACTTACAGCATACTGAGTCTGGAACCTTGCATTTGGACTGAAGGTTCTGGGAGATTTTATTCATCCCTTGGTTTTCTCTGTGACTCACACACTGACTAATCGCTCTGAAAAACACTGAGAGCCAACAGGAGGGGTTCAATGACATTTTCAGATACGAAGCTCTTTTCTTATTCATAATAATAGCCAGCGATACCCATGGAAAACTCACGGTTCAAAGGGGCGGAGCATTTGTACAAAAACCAACAGTTCTGTATTATTATTCCACTATTTTATAAACACGAGGGATATAAAATCTGAACATCTACCCCAACATCACTCAGTACGAAATTGTTTTATTCCTGAGGGGGGCAGTACTGACCTGGTGGTAAAGGTGCTGGATCGCTGATCCGAAGGTTTGGGTTCAATCCACACTCTCAACGGGTTGTCACTGTCCCCCCAGTGCCGCTAACCGGGTTATCAGAGGCTGGCCATGTCTCTCACTGTCTATGATGTGAGGTGTAAAAGAAGCATCGCTGCCTTTCGACAAGAGGAGCTGCATAGCCATCAGCATGTTTTTGCCCTGCATTGGCCTGGTGAGTTGTCCAGGGTGTACTCAGAGGGGAGGGCTTCACTAAGTTGGATAACTTGTGCCCAATCCCTTTCTTCAATGAATAAAGTTTGTTTAAGTAAGTAAAGTCTTCTCCAGCACAGGCAGAGTCAGTTAAAATGGACGCCAGCCTCCCTGTGACCATAATTAGGATGAAACGATTCATTGAATGAATGAATGAATGTTTTATTCTTAAGAAAACTGTATAGAATAGCAGTTTTGTTTGACCATTGCAGAGAGATCAGCTCATAAACCTGTACCTGGTTGAAGATGATCCACACTGTGAGACATCGCTAAGTCTGTTTATTTATTTATTTATTTATTTATTATTGCGCAACATTAACGCTAGATGATAATTACGGTGATAGGAAAGTTGCATCACTGAGAAACAGGTTTTACTAAAAGGAATATGTGTATGTCAGATATGGGAGCTTGGGATTAGTGGTACACCCCTCCTTGAATCGCCACCTTATCGTGGTGGATGGGTTTGCGTGTCCTGATGATCCTAAGAGTTATGTTGTTGGCGACATTATGCCAGTGGTAGGGTCACCCAAGTCAAACAGGTCCTAGGTGAGGGTCCAGATGAAGCGTAGTTCAAAAGACCTCAATGAATAAAGAAGAAACAAGGGGACAGCTTTCATTGGCCAGACGCGGGTCACCAGATCCCACCCCCCCCCCATCCCGTGGTGGAGCCAGGCCTGAGGGCGGGACTCAAAGGAGAGTGCCTGGTGGTCGATGCTTCTGTCCATGGAGCCCGGTCTGGCCCAGCCCAAGAAAGAGATATGGGTCCGCCCTCCCATGAAGCCACCACCTGTGGGAGGGGCTACAGGGGTCAGTTGCAGTGTGAGTTGGGTGGAAGTCGAAGGCTAGACCTCAGTTGCACAAGATGCTGCCTGGACCCTGGACCCAACCCTGGATTAATCGGAAGAAGAAGAAGAAGAAGATGATGATGATGATGATGATGATGATGATGATGATGATGATTAACTGTACAAAGTGAATTTATCTACAGTTTTACTTTATTTTGGTGCTCACAGCAATGAAGCCAGAAGGTAACAATGATGCAAAAGGACCCTATGTACAATAATAATAATAATAATAATAATAATAATAATAATAATAATAATAATAATAATAATAATGGTGACAGGGTGATGTAGTGGTTCACACGTCCACCTCACAGCAAGGTCCTGGGTTCAATTCCCAGCTCGGGTGTTTCTTGAATGTTCTCCCCGTGCTTGTGTGGGTTTCCTCCGTTTCCTCCCACAGTTCAAAAACCAAAAACGTTCATAGTGGGTTAATTGGCTGTTCCAAATCTCCACTATGTGTGTGTGTGTGTGTGTGTGTGTGTGTGTGTGTGTGTGTGTGTGTGTGTGTGTGCGCGCGCGCGTGTGTGTGTGTGTGTGAGTGCGTGTGCGTGTGTGTGTGCGTGTGCGTGTGCACGTGTGTGTGTGTGTGTGAGTGCGCGTGTGTGTGTGTGTGTGTGTGTGTGTGTTGATGATCGTGCACAATACAGGGTGGCGTGGTTCGTATATGTGCCTCACAGCAAGAAGTCCCGGTGTGTGGCGTTCCAGGCTGGCGTGTTTCTGTGTGGAGTTTGCATGTTCACCCAGTGTACGTGTGGTTTACCTGTAGAACCCGTGATGGTCTGGTTAGTCATTTTCGCTCATTTTCAGCTGACATAGGCAACAGCCTTCAGGCCACCTGAATAGGATTAAGCCAATCGGTAATCAGGTGAGAACAATAAGAATATTAATCTCGCTACAGAAGCATGTCCAGGATCAGACTTCATTTGTTTTTGATCACTGGAATTGAAGTTATAACCCTCTTCAATCGGCCACTCGAACCGAACACGATTAATCAAAACCTTACTCACTAATGAGATGATAAATAACGGCGCGCTGCACCTATTACATTTGATTATTAATGTGAACAATCACAGAGACGTGTATAACTTCAATCACTGGATTATGTTTGGAGGGAGTCTGTAGAATTATTTTTCATTGAAAAGGTTCACAGGCTGGAACCTGTTGAAGAATCACTATCATAACAATTCTACTATAACGCTTATCTATCCCAGACTGTGAAAGTGAAGCCTGGTTCAACATGGCTCAGCTGAGCACGGAGCAATACGGAAACATTCACTCTCTCTCTCTCTCTCTTTCACTCATTAATCATGATATAAGGGAAGTGGGAACACTATAGTCTATCTCAGCCTCACTGAGCAAAGATGGGGTGCATTCTGAACAGACCATCACAAGGCCAACAACCTCACCCACATACACTTATAGCAACACCTAGGCGTGATCTGGAACAACCTAACATCTGTGGACTGTGCATGGCCAATGTCTTTGGACTCTATCGTGTCTTTGGTCTGTTGGAGGACAGACACATTCGGGACTGGGAATTGAACCCCAGACCTTCGTAATCTTTGGTTGACATGCTGAGCACTACGCCACTGTGCCGCCCTAGATATGACAAGAGAGCCTCTGCTGGCAGTCATGTTTACATTCATTGCACTTTTAAATATTGATGACATTGGGAGAGCTGATGCACTTATTTCACTGCTCTATGGCCAAAATGCTACTGAAATGCTAAAGAAATATAGTCAGACTAATTTTGAAGGTTTAAAATTGTTGATTGGTTCTAGTTTCTTAGATGTGGTTCTGATCCAGTGTGTATATAACCCTGCGTTAGAAACCATTAAGGATGGGTGGGTGATAGAGGAAAGGGACCCGAATTTAAAACAAAGTCACTTAATGCATCTTTCTCTGAATGTAGAATCAACATTAGGTAAATAGGTTCAATGCCAGAATATTTACTTCAGGTGCAGCAGGTCATAGGTTCACAGTCCAGACATGGTGGACTTCCTGAACGTTCCTTCTAAAACTACATTGATTTTATTAATAACTATGTGTTGATATATTATATAAATATGATGATTATCAATAACTCGGTTTTAAAATGACCTTTATTCTTCCTTTTCAAGCGAAACAATAGATGCTGTGATATAAAGCTGGTATTACATCATAAATGATATGGATAGCATCATATTGTCCCAAGAGATCATGAATAGTGCAACATTACCTTAACTTCCATCACTCCGCTCAACAGATTGCTCTCTCAACTCGAGAAGCCACGTGCATGCAGCTTCATATTTTACATCATTCAGGGCGCAAAATTAGCACCGGCCCACCGGCATTTGCCAGCATTTTAGTGGGAGGTCCGGAAAAATCCAACCCAATACCGACCCCCGTGTCAGGCAGAAGGCCTTTTCAGTAAAATGAACAATACGCCATTACCTAAGATATGACACTTCAATGAAAGCTCCTTACCTAGAAGCTACAGAGGATTCAGGGCGTTTGAGTGACATCATAGCGCTTAAATATTTATTAAAAGCACGCTTAAAAAACGTGAATTCACAATTCAAGCAACCATGTTGATGACATGTGTGCGACGGAGAAAAAAAAAGGCGTACACATCATCTGCAACCAATCAGCAGGAGGGAGAAACAAAAGCTCTCAGCCATTGGCTAAATTTCAATCACGTACCCATAACTTCTGGGTTTGCCGCTAATCCACGAGTATAATAATAACAATTCAACTGTAACTCACGATGTCAAAGCAGACTAAGTTAACTGGCTTTGTAAAAGATCAGAAAACTGATCAAAGTGACGCTGGACCAAGTAGCACTAATGTCAGAGATTATAAAGATTATGAAAAGCATCAACATCCAAAGAAGACTTTTCAGGCCCAATGACTCCACCCACACTTTGAAAGTTTGAGTTAACGCACTACTTTAATGTTATTTAAAGCTAGCTATGTAACCCTAATACCGTAATAGGCCCGAGTACAATTTTACATTGCAAACATCAAAATACTGTATTGGCCAAATTAAAGAAAATATGACTTAGTAAACATTTAAATTTGATCAGCAGAATAATAAATAAAGAGTTGTTTATGATATAGAACTGGTTTACATGTATGTTTCTTATTCAGTCATAATAGCTACTGTACACCAAACATCTAGACAGGTGAACAAGTGAATGAAAAAAATAATAATAATAATCACACATTATCACATAATTAATCATTCCAGAAAAAGTGGGGTCCAGTAAAATTCTTAGGCGTCCTGCATATTTTTTCTTCTGCCCGCCCTCCCTGTCGTGCAGTTATCTTGATGTTAAATGTGAAAAAAAAAAAAAAAAAACAAAACTTAAATATCTTGGAAACAGGAGCCAATCAGCCATGTTTATTCTCATATTTAAATTCAGCATAGCAAAAATCATAATTAAAATCACATTTTGTTTCTGAAGCAGACAAACTTCTAAAATGTTGTATACCAGTGTTATGTAATAGTATTAAAAATCAGTTGGAAAAGATTAATCTTTGTTACATACCACATACACCATCATGACGTTTTTTTAATGAAAGCGATACTCGGTGGTTTGTGTGGATTTGTAGTGGATCATCAATCACACAAATTCCAAAGTTAGTTCTTCATTCCAAAGCCATGAGGCACCTAAATATTCATTTTGCACACTGTATGCACAAGATCATCTTACATCTTATCATCACGGAAAGCACAAAGCTGAACTAGACTTTAATCCAAGGCCAAGAAATTCATATGGAGTGTGTTTGCCACCACGCAGAATCCTGCATCAACACCGGCGGCTTTATACACAGAGAGACACAAGCAGAAAAAAGATAAATAGAGTTCTGCTCAAAGTGTTTCGCTTGTTAAAGAACCTGAGACAAATTGTGTTGAAGTGAAAGAACATGAAGGATCGAGTGTGCTGACTGAAAGAGAAAAATAGAGAATGGCTGACATTACTAATACTTCAGAGTCTAAAATGGCCTCCATGTAAACAACAGTATAAAAGATTCTCTACCTGTGTGTTTAAATTACAGCAAATCCACCTGATGGAAGTCAAAGTTACTGTCAGAGCTGCATCGAACCTACGGAGTTATTATAGCAATCATGTGATCAACATCCCATTGTCACTGAGCCAAGGAACATTATTAACCCATTCTGTTTTGGATATATTTGGAATTAGTGTATACTACAAGGGAATGGCATGATCTGATAGTTCCGCTACCTTCTGTCACTCATTCATTCATTTTCTGTAACCACTTCATCCTAATTAGGGTCGCATGGAGGTTGGCGCCCATCCTAGCCGATTCCAGGTGAGGGTAGAGTACATCGTGGACAGCTCGCCAGGCTATCACAGGGCAGAATCACGCTGACGGCTATGTAGCCTACGCTTGTTCCGCTACCTTAGGATCATAAATCATTTTTCCAAGTGGGTAACGCTTCAATCAAAATAACAGACACTCGCAATTTATCACAGTTTCACGCCATTGTGTAGCTGGAGTGACTGACACAGGCGAGAATGTAGAACAAAGCTCCCATTACTCATCAACCAGGTGTTTATAATAATCAATAAATGAAAATTAAATCAAAATTAATTAAAGCTTATGTGCATATATTATATATACTTCTATCAAATCTGTTTCACAAACACTGTTTTCATGGCGAGATAAAAATAAATATACAGCATCAGTTACTCTGCACACAGGTGGCGATACTGTACGTAATGTGAAAAGTATAAAGAAGTCATGTGATCTTGTGTATCTGCCAGCAATAAGGAACTAATTTGCATGTATAAATGAAAACGTGGTGCGGTATCCTTTCTTTCGTATGTACTAGCACAGTACATTGATTTACATATTACAGGGATCCCTCACTTTCTGCAGTTAATTGGGACTGAGATCCCCACGTGACCATCGAAATCCACGAAGTAGGATCACCCCCGACCCCCGACTGATGAATACGTACATGTATATGTGTATATAATATCAATAAATACATATCCGATGCTATACATGCTTATAATAACAATTTAACATTGAAAAAATAATATAAGATGTAATAAAATATAAATACAGATGCTCTCCAACTTACCAACATTCGGAGAGACCAAGCTTGTCCAAGGTCGAAAGTGAACGTGAAATGAAATTGAAGAACACGTAGAAATAGAAATGGATAAAATCTACTGAAAGACAGATCATAAAAAAAAGTCTCATCTCATCTCATCTCATCTCATCTTCTTCCGCTTAGTCCGGGGTAGGGTCGCGGGGGCAGCAACCTTAGCAAAGAGGTCCAGACATCCCTCTCCCGAGCCACTTCCTCCAACTCTCCCGGGGGGACACCGAGGCGGTCCCAGACAAGCCGAGAGACATAGTCCCTCCAGCGTGTTCTAGGTCGACCCCGGGGTCTCTTCCCGGTTGGACATGCCCGAAACACCACACCAGGGAGGCGTCCGGGGGGCATTCTAACCAGATGCCCGAGCCACCTCAACTGGCCCCTCTCAATGCGGAGGAGCAGCGGATCTACTCGAGCTCTCGCCGGATGGCGGAGCTCCTCACCCTATCTCTAAGGGAGAACCCCGCCACCCGGCGAAGAAAGCTCATTTCAGCCGCTTGTATCCGTGATCTTGTTCTTTCGGTCATTACCCAAAGCTCGTGACCATAGGTGAGGGTTGGAACGTAGATCGACTGGTAAATTGAGAGCTTCGCCTTGCGGCTCAGCTCCTTTTTCACCACGACGGACCGGTACAGGCACCGCTTAACAGCAGAGGCTGCAGCGATCCGTCTGTCGATCTCTCGCTCCATCCTTCCCTCACTCGTAAAGAAGACCCCAAGATACTTAAACTCCTCCACTTGGGGCAGGACCTCATCCCCGACCCAGAAGGTGCATTCCACCATTGTCCGACTGAGAACCATGGCCTCGGACTTGGAGGTACTGATCTTCATCCTGGCTGCTTCGCACTCAGCTGCGAATCGCTCCAATGAGAGCTGGAGGGCCCGACTTGATGAAGCCAAAAGGACAACATCATCCGCAAAAAGCAGAGACGATATCCGATGGCCACCGAACCAGAACCCCTCATCGCCTCGACTGCGCCTAGAAATTCTGTCCATAAAAATTATGAACAGAATCGGTGACAAAGGACAGCCTTGGCGGACTCCAACTCCCACCGGAAACGAATCCGAGCTGCTGTTACCAATACGGACCAAACTCTGGCTCCGGTGATACAGCGACCGAATAGCTCGTAGCAACGGATCCGGAACGCCGTACTCTCGGAGCACGCCCCACAAGATCTTTCGAGGGACACGGTCGAAAGCCTTCTCCAAATCCACAAAGCACATGTGGACAGATTGGGCCCCCTCCAGAATCCTGTGGAGCGTATAGAGTTGGTCAAGAGTGCTGCGGCCAGGACGAAAACCACATTGTTCCTCCTGAATCCGAGGTTCGACTATCGGTCGGATCCTCCTCTCTAGTACCCCTGCATAGACTTTCCCAGGTAGGCTGAGGAGTGTAATTCCCCGATAATTGGAACACACCCTCTGGTCCCCCTTCTTAAAAATTGGGACCACCACCCCAGTTTGCCAATCCAGAGGTACAGCCCCCGATGACCACGCGATGTTGCAGAGACGTGTCAACCAAGACAGTCCTACAACATCCAGAGTCCTGAGATATTCTGGGCGGATCTCGTCCAACCCCGGAGCTCGACCACCGAGGAGCTTTTTGACAACCTCAGTGACCTCCACTCCAGTGATGGGCGGACCCTCACCCGAACCGCCAGGGTCTTCCTCTTCCACGGAGGGCGTGTTGGTGGGATTGAGAAGGTCCTCAAAGTATTCCCTCCACCTCTCAACATAAAAAAAAGTATGAGATATAATTAAACATTATCCTGAGGTACACTTAATACTCGGCTCCGGCAGAGAGGGGCATGGCTGCGCAGACGCGCACACACAGATGCAAAAATGTATCTAGTTTTGATAGGAGATTTTGGGTTGTTATTTGTTTTGTGTTGGTTTAGGAGCTTTTTTGTTTTTTTTTTTTTTTTTTTTTTTTCATAATTGGTCTTGTTTTTGTGACATTTCCCTTAACTTTTCCACCTGTTTCCTTAATTTCCTTATTTTTTATACGACGAATATTTATTTATTTATTTAAAAAAAAACACGATGCAACTGAAACCACAATAATTGAAGCGCGAAGTAGAGCGGGATCCCTGTATTTGCTAGTTTAATAGCTGCATATTCTTATTATTGCCACCAACATGCTTAATGTGAACTGATAAACTTGAGAGTTTGCACTTTCAGCAGTGTTTTCAAGGCTAATGCAGACCAACAAACAGATTTTAACCAATTGCAACTTTGAACGTATGAGTAAAAGCAGCTGATAATGAAAATTTTAATTCATTCACTTTCTTAACAGCTTAATCCTAATTAGGGTCATGGTGAGGCTGGCACCCATCTCAGCCGACTCTGATCAAGGGCAGAGTGCACCCTAGACAGCCCGTCAGGCCATTGCAGGGCAGGAACATGTTGAAGGCTATGCAGCTACTCTTGATGAAAGTCAGGAATGGTTCTTTTACATGAATCTCTCATCATATGCAACGAGAGACATGGCCAGCTTTTGATAACCCAGTTAGCGGAACGGGGGGGCAGCAGTGACAACCCGTTAAGAGTGAGGTTTGAAACCCCAAACATTGATCCAGCACCTTTACCACCAGGCCCTAGTTCTATAACATCTCTTTTTTTCAGTTTGCATTATAATGTGTGCAATCCAAGTCCACTGAATGACCTGAAAATAAAGAACTGTCCCATGTATATCGGACCCACCCTAAAAGAAAACTGCAACACAGTCGTCTTTATATCACGGAAAAGTCAACGTAGACTGCAGACTCAGATCCTTAAACACGAACACCTGAGCCTGGGACTCGAACTCAGGACCTTATTGCTGTGAGGAGACGTGTTAGCTACTACACCACCATGCAATAAAACTTTGCAACTTGTAGGTGGCTCTGCGATGGCCTGGCAGGTTGTCCTGAGTGTACACCACCCTTGCCCAGAGTCGGCTGAGATGGGAACCAGCCTCCCCGCGATGATAATCAGGATTAAGTGGTTCAGAATGAATGAATGACATGGAGGTGTGTGTGTGTGTGTGTGTGTGTGTGTGTGTGTGTGTGTGTGTGTGTGTGTGTGTGTGTGTGTGTGTGTGTGTGTGTGTGTCTTGAAGGTACTAAATACAGTACAAAGTTTATACACATCTGGGAACCCTGTTAACACCACATACTCTACATATGAATGTGCAAACTACAAAAGGAATTTCCACACAATAAACACACAATAAACTGGACTTTATCGCACCGTTGTTTGTGATAGAAGCCACAGTCGACCACAAGGAAAATGGAATTCACTTTAACTGCACAATAGTACTGTATATAAAATTAATTATTCTCTAAACAGCTGCTAATTCATTAAATCCAGTTAGAAACCAAATGTTATCTCTAATGTACTGATTCCCTCAGCAACATTTACATGTATGGTGATTGATTTTTTCATTCATTCATTTTCTGACCGCTTAATACTATTTAGGGTCACGGGGAGGCTAGCGCTCTTCCCAGCCGAATCTGGGTGAGGGCAGCGTACACCCTGGACAGCTATCCAGGCCATCGCAGGGTGGAAACACGCTGACAGCTATGCAGCTACTCATGTTGAAAGTCAGCAATGGTTTTTTTACATGAACCTCACAACATAGACAGTGAGAGACATTGCCGGCCTGTAATAACCCAGTTAGTGCACTGGGGAGTACTTTGACAATCTGTTGATGGTGGGAACGTGAACCCCCAACCTTGGGATCAGTGATCCATCACCTTACCACGAGCACACCACTGCCTGAGTGTTTGATTATTGTAAATAGATCATCCTGTGTTTCCTCTTTCGTTCCACACTTTTCACATCTTTGTGGTTGACCAGTTTCTCCAGTGGGCTCATACTACAGTTAGCTGTTAGCACAGTGCATCCCAGTCTAAGTTTGCATTGTGATATACAGGGATCCCTCGCTTTCCGTGGTTAATTGGGACCGAGACCCCCCGCGACCACCGATTTCCACAAAGTAGGATCGACTCCCCCCTGACTGACGTATACATACATGTATATGTGTATATACTAATATCTATAAATACATATTCAATGCTAAAGGCTTATAATAATAATTAAATATTCAAAATAATGCATAAGATATAAATACACACACATACAGACGCACGCGCACACAGATGCACACCTCACATAAAAATGTAAGTAGTTTTGATGTGGGTTTTGAGTTGTTTTTTTGTTTTCGTTTGTTTGTTTTGTTTGTTTTTTTTTTGTTTTTTTTGTTTTGCATAATTGGCATTGTTTTGCAGCATTTTCCTTAACTTTTCCCGTATTTTTCCTTAATTTCCTTATTTTTTTATTTTTCGATAAATGTTTTTGAAAAATCTGCGATACATTGAAGCCGCAGAAACTGAAGCACGAAGTAGCGAGGAATGATGAATGTTTAATAGTTATTATAAGCATTGGGGTGGGGTGGGGGGGGTCTTGATCCCCATTAACAGTGGAAAGTGAGGGATCCCTGTGCATACTGTTCCAGCACATTCAGTTTGCATCATAAACGCATCTAACCCTCAGACAGGTTACACATTAAAGCGCTAGCAAAAGTGACATAGACCGGGGCAAACCTTCTAGAAGTTTCTCCAGCATAATTACTGGAAGGGTAAGCATCATTCTTTCAATAGATTTTCTCTTAATTGGTGTTTTGATGATGATCTTGGAGAGCAGGGCCTATATCTGCCATCAGTGTTAAACTGGATTGAGACATGCGATCATTGGCTCTGCACTGATCTGTGGTAAGCCACAACGGACTCCAACCATGCCTGTAAAAAAACCTAGAAGTTCAGTTGAAGAGTGTAAGGTACCTGCACCATGCAGCATGGATAATCTCACTTCATGTACTCATTTTAATTACCCAGCCCAGTGAAATCCCTCGAGCTACATTAACACCCAAAATATTCATCTGAGTCCAATTGAACATTAGATATAAACACTGTAGGGTGTTACTTCAACACTGGGGACCTTGATGTGTGTCTTTGTCAGATGACATATTCTATAGTACAGTACATGGATGTGATTGAATTCTTAAAAAAAAAAAAGGTTTTTTTTTTTTTTTTTTTTTTTTTTTTTTTGATTTTACATACTGGGGTGGTTGAGTTTCGGCCTTTGAAGATCACTCAATGTCAAAGGTAACGATTCTTTTGAAATCCCATACATGGCTTTATATTAGTGTTCCATAGTAACAGCATATCTATCAGTAGCCATTTCAAAGTTATAAGATCTCTAGCTCAAAGACATTGCGACCTGCTCTGACCTTCACCTTTGACCTTGAAATTCCAAAAATCATATAATCTCTGGGATTCAGGTAGAGCAGCGCTCCCACCACGTTTGGGGACAATACTTCCACAGACTTAGTCAGGATTACTCACAAACATGCAATAATGATACATCCATCAAATTCTATTCTGGGGAAGGGTATAAATGCCCCATTAGCATAACAGGAGTGCTAGTTTATGCCACACACCAGTGTTTGCTATTGCCTTTGAACTTTATGCACTGTATCACTATTATTATATCCCTCTCTTGACTGTTCTAAGAGTCTGACCACACCCGACTCTGACATTCTGAGTCAGCTGAAGAAAAGTTACTTTTCTGTTCTCACTCACATATCACACTCATGCACAAGGATCATGGTCAGTGTGCTTTCAACCACAGTTTCCATTCTTATTTACCCCGAAATCCGAATGCAGCAGTCACGCTATTCATTTCTCTGATTGAAACATTAGACACAGAAGCAGTCTTTGTGAATTAGGTCTTTTCCTCTTCATCCAAAATCAGGATCAAGCAGACCTGCTCAGCATTTTATATCGTGCACTGATAGAAAAAAATATATATAAATGAACAAAAGTATTCAATGATTTCATTTGTTCAGCCTTGGGAAAAGCATTGGAAAAAATTATGCATGCTCAAAATTTTAATTTCATGCCATCAAATTGCACTGTGCTGCACATGCTGCAAAATATATTCTATAATACATATGTATATGGGTCTGATCATAAAACTGGTGCTGAAATGTGTGACATGGACCTTTTATATTTTCTGCAGATTTAGAAGAAAAAAAAGTTTTTTTTTTTTTTCCAATTTTTAATGTATAAGGTGAATATGCATCCTGGGAGACATTTATAATGAGCTGATTGATGATGCTTTACATGTAAAAGGTTATTCAGTATCTAAAGTCAATAAATGCAGATCCATCAGTGATAGGTGGGAACACAGACAGGAAAAGTATATCATTAATCCTGATTTAAATCTGGTGCTTATTTTCCAATTTTGCCACACACATTCAGATTCGGTGGTTCATTGTGCACCTGTGCTCCGATTCATGTGGTTATTGGACCTGTGGAGACCTCAGCAGAAGCTCAGCAGGACATGGAAATAATGAAAACTTTCTCTTGTCACGAAATTGATTATGAAAAAGGTGTAAATTACGAAATATTTAAATTATTTCAAAAACTGTGTTCATCATATGTAAATATTTTGATATGATCTTATTTCCCAGGCATGCACTAAAGATTTTGATGTAGTGATTCACAAATAAACATGGACATGGAAATATTTATTCAAATTTGAAGTTGGGAAGTTTGAAAATGTACCAATTTCATAATCAGACTTATACTAGTACATATATATATATATATATATATATATATATATATAGGATGGTTTCACCACCCCTCGAAACAGATCTGTAGTGATAAATGGAGTTTCAATAGAAAGTCTTTGTCCTGTCCTTTTATTTTTGTTATTTGCTCTACCAAAAAGTATTGAGCACTCTCCTACGGAAGGATCTACTCAGAAAATCCTCTATATATATATAGATATATATATATATATATATCAGTTATATAGTGTGTTACCTTTGTGTTAAGACATTGTTACACTGTTTTGCTGACTTTTGTAACCCTAAGCAAATATGCTTGGTCAGAAGCATAAGCCTACTAGCATGGGTACAAGTCTCATACACAGAGATGAATTAACTATCTGCTCAGATCGGCACAATTTTTATATTTATTATCTTTTAGCAGAATCCTAAAAGTGTACACTTATTTTTATATTAATATTCATTAGGATTTGTACTTGTTCTTTGTATGCATCTCTTGAATAAAGTTTACTTACTTACACAAAAGAACAAGCTTTGCTGACTTTGCTCCACTTTGAATCAGTGCAGGCTGTGTTCTAAACGAGTTTAATGGCACCCTTGTGCACTTGAAAGACCGGAAGTCTGTATAACCCACAGCAAGTACACTACTTTCGGTATTGAGCAATTCACATATTGTCAGCGTTGATTGACTGTTTTCAGCTTCATGTAAAGTAACTCAATATAAATAAGTGACTTATTATTTGAAATTAATGTTGATATTATTTGATATATTTGATATTATTTTACAATGTTATGTTTATAATAATTGATTTAGGGGTGAATGGTATTTATGGATGTATAGTACAGTATGAGCATCACACGTCACACGTCACTGTAATAACTTACGTTCACTTTCAACTTACGTTCGGCCATCTGGAACCAATTAAAAACGTAAGTCGAGCAGCGTTTGTATATGTATATATGTGTATATATATATATATATATATATGTATATATGTGTATATATATATATATATATATATATATATATATATATATATATATATACAGTAAAACCTCCGCTGACAAACGCTTAAGCTCACGAACTTTTCGCCTCAAGAACATTAAATTTGCGAGCATATAGTCTCTGCTGACGAACTAGTTTTCGGCGGACGAATCAAACCACGCGGTCGAACAGCGCCACGGTGGCGGTCACGAGAAGCTGACGCACGCTCATGAGTTGCATGAACAGCGCCACGGTGGCGGTCACGAGAAGCATGACGCACGCTTGAGTGCGGAAGTGGTTTGTGTTTGCTAGACATTTTGGACCATATTGAGTGTACATTTGCTATTATGGGACCGAAAAAGACCCCACCACAGGCGGAGATCATTGAAAAACACGAACGAGGTGTGCGTTTGTGTGACTCAGCGTCCCAGTACCAGTACGCTAAGTCTACCATATTTTTGTGTAGTTTTAAGGCTTATTTAGTAGAAAATTATGTTTTATGGGGACCTGGGAACGGATTATTCTCATTTTAATGGCTTCTTATGGGAAATAAATGTTCGGAAGACGAACTTTTCGCCTTACACACACTTTCTGGGAACCAATTATGTTCGTGAGCAGAGGTATCACTGTATATATATATATATATATATATATATATATATATATATATATATATATATATATACTGTATTTTGACCTGATAAGTGCCCAGGGCACCTTAAAAATTGGAGTGGGTGGGCGCTTATTAAAATGTCCCCCTGCGGAGTGAAAGGGTAAGTGCGTATTACCATCGAGATGGAAAACATGAATAATAACAGAGCAATAAAAGAGTTTTACTGGTATTTGTGTTATTGTGCTATCAATCAAACTACTTCGATGAAAGCTGAAAATAAACAGAAAGTAGCATTTTTTTTAAAAGACCCCTTTGCTTTTTCCTCCTGGTGCTGTTCCTTTAAACATTTTCCTGGAAGTAAAATCGAGCCAATCAACATAAATGTCTACTTTCGCACATGGCACGTTGCACCAATCAACACGGATGTCAACTTTAGCACATGGCATGTTGAACCAATCAACACGAACATAAACAAAAGCACATGGCCAAGAACTTCTTTAAATGTGTGAAGTTAGTGAGCAGGAGAATCTGGTGAAAAATACTCATCATCACTTTCTGATTGGTCCATATCTGGCTCATCGCTCCATTCATTCAGAGCATCTGATAGTTTTGCTGCAGCAGTTTCTAATGGTTCATTGATTGTTGGACATTTACCAAGAGAACACAGAAAAATAATTCCCTGTTTTTTTTTAAAGCACGGCGGAACAATCAAATGTGTTGTTACTGATCAACATTATAGACATTCCCCAGTGGCAGGGGATCTTGAAATACCGTGTAAACTCACTTTTACAGGCAGTGAACGCCTTATTCTATGGTTACAGAGACTGATTGAATAAAATTGGCAAGTTTGATCTACCATTTTTCTCCCAGTACACATGGGCGATTATTAGACGCAAGATCAAAAACACCGGGGGGGGGGGGGGGGGGGGCTTATTGGAGCAGGACGCTTATCTATTTATTCATATAAACAATAATCGCATTGACGTAAAACATCCTGCAGAAGGGTGCTGTTCTTAATCTATCTATCTTTGTTTTGTAAGGTTCAGTCTGAAGGAGGGCGACACTGTGGTGTAGCAATTAGCACAGCTACCTCAAAACACAAAGGTCTTACTTCGAGCTTCAAGTTCCAGGTTTGGAAATATCTCTTAGAGGTTTGTATATTCTTCTAGTGCTTGTGTGGGTTTCTTCATGTACATGAGGCCAATTGGCTGTTTCAAATTTCCCATAGGTGTGAATGATTATGTGTGTGTTGCCTTCCAATTATCTGGTGAGCTGCTCAGGGTGTACCCTGCCTTCTCCCAGTGTTGGCTGAGGTAGACACCAGCAGCCTGGAAGTGGAAAACCATTATGTTCTGATGGATGGCATTTCTTTTTCGTTCATAAAATGAATAATTCTGTCAGAGTTTTAAAAAGTACAAGCCATGTTCTCTGGAGAAATCACCAAAATCACTGACAAATATCCTCCACACAGTAATTAAAAGTTCTTGTTGTTTGGATGTTATTTCAATAAAAGAGTAATAATATTAATTTCCTGTCAAAGAACAAATAGGTGGCATGGTGCTGAAATGGTTAGTACGTCCAACTCACAGCAAGAAGGTCTAGGTTCGATTCCCAGCCTGGCATTTCTATGTGGAGCTTAGCTTGTAAGTTGGAGTTTCTATGCTTGTTCTCCTCGTGCATGCGTGGGTTTCCTCTGGGTACTCTGGTTTCCTCCCACAGTCCAAACACTTGCACAGTAGGTTAATTGGCTGTTTCAAATCTCTCTTAGGTGTGAATGGTTGTGTGAGTGTTGGCCCTGCGATGGCCTGGCGAGCTGTCCAGGGTGTACCCTGTTCTCGGCCGAAGTTGGCTGAGATGGGTGCCAACCTCCCCGCGACCTTAATTAGGATTAAGCATTTTAGAAAAAGAATGATGACGAGAACAAATAGCCAATCAGCATAGGAAATACATAACAGTCAGTCAGAATCAGACTGTTGGTTGGTTAACTCTGCTGAAACAACATGAATTCAACACAGACATGGATCAGACGGTCATTTATTCAGAGCTGCCGTCAAATTCAGGAAGTTATCAGCGGTTTTCTTCAGGATCTCTGCGGCCCCTTCCAAAGCCAGGTATAAATTAACACCACATATATTCCACAGAGCTCAACCCTGTAGCACCCCATGTTGCATATGTGCAACAAATTCTATTTAAAGTCCCCACCCTGCCTCCTATGACCGGGCTCTACGGAGTTAAGAAGCTGTGTTGCCAAGTACAGAGAATATTCCCACAGAATACAGGAGTTTCAAATTAGTTTCCTTAATATTTGGTCTTATGAGAAAATGTAAAAAGACAAAAGAACTACGAGGAAAAACATTACTTCATTCCTTCACCCATGTATTTGGTAAGGATGAGGGTGAAGCCTATCTTAGCTGAATCTGGATGAAGTAAGAGTACACCTTGAACAGCTCGCCAAACCACTGTCAGGTCAACGCACAACCACTCACAACGAGGGGCAATTTAAAACATCTAATTAGCCTTAGATGCATGTCTCTGGTCTGGGGGAGGAAATCAAAGTATCTGGATAAAACCCACGCAAGCACAGGGAGACTACAGACAGAAAAATCCTCGAACCCAGGACCTTCGTGTTGTGTGGCGGATGTGATCACCAATTTCAAACATATAAATTTATGTAAGGTAAGCCTGTTGGGCTTTTCATTCCTGAGCCTAGTGGCTCATCATAGCTGGCGCTTATCTCCGGTTTCTGTAGCGTGAAGCTACCAGGAGTTCAACTCCTCCTGGATGGGACGCTAGTCCATCGCAGGTTACCTTCCCAGTATATTTTTACTGGTACCCATTTATACTGCTTGGTGAACAGAGATACATTTGTGGTTAAGACCTTACCCAGGGGTCTCAGCACGACAGAGGTCTAATGGGATTGGAACCCACGAACGACCTCCCGATCATCACCAGCACCATAACCACTATGTCACCGGCCTGTACCGTATCCCCCCCAGTGCGAATACATTTTAATGTTTATGATGAATTTCTGTTGAACAATTCTTGTAATAAATATCTTTTAATTCTCGCCATTTTGTTTTTTTTTGATGTTCGAAAACAATATTTGTAAAAGAAATATATTTAAGAGAAAATATGTGTATACAAGGTTAAAATTAGTGTAGTATGGTTATTACTTATTATTTATTAATTAGTCAACCAAAGTATTTACATATAAGCTGAATTAATCAGGTAACTGAAAGAAAAGCAAGTATAAAAGAAAAAAAACCTGGGTTGGCTGGAGACCATCTCAACCAACACTGGGCAAAAGCAGGGAACAGCTCGCTAAACCATCACAGGGCAACACACACACACACACACACACACACACACACACACACACACACACACACACACACACACACACACACACACACACACACACACACAACAGGAACAGCCAGTTAGCAGTTAATGTGCATGTCTTTGGGCTGTGGGAGAAAACCAGAGTACCCAATGAGACCAGGGAGAACATGCAACTGCCTGAGTCCAAAAATTGAACCCAGGACCTTCTGGCTTTGAGACAGACATCCCGACCACTACCCCACCATGTCATGCACTGATAGATTCATTCATTTCAAATCATTGTGCAATGTACTTTTATTCAATATATGTATATTTAATGACATCATGGTGATCTCACTAAACAAACAGCACCTCACTTTATACGCAACACGTATGTATTGTTCACATGCTAATTATGTAGAATTAGGAATATTACAGCTATTACTGCATCTGAGCAACAACATTTAGTAATGATCATCAGTATGAGGCCAGACAGTAAACAGAGACACTGCCATAAAGCCAGCACACTCCAGTGAAGTCAATAGAGTCAGTGTTGATGTTCAGACAAGCTCCATATTCTCAATCACTCTCTGGCCTGAAGCCCTGCACTTTTCACGAATCTCAAAATAGGTACATTTTGATCCTGATGATCTGGGATCAGATGTCCTTCAAATGCAGCGATCTGAGTCACTAATCAGAACAGGTCTAGAAACAGCACTCTAAACCATAATGCTAGTTGTATAAGGTCATGCAGTGAAAGGATACTTCTGTACATGTGTGAGTTCGAGCGCAGGTGTTTGATTTCAGAAGTACGCCAAGTGGCGATCCGTAGTTTACAAGAATAAAGCATATTAACAGCAAGAAAGATAAAAAAAAAAAAAACACAAAAGAAAGTCATTGGTTGCTTAGGTGTGAACAGTAAGCTTCATGTTCGGACAAAGTTAGGAGAAGAACAATGCATAGCTGAATGTAATTAGTGGGTACGAGGCAGACATAAACAAGGCCCAGTAGGCAAATTTTTGAACTGTGGTTGAGTTTTCATGGCCCACTGGTTGTGGCAGCTGTGCAGGAACTGACTCGCCTGGGCTTGGTGCAAATGAAGAACTGGGCCAGGACTTGCCAAACTCCGCCTGCTAAGTTAACTCCTGTGGCAAACAAATGTGGTAGCATACAGGCTTTCTGCACTCAGAGGCCTAAAAATATACACACACCTCAATATACAAGCGCTGACGCAAGAATGCATGGGTACGCCAACCACGGACGCACACAGAAGACCACATGTATGTGCTTTTCTACACTTGTGCAATCTTTGGTAAGAACGCCATGACAAAGCAGGCGCCACTCCCAAGATCAGTCGGCGGTCATTCGCGAGTTGGTTGCTCCTAACTGACCATCCTCTTCTCAGTCTGTTCAGTTGGTACTAATATTACATCTAATATACTATTATCCAGAACAATACTATGATAGCCACTCTTCCTACTCACCCATTTCCCACATTATGATACCCAATCCAGAGTTTATCCGACTGTTCTGTAGCATTAAGTAACCAGGAGTTCAATTCCTCCTGGGTGGGACCATCACAGATTTCAGGTCCCAGTATTTTAACTGGTACTGGTATGTGTACTGCTGGGTAAACAGAGGAAAACTTGTGGTTAAGATCTTGCCCAGGGGTCTTAGCACAGTGAGGGTCTACCAGGGATTCAAACCACACAGCGTCTCGATCATGAGCACAGCACCCTCATCACTACACCACTTAGATCGCAGGATTCACCCTGAACAGCTCCTGACACATACCAGACTTTTAGTTTTCAATAAAGAGTCTACTCAGGGCAGCACGGTGATGTAGTGGGAAGCACATCCACTTCACAGCAAGAAGGTAATGGGTTCGATTCCATTCCCAGGCTCCAGCATTGCTGTGTAGAGTTTGCATGTTCCTTTATGCAGTCTGGTTTCCTCCCACAGTCTCTCAGGAAATTGCTTTTAAGTGTGAATGTGAGTGCGAGTCTGAATGATTGTGTATTGCCCTATGATGATTTGGCGAGCTGTTCAGGGTGAACCATGCTTTCACTCAATGTCAGCTGAGATAGACTCCAGCCTCCTTACGACCCTAATAGCATTAAGTAGTGTGGAAAATGAGCTTATAGTTTGTGTTGGGTTTATGTCTTTATTACTGATGTCGTCCTGATTCACCAGTGTTGGATGTCTGTCAGCCATGGCCAGAGAGTACGAGGGTGAGACTACACGCCAGCAAACACAACATACGGTACAAAAAAACAAACCCAAAATAAACAATACTCAACTCATGGCCCGCATATGATTGAGATCAAATAAATATCCAGTCGAGTCCTCAGGTACTGAATTAAGTCATCTGTCACCAATCTGAGATCTCATGCATTTGAAAGCATTCTTACACTAAACAAAGCACTGCAAACATCCCACCACAGGACAATTACAGATGAGAATGAGGCCAGGCAATTCTGACTTCATGCATCTGATCAAAACAGTATGGCTTCCCTGGAATCCTTACGATTATATCTGAGAGCGATACACATGAGTTTGAGTCAAATACCGTATTTGACGTGATAAGCGCCCAAGGCACTTTAAAAATTGGAGTGGGTGGGCACTTAAAATGTTTACCAGCGGAGTGGAACAGTAAATGCTTATTACCATTGAGGTGGAAAACATGAATAATAACAAACAATAAAAGAGTTTTACTGGTATTTGTATTATTCATTTTGTATTATCAACCAAATTACTTAAATGAAAGCTGAAAATAAATAGAAAACAGCATAATTTAAAAGTAAAAGACCCCTTACTTTAACCCTCCCAGTGCTGTTCCTTTAAATATTTTCCAGGAAGTAAAATCGAGTCAATCAACACGAATATCACCTTTAGCAGATGGCACATTGAACCAATCAACACAAACATAAACAAAAGCACATAGCCAGGAAAGTGATTAAATTTATGAAATTAGTGAGCAGGAGAATCGGGTGAAAAATACTTGTCATTACTTTCTGATTGGTCCATAGCTGGCTCATTGCTCCATTCATTCAGGGAATCCCATAGTTTTTCCTGCAGCAGTTTCTAATGGTTAATCGGTTGTTGGACATTTACCAAGAGAACACGGTAAAATATTTTCCTGTTTTTTTTAAAGCACGGCGGAACAATCAAATGTGTTGTTACTGATAAACGTTATAGACATTCTCCAGTGGCAGGGGATCTTGAAATACCGTGTAAACTCACTTTAACAGGCAGTGAATGCCTCATTTTACAGTTGCAGAGACTGATTGAATAAAATTGGTAAGCTTGATCTACCATTTTGCTCCCAGTACACATGGGCAGTTATTAGACGCAAGATCAAAAACACTGGGGGGGGGCTTATTGGAGCAGAGCGCCTATCTATTTATTTATATAAACAATGATCGCATTTAGGTAAAACATCCTGCAGAAGGGTGCTGTTCTTAATCTATCTATCTGTGTTTTGTACGGTTCAGTCTGAAGGAGGGCGACACTGTGGTGTAGCGGTTAGCACATCTACCTCAAAACACAAAGGTCTCATTTCGAGCTTCAAATCCCAGGTTTGAAAATATCAAAAACACTGGTGGGCGCTTATTGGAGCAGGACGCCTATTACAGTAGGTGGATTTGTTTCACTAATACCCAACTTCATACTTTTTTATTAGGATCATAAGGTAAGGTAGTCCATTTGGCTTTTTACACCCAAGCCTAGTGGCTCATCCAGGCCGGTGCATACTCCCGGTTTACATAGCATGAAGCAACCAGGAGTTCAATGTGAAGCATGGTATAAAAGCAGGTGCTGTGTATTTTGTGCTTTTTTTTTCTCAGCTTGGTGGAGGTCTGTGCTTTTCAAGCTCTTTGTGTGCTTCCACCTTTTCCCTTATCAGATAGCGTTGTATAATCTTGCAATATCTTGTCTTAAAACTGGCACGTTGTTCCCTGACCAATCATCGTTCATGTTCGTGCATGCTGCCGAGGGGGAGGGACATAAAATTGTCAATCATGGCTAAAGAAGTCAATATCAACAATACCAAGGAACATGAGGAGCTGCAAACTAGCTGATAAAATGCGAAGAACATTTTTGGCCCGCTAGATTAAGGCTGTCACGAAGGTGTCATGGGATGTTGTGATTGTATTTAGCCTGATGGTATAAACACAACAAAAACCACTATAAAAATCTGTAATAAAAATAAAATAAATAAACAAATAAACAACTACAAATTGCAACGCGCTAATTAGCCAACAGTGTTTTTTTAAGCCCATACATGGTGAAAGTATATACAGCAGGCCCTCGACATTCGTGGGGGGTTCGGTTCCGGGCCTTCCCGCGAATCAAGACAATCCGCGAGTTCTGGAAGGAAAACCCCATGTATCACGTCACATGTCCGAATGAGCAGCCGGAAGTAAAATACTATGTATCTATTACATGCGCTAAAATATGCTTCTTAAACACATTATAAACTTTATTACGCTTCATGTCCTTTTACATTGACCTTGGAGTGACGTCTTAGAGTGAGGTCTCCAAGATGGCGCTGCCTAGAGGGCGATGTCGCGGAGTTCTCTGAGTCAAATTGTTTCTTTGTTCGTTTTAATTTGTTTAATTTGTTGTTTTGTTTGTTCATGTTTTGCACTATGCTTGTCTATGACCGGTTGACCCTACTACAGCTATGAGCAGCTTTAGCTTCGGGCAACTAAGCACGCAACAACTCCTATCGTGAGCTAATATGCTATGATAGCTCAATGCTCGCCGCACCCCGGCTAACAATTAGCCCAGGCGGGAACGATGACTCTGGCGCTTGGGATCGCAGGGGATGAAGGCCGTGTAGCCGGCTGGTGCGATCGCCTCATCGGGTGTACTCTCCTCGAGCCATGTTTCACAGAAACAGCATGGAGCAGTTCTGTAGATCCCTCTGTGCTGCAATCTGAGTATGAAGCTTGTCCACCATCGTTCGGCCCCTCCCCGCCTGGGCTTAGGTTACCTGGGATGCAGCTAGCATTGAGCTACCATAGCATATTAGCTCACGATAGGAGTTGAGCGTGCTTAATTATATATGCCCGAAAACAATCCGATCTCATAGCTGTAGCAGGGTCGACCAATCATAAATGAGCATAGTGCAAAACTTGAACAAACAAAACAACAAATAAAAAGAAACATGACTCTGAAAATTTTTAACAAAATATTGTTAGCCGGGGTGTGGCTAGCATTGAGCTATCATAGCATATTAGCTCAGGAGTTGAGTGTGCTTAGTTATACACGCTCAAATACATTCCGGTCTCATAGCTGTCAACCGGTCATAGATGAGCATAGTGCAAAGCATGAACAAACAAAACAACAAATAAAACAAATGAAAAAGAACAAAGAAACAACTTGACTCTGAGAACTTCGTGACGTCGCCCTCTAGACAGCCCCACCTTGGAGACGTATGTGTATAGGTACGTATATTGTGTAAAAGTGCATTGAGCATGCTCATGAGCGCTGTAGGAATAGAGGGAAGTGCACGTGTAAGTAATCCAAACCAAAGATAAATGCATGTAAGGTATGGCATTCAATATCCATACTATGTTGCCGTAGAAATAAGAAGCATGTGAGACATGTGTCCGTGGCTAATGGTGGTAATAGCTTTCAGACATATTATTTATGCGTTTTTAGAATTACTTTTAAAGTTTGTAGTCATGTGATGTTTAAAACACAAACTTCATTGACTCCAAATTAGGTGCATACTTCCCTTCAATTTCCTGTCAGATTATTTACACATCAACCTGCCTACCTGCCTACAAATGTGGCTGCTCAGGAAGAAGTTCACATAGGCCAGTTCGGGCTGTTTTGCATTTTGGGTCCTAATCTAGAACGTTCGACAGAGAAGAAGGCACTGTTGACGTACCCACCTGAATTGGGGCCATTTGAACAGTCCACTGGTGAGCTCTCTGGGCCAAGATGGGCACCATCTGGAGGCTGAGGACAGCTGGAACCAGGGCTACAGTCCTCCTCCCACATCTGCTCTGGAGATGAGAGCCAGGAGACCAGAATCTATCCTGCACACACAGACAGCCAAGAACATGGTTCACCAGAGACCTTGCCAGCACAAGCCCTCCTTGTGTTTGGCATTTTTGGCAATCCAGCTCACATTGCTGAAAATCTCTGATATGTTTTAAAGCAGTGGGTAGTTTGGGCTCTGTGATTGGTCAGATGTATGAGAATGAGCAAACACAAGGGCACAAATAGGAGCAACCCGAGCCAAACATTGATTGGACTGAGGCTGACTCAGGATAATTATTGCAGGCAAATCAAATTCATCATTTTCACTCATAATCATTTTTCAAAATGCATGATTGAAAATTTTTACATGCTATTTTAACATCCTCAAACTATGCAAGGTCTGAGCTACGGTCAGAATTAACTTTAGTATTTATTTTATTTGTCAATGAGAGGCACAGACGTGTAGTGGATATCACATGCACCTCACAGCAAGAAGGTGCTAGGTTCAAGTCTCTGGCATTTCTGGAGTTTGCATGTTCTCCCTGTGCTTGCATTGGTTTCTTCTGGTTTCCTCCTACAGTCCAAAGACATGCGGATTAAGCTAATAACAACTGTTCGCAATTAACAGTGGACATGAGCGTGAATAGTTTTATATGTGTGTGTTGCTCTGTGATGGTCTTTTGAGCTGTTCAGGGTATACCCCACCTTCACCCAGTGTTGGCTGAGGCAGGCTCCAGCTTCTTTGTGACCCGACTAGGATTAGCTAAGTGGTTCAGCAAAGGAGTGAGTGAAAATCTTTCATGTAATTCATTACGATTTGGGTTGAAAACATTCATTCATTCATTATCTGAACCGCTTGATCTTAATTAGAGCTACAGGGAGACCGATGCCCATCAGAGCTGACTCTGGGTAAGGGCAGAGTACACCCTGGACAGCTTGCCAGGCCATCGCAGGATGGAAACACGCTGACGGCTATGCAGCTCCTCTTGTTGAAAGTCAGCAATGGTTCTTTTACATGAACGTCACACCACAGACAGTGAGAGACACGGCCGGCCTCTGATAACCCAGTCAGTGCACTGGGGGATTCGTAAACAACTGGACAAAACAAATCATTTATTCAAGTTTAGTATTTTTATTATTATAAGTAGTAGTAGTAGTAGTATTTATTAATTTATTTATTTATTGGAAAAAAAAAAGTTTTGGAGTTGACTTTTTATTTTTAATTTTGGACTCGAGTATTATAAAGTCTGTATGTTTGTCAACACTTCTGACAGTTTATAAAATTTTCTAATGGATTTGTTTCTCATGAGATTTGCTTGTGGTGACATTAAATTTAAAAATGCACAGAAGTTCTGAATTAAGAAAGAAATAAGTTCATAGGTCAGTGAGATGACATTGTCTACAACAACAAAAACAATAACAACAACAACAACAACAAAAACAACAACAACAACAGCAATACTACTACTACTACTACTACTACTACTAATAATAATAATAATAATAATAATAATAATAATAATAATAATAATGATAATACTATTATTGTTGTTGTTGTTGTCGTTGTTGTTGTTGTTGTTGTTGTTGTTATAAGGTTAGCAAAGGTAGGTGGGGTACAGCAGTGCACCTTTTGTAAACAGCACTTCCATATGAAAGAGAAGATGTAGAAGTATTTGACACAGTTTTAAGAATCTCACTCTGGAGCAGGTCGGAACAAAGTCTGAAGTCGAAACTGAAGACCTGTTGATCATTCCTAAAGCCAGACCTTACCTTGGAGACACGGTGTTCCTCAGCAGATCTTCAGTAGCTCATGTTGTTCCTGCGCACCGAATTCAAACCGGTCCCGTCCGTGCGGGGCAAAGTCGCGTCCTCGTCATGTTCCGACCCACATCTGGGTCAGAAACGTTCTCTCTCAACTGTCCTTACTGATCGTGCGTAACACACACACACACACACATACACACACATACACACACACTTACACGCGCGCGCGCACTGCTCAAGCTCCACCAACTTCCAAACACTTGACCACTTTCTCTCGAGCGCAAACTTCCAAACTGAACTTGAGCTCTTCCGAAAATGCGCTTTAAAAAAAAACAAAAAAAAAACAGAAACAGAAACAAACAATGCAATCAGAGGAGATCCTCGAGGAGTTACACACACACACACACACACACACACACACACACTGAACTGGGATCGGGACACTGTTTCCAGGGCGCGCACACACGCACACGCACGCACGCGCGCACGCGCGCACGGCACAAGAGTTTTCTCCAGAAATTACATCTCATCCTGATTACTGTGCTGCTGCCTTGTGCCAAAAATATAGAGTGAAATACTCGAAAAGAAAATTATTACTTTGCGCTCATAATAATAATAATAATAAGAAGAAGAAGAAGAAGAAGAAGAAGAAAAAGAAGAAGAAAAAGAAGAAGAAGAAGAAGAAAAAGAAGAAGAAGAAAAAGATGGCTTCTTCCTGTTCATCATTCATTCATTTTGTGAACTGCTTGATCCTAATTAGAATCGCGAGGAGGCTGGCACTCATCTCATCTGACTCAAGGCGAGGGCAAGTACAACCTGAACAGCTCAACAGGCCATTGCAGGGCCAAAACTCACACAACTATTTATACTCACACCTCGGGGCGATTTGGAACAGCACATTAACCTGCTGTGCATGGTTTTGGACTGTAGGAGGAAAACAGAGAACCCGGAGGAAACCCACATGAGCACAGGGAGAACATGTAACTCCATACAGAACCAAGAGCTGGGAATCAAACCCAGGACCTTCTAGCTGTGAGACAGACGTGCTAAACACTACACCACCATGCTGCCCACTGTTATTATTATTATTATTATTATTATTATTATTATTATTATTATTATTATTATTATTATTATTATTGTTGTTGTTGTTGTTGTTGTTATTGTTATCATTATTATTATTATTATTATTATTATTATTATTATTATTATTATTGTTATTATTATTATTATTATTATTATTATTACTGGTATTATTATTATTATTATTTTTATTATTATTGTTATTATTGTTATTATTATTACTATTATTATTATTATTATTATTATTATTATTATTATTTTTATTATTATTGTTATTATTGTTATTATTATTACTATTATTATTATTATTGTTATTATTGTTATTATTATTATTATTATTATTATTATTATTATTATTATTATTATTACTACATACAAACAAACAGAATTTGAAGTGGACAGGTTTCTATTCCTGGTCCTGGACGATCTCTCTCTCTCTCTCCCCTTGGACAGGAGGGACAGAAGGTCCACCAGGACGGAGCTTGGAGCCTCTTGTGTAGTGTGATATAAATGCAGGACATTAATAAGACATCTGGGACAAAACGTCTGGTTTTCCGGATTTTCATTTCATCCTGTGACATATTTCTGTAACCACACTATCCTTTATTAGGGTCATGGGGAGGATGGAACCCATTTGAGCCAGCTCCAGGTGAAGGCGAGGTACACCCTCAGCAGGTCATCAGACCTTCCTTGGGCCAAAATACACATAGCGATTTGCACTCACACCTGGAGGAAATTTGAAACAGGCAACGAGCCTAATGCTAATGTCTTTGGACTGTGGGAGAAAACCTGAGTATCTGGAGGAAGCCTACACCAGCACAAAGAGAGCACGTAAACTCCACATGGAAACGGCCTTACCGAAGCCGGGACTCAATTCCAGGAGCTTCCTGCTGTGAGGCAGACGTGCTAACCGCTACGCCACCATACTGCCCGATGTTAATTTTTTTGTGTGTTTTTTTCACATACTTTTACAACTTCTACCACATGTTCCAACATGTTTCTTCTGGAGTTATGATTGTCACTTTCTTGGTGCGCCTCCCTGACAGCACCGTTGATATATTGGTTAAATTCAACCATGGTGGAAATGTGTCCAATCAAAACATTGGATGCCTTAGAAAACCGACACTATTTCAACTACATACAGTATTCATATGTTATATTATATCAGGAAATGCATAGAGTTGGTATTTTATTTTATCAACTTAAATTATAAAATTATTATAAAAATAAATGAAATGTTATACGTAGGCTTATATATGTTACAACCGAAAGAGTCCAGCTAGAAGCCATAATCAGTGTCTGTACAAAGTGACCCACAGAATAAAGACTATTCAGGTATCTATCTGAATATCATTACTGTATATCTAATTGATGGGGGTTTTGTTTGTTTGTTTGTTTTTTGCTTACAAATATTTTTCACCACTTGAATGAGACCTTAAATTGATTGGTAGCGCTAACCAATTTATATGGGTTGTATTGGGCTTCTGGCAACCAAAATACTGGTTATTGGTAAGTGCATGCTGCGGTTGGCTAAGGCCTGGTTTGGATAACAAGGATAATTGAATATTTCTATTTATTTTCTCATACAAGAAAATCTATGGTTCCTGTAGCCTCTGGTAAACCTGCAGTTGCAGCCCTGTTGTTGTGTTTTTCCGTTGTAATAATTGGATTGCGGTTATATAAGAATCACTCATCCCTCAGATCTCATTGTGTCTGTAGTTCCTCAGATGAGAATCACATGTGCATTTGACATGATAAGAAATGGCTGGTGTCTTGTGATGCGTAAATCAGTTTTAGCTGCTGTCTGCGCTTTGTTTTTATCTGGGTGATTTTACGCATTCCAATTTATTCTCATTCTGTCAGCTTTAATCATGAATTCCTTTACTTTTATTGCAAATATTTCTTAAGTTATTTTCAAGTTCATGGCAAAAATGCACACATTTGTATTTATACTCAAAATGTTTGTTGTTTAAATGTTTTTTTTTTTTTTTTTTTTACTGTTTTCAACCGGTAACATGAATTGCAATGCAAAACGTTGCATGTTATCATAGTGGTTAGCACATCCATCACAACAAGAAGGTTCTGGGTGCTGGGCGTGTTTTAAGTATGTATAGCTCCTTTGTGTTCTATGTGAACTGTAAAAAGCACTACACAAATAAAACTGACATGAATCGAACTGAATGGGATTCCAGACTTCGCAAGGGCATTTATCTGTGGAGTTTGTTCTCCCAGTGCTGACATGGATTTCCTCTGCATACCCCAGTTGCCTCCCATTGTGTGATCATTCGCACTGGTCATGGGTGTGTTGGTCCTGCAATTGACTGGTGAGCAGTTCCAGGTGTAATTCGTTTCGTCCAAAGTTGGCTGAAAAAGGCTCCAGGCTCCTACCTTATGCCCAGTGCATCTAACCGGGTTACCAAAGGGTGCCATGTCTTTCACTGTCCATGGTGAGAAGTTCATGCAAAAGAACCATTGCTGACTTTGAGAAGAGTAGCTGGACAGCCGTCAGCGTGTTTCTGCCCCTGCTAAGGGTTGTGTCAGGAAGGGCATCCGATGTAAAAACCTACGCCAAATCAAACATGTGAATCAATAATACGACTTCCATAAAGAAGGAGGCAGATGATTTGCTGTGGTGACCCCAGAAAGGAACAGCCGAAAGGAAAAGAAGAAGAATACCCTTCCAGTGGTGTAGTGGTTAGCACATCTGCTTCACAGCAAGCAGGCCTGGATTCAATTCCTGGACATGGGTTTCCTCCAGGTACTTTGGCTTCCTCCCACAGTCCAAAACATACACAGAAGGCTAATTGTCTGTTCCGAGTCATTGACTACAGGGTGACAAAAAAGTTATTGTAGTTCCCTGTATAGCTCGCCAGGGCAGAAACTCACTGATGGCTATTCAGCCTCCGCTTGACAAAAGTCAGCAAGTGTTCTTTAACATGAACCTTTCACCACAGACAGTGAGACGCATGGCCGACCTTTAATAACCCAGTTAGCTGCACTCTATAAATAGCTATATAATATATATATATATATATATATACACAGTGGTAGCTAGTCTAACTAGTGTCCCTTATGACGATTTTTCCATGATACGAGCTTCGATCCCACCAAAAATCTGTTTCATCCAAAGAGCAAAAATTCACTTTACAAGCTCTCCTCGAAATGGCTTTTCCAGGCTGATTAGCCTCGTATTCTTCCACGTGTATTCCTCCATGTTCCGAGGTGGAATAACAACTGATTCTCAATTATTTTCTGTGACGCCCCCTCTAGGAAAAAAAAAAAAAACACAATTTCATGCCCCCCAGTGCCCCGTGCGTGACTATAAATAGTGTTTACTACACTTCATATTGTTTGCTCGGTGCTTTTTTCCGACACCATAGTGCGACAATGAGAGCGCCACTGCCAACCACTGTAGTGGATCTGCAATTACACTTAATTGTAGTATATTAGGGCAAAAAGCATTTTCCCCAGGGTCATACACACCCCCTTCCCCCTGGCATCACACCCATTGGGGCGTACTCCACTATTTGAGAAGCACTCGCCTTGTGGGAGCTCACTACGAGCTTTCCCTCACTGGCATTCGCAGCGTGCACATGCACAAAATTCTCCTCCTCATCCTCCTCCTCCCCCTCCTCTGTTATCCACCACCTCCTGCCTGTCCATGTGACATCTTCGCCACAGTTGATGATTGGAAGGGTTAGTTGACTTATTGTTTATTTATTTTTTATTATTATTTACTATTATTTATTATTAATGTCAATGTATGTACATTTATTATTATTATTATTATTATTATTATTATTATTATTATTATTATTATTAAATAATTAAATAATATTATTAAATAATATTATTGTTTATTGTTTTTACATGTTAACCTTTAATATATTAGGTCAAATATACGTGTTTGTGGCGGGTTATATGAGTTTGGGAAAGGATTGGAACAGATTAATTTTGTTAATTTTGTAAGGTATCACTGTGTGTGTATGTATATATATATATATATATATATATATATATATATATATATTAAAACCTCTGTGACCTTGAACCAAGGGAAACCTATCTGTCAAATTTGATGATCCTATGGCCTTTCCTTCTATAGTAATCACACTATCAACCCATGACAATCCAAATGTAGAAAAAAATACCTTGTGACCTTGAAACAAGGTCATGGTGACCCATGTACAATCCCAACCTTTTTGTACCTGAGAGGGACTCATTCACTAAATTCGTAATCCTATGTCATTTCCTTCAATAAGCTGTATGAAAGGAACCCATTTCAATAGCATGGTACCCACATGATGTCGCACTGAAATGCAGTATATAGGACCTGTATGAGAACAGTTCTCAATAATCATGTGCTTACTTTACACTATGTTGTTTACTTCATGGATGTATCTAAATTAGTCAACAAACTCGATTTAATGGATTTTACAGGATTGCTGGGCTTTGACCTTTTAAGGTATTTGTCACATTTGAAGGTCTCTCTCTCTCTCTCTCTCTCTCTCTCTCTCTCTATATATATATATATATATATATATATATATGGTTTAGTTTTTCCATCATAAGATTGTGCACAAAAAAAAGCACAACGTGTTCTTATAAGTATGTTACCCAAGATGCTGTTCTTCTTTTCTCACAGAACTGTTACCAGACGGTCCACACATGATTTCAGTAATCAGCTCCTTGCACATACCCTGCACTACATGTTCTCTCTATTATCTTTCGAGCTCATGAAACCACAGTGCATACATCTTGGGCGGGACACAGCAGTCTCAACAGTTTTGTGACCCGTGCCCAGGAACACTGTAACCCACTCCTGGTATAAATACTCCGTTTGCTTCTGTACACTTCGGTGAGCTCGTGAATAAAGAACTCAACTTGATCGTAGTCTTCACTCTTTATTGCAAGCCACCCCAGAGCTCTGGGTGATACAGACGACTGATCCACGAGACGACTATACCTCGCTCAGAGTCAGTGAGAGACAGATCTAGACAATGAAGAGAAGTGCTTACAGCTGGGGTGTCCAATCTTGTCCACAAAGGGCCGGGGTGGGCGTAGGTTTTCACTTCAACCAGGCAGTAGCCACGCCTTCCACCTATTTCAATCACCAATCAAAAAAAGAAAGGAAAAAAAAACTAGATTGCACATTAGTGTTTGAGTTCTGAACTGGGGCCATCTTGGTGAGATCACCTTGCATTAAGATCTCAAAATGGAACCGGTGAAAGCTCAAAAACGTCACAGCTGGAAAGCCCGGAAAATTTTACTGCTGATGGTTAGAATGTCTTCAGTTCATTCAACCTTACCAATAATTACACTGTTAATTGTCTTTAATTGAATTTAAAAAGAGCTCTGCCTAGCTGAAGTTTGACAAAAATGTTTTAAAATGAAATGTACATCGTGGATGTAATTATTTCCGTTATTACATATTTTCATGCTATTTGAGTTTGACTTTCAATAATAAAGTGGCATCACTAAGATATCTGCCATCCGGCTTCAAAATTCAAACACTGATGTTCAATCTAGTGGCTTTTCCCATTTTCTTTCTTTTTTTCTTTTTCTGGAGAACAGTGATTGAGACAGATGAAGGTGTGGCCACTGCTTGGTTGAAGTGAAAACCTGCACCCACACCTGCCCTTTGCGGAGATGATTGGACACTCCTGGCTTACAGTGTGCATCAGCACATTGTCCGCACTCTTTTCAAAGTCATAACTGCCCTATGCCCAAATCTTTGGGATCTTGCTCTGACCTTCACCTTTGACCCTGGCATTCAAAAATCATATCATTACTGGGACGCACCGGTGTAGTCAGAATTTTTGTTCAAAGGCAAACTGCCAAACAAACAAACAAACAAACAAGCAAATGCTGGTCACAGTGCTCTGATTTGGGCAGGGTTAATGATCTCATCCTGTATTATTACACCACTGCCATCTCACAGCTGCAGGGCTCTGGTTTCATCCCGGGCAGCCTTGGCATGTGCTCACTCTCTCCGTATTCCTTTTGGATTTCTGGTTCCTCCTCAATATGGTGGATTCGATGTACTAAACTAGCCTGACGTGTGAATACGTGTGAGCCCTGTTTTCTTCTTCTTCTTTTCCTTTCAGCTTTTCCCTTCAGGGGTCGCCACAGCGAATCATCTGCCTCCATCTCACCCTATCCTTTGCATCTTCTTCTCTTACACCAACGACCTTCATGTTCTCTTTCACCACGTCCATGAATCGTCTCTGTGAAGTATAATGTAAGACTTACTCTTAGGGTTATAACATACTTCTCTTCTTACGGACTTTTACTTTTGGATTTATTATTTTCAGTGTTGAAATGGCATCACAGTGTTACGCTTTAGTGATGATTCCTTTTGACGGGTTTTCTAACCTTCATAGCTGTTTGTTTGCATCCCACCTGACTGACTGATGTGGTGAATGAAATGAATGAATGGATGAATGAACCGTTATTATAACATAATCTCTTCTGTATGCCTATCAAGTGTTAAAAAATGAGTCAAGTCCGAATTTCATTCCAAAAATTAAAAAATTTTCAGTTAAATAATCGCCTACTCTTTGTCTGAATAGAGCTCAAGAGAGCCCCGCGATGGCCTGGCGAGCTGTCCAGGGTTTTCTCTGCCCTCACCCAGAGTCATCTGAGATGGGCGCCAGCCTCCCCACAACCCTAATTAGGATCAAGTGGTTCAGAAAATGAATGAATGAATGACCTCAGGAGAGCAAAAAACAAAGGAGAGACAAAAATAGCACTACAGGGATCCCTCACTTTTCGCGGTAAAAGGGGACCGAGATCCTCCCGCGACTGCCGATTTCCACAAAGTAGGATCAACCCCCCTGACTGACGTATACGTACGTGTATATCATCATCATTATTATCATGCGTTTTAGAGTCCTTTCTTCCACTAGCAAGGGGGTTGGACAGTCGGGCAGTAGCCCAAACCTGTTGTTGCCATTCATCCCTGTCCTTGGCCATGTCGACTATAAGGTTGCAGGAATGAAGGTCCTCCAGAACATTGTCCATCCATGTTTTCCGTTGTCTCCCTCTACTTCTGGTATCTTCTACTTCCAGTGTTTGGTACTTCCTTACCCAGTAGTGGCTGCAGTATGTGTTCCCAAACCAGCGACGCCTGCTCCTTCTAAAGATGACCTCAAGGTGGACTAGGTCTAGCTTACTGTACAGTGTGGCTGTATCCACATGTGCCTGGGTGTTGACTCCGTATATCCACCTAATCATAGCCCTCTCATTCCTAAGCAGCATAGAGCGCGCCTCGTTTCTTATCACCCAGCACTCGCTGGCATGCAACATAACACTGCGGACACATGAGCCGTAGATTCTTCCTCTTGTGATCAGCCTTAGGGTGCGACAGGTGAGGATAGGCAACAGCTCTCCGATATGTGTATATGTGTATATAATATCAGTAAATACATATTCAATGCTATAAATGCTTGTAATAACAATTGAACATTCAAAAATAATGCATAAGATGTAAATAAAATATAAATACACACACATACTGACATGTGCGCGCGCACACAGATGAGTACCTCACATAAAAATGTAAATAGTGTTGTTGGGGGATTTTGGGTTGTTTTTTGTTTTGTGTTTGTTTGTTTTTTGTTTTTTGTTTTTTTTGCATAATTGGCCTTGTTTTGCGTCATTTTCCTTAACTTTTCCCTCTATTCTTCCTTAATTTCCTTATTTATTTAATTCGATTAATATTTTTTTTCTAAAAAAACCCCGATGCACTGAAGCCGCATGAATTGAAGCGTGAAGTAACGAGGGATCTCTGTATATCTTCACCACGATGCAAATCAAATACATTTACCTGCTGTGTTTATGGTATTACTACAGTTCTGTGGGACCCAGTTTAACGCACTGCTCCACAGGGACAAAGGGATGATATTCCTCCCCATAGACAGACTTTTAATGAAATAATATGACCCAGATCTGCTTCACTAACGGCTCTGTTATGTATGCTATCTGCTTGGAGGGAAACTAAAAAAAAGTTAAGTTTCTGTATCTCAACATATGGGAACCGAAAGCAGGTAAATCCAGGTTTTGTTTCAGGACACCTGAGAGTTTCTCAGTGATCCCATAGCTACAATAAGCAATTTAAGCTTCCTTAAATAATTTCCTAATTTCATTATGCTGAAATAACACTTAAAAAATAAACTGGATCTAGCTTTGTGTTTCGTTTCAATTCTGACAAAAACTTACATAAACTAAAGGGACACTTGGACAGTGCAAGGTCCATGTACCATGCAGCATAGACTTCTTCTTCTTCTTCTTCTTCTTCTTCTTCTTCTTCTTTTACTTTCGGCTGCTCCCTTCAGGGGTCGCCACAGCAAATCATCCGCCTCCATCTCACCCTGTCCTCTGCATCTTCTTTTCTGACTCCAACGACCTTCATGTCTTCCTTCACTACATCCATAAATCTCTTCTTTGGTCTTCCTCGAGGCCTTCTGCCTGGTAGTTCCAACCTCAGCATCCTACTGCCAATATACTCACTATCCCTCCTCTGTACATGTCCAAACCATCTCAATCTAGCCTCTCTGACTTTGTCTCCAAAACATCTTACGTGGGCTGTCCCTCTGATGTACTCATTTCTGATCCTATCCATCCTCGTTACTCCCAAAGAGAACCTCAACATTTTCATCTCCGCGACCTCCAGCTCTGCCTCCTGTCTTTTCCTCAGCGCCACTGTTTCTAAGCCATACAACATCGCTGGCCTCACCACCATCTTGTACACTTTTCCCTTCATTCTTGCTGACACTCTCCTATCGCACATCACACCGGATACTTTTCTCCAACCATTCCAGCCTGCCTGCACGCGCTTCTTCACCTCTTTTCCACACTCTCCATTGCTCTGGATTGTTGAGCCTAAGTACTTCAAATCCTCCACCTTCGTTATCTCTGCTCCCTGTAACATCACCGTTCCTCCTGGGTCCTTCTCATTCACACACATGTATTCTGATTTTCTGAAGCTAACCTTCATTCCTCTCCTTTCCAGGGCATACCTCCACCTCTCTAGATTTTCCTGCACTTGTTCTCTGCTCTCACTACAGATCACAATGTTATCTGCAAACATCATAGTCCATGGAGATTCTTGTCTCACCTCGTCTGTCAGCCTGTCCATCACCATAGCAAACAAGAAGGGGCTCAGAGCTGACCCTTGATGCAGTCCCACCTCCACCTTGAACCATGCAGCATAGACAATGTGGGAAATGGTCACTATGTGGGTTCTGGTTCTATTAATAATGTGCTTGTCTTATAATTAGCTCTATAATACATGGACATGACCTTATAAGTGAAAAAAATGTCTGATTTGAGGATTTTACAAGATGTTTGTGGTTTGACCCTTCAAGGTCACTCAAGGTCAGAGGTAATGATTACATTTAAAAGGATAAACATGGCGGCATGGGGGTGTAGTGGTTAACATATCCGCTTCACAGGAAGAAGGTCCTGCTCTCAGGGTGTTGGTGTGTGGAGTTTACATGTTCTCCCGGTGCTTGCGTAGGTCTCCTCCCACAGTCCAAAGACATGCACATTAGGCTGACTGGTGGTTCCAATTTCCCCTGAGGTGTAAGCATGAATGATTGTATGTGTCTTGGTCCAGCAACGCTCTGGCGACCTGTTCAGGGTGCATGCTGCTTTCACCCAGAGTCAGCTGAGAGAGGCACTAGCCTCGTTGTGACTCTAATTAAGCTTAAGAAGTTTAATGAATGGATGAGGACATATGTCGTCCTATTGGTGTTCCAGAGTTATAGCATGTCTATCAGCACTCGTTCTGAAGTTATAAGCAGCATTTCTTCAAAGATTTTTGACCTTGCTGTGACCTTGAACTAGAATCCTGTTATTCCAAAATGTAATATTTTTTAGGATAGAGCAGTGTCCTCACCAAGTTTTGTGAAAATTCTTGCATGGTATGGTCAGGTGGTTATTAAACCTCCATCAATATAAAGAACAATAGCATCTCTAACTACCCATTCATTAATTTCATTCATTTTCTGAACCACTTAATCCTAATTAGGGTGAAGGGGAGGCTGGAACCCATCTCAGGCAACTGTGGGCGAGGGCAAAGTACACTAGACGGCTCATCAGGCCATCGTAGGGCAGAAACACCCTCAAGGCCATGCAGTTTCTCTTGTTGAAACTCAGCAATGGTTCTTTTACATGAACCTCACATGACAGTGAGAAACATGGCCGGTCTTTGATATCCCAGTTAACTGCACTGGGGTCTTGAAGTATTATAAGAAAAATACATAGAAGTGTATGAATTTGTTGCTGTGGCTGATTTCTTTCTGTCTATAAGAGAGAAGATAAGATGCAGCTTTATTAATCTCACAATGGAAAACTTTACTGTTACAGGCTCTTGAAGTACCGTCAGTAGGGGGTGCAAAATAGCTCAGAAAGGTGTAACATCATTGAGTCATAATTAGAACAGAACAATAATATATATATATATATTTTTTTTTGTGCACAATCTTCAATCTTATGATGGAAAAACTAAAGCATATATATATATATATATATATACAATAAACAATAAAAAACTTTGTAGACTGGCTGATATACAAATATACATGTATCTATGATTGCAGATTCACACATATTCCGACAGGTTCCAACATTTTGTGTATTTTCTTGCTGATTTAATCTTTGATTCTCTGACACATTAGTTGTATTGTACATCAGTTCGAGGGGAGTTTCAAATAAATCCAATAATGTTTGTTTGTAAATAAATGTAAATATTGAATGAAGTTGATTCCTTTCTAGTACAATTTCCAAAATCATTAGTTATCTTTATTTATGATTGTGTCTCTTAACCCAGTTTCACCCTCACACTGAAAACACAACACAACACATCACAACACAGCTCAACACAGCACAACACAGCACAACACAACATAGCACAGCACAGCACACAGCGCATCACAGCACAAACCAACACAACACAGTACAACACAACACACCACAACACAACACAACACAGTACAGCACAACATAGCACAGCACAGCACAGCAGAGCACAACACAACACAGTACAGCACAGCACACAGCACATCACAGCAAAAACCAACACAACACAGCACAACATAGCACAACACAGCACAGCACAACACAGCACAGCACAGCATAACACAACACAACACAACACACCACAGTACAGAACAACACTGCACAGCACAACACTGCATAACACAGCACAACACAACACAACAAAATACAACACAGTACGGCACAGCACAACACAGCACAGTACAACACAACACAGTGAAAGACAATACAACACAGTGAAACACAATACAACACAGCACAACACAACACCGCACAGCACAGCACAGCGCAACACAACACAATACAGCACAGCACAGCACAACATGACACAATACATCACAACACAAAACACACAGCACAACACAACACCACACAACACAACACAACACAACACAGCACAAGACAGCACAACACAGCACAACACAGCACAACACAACATAGCACAACTCAGCACAAGACAGCACAACACAGCACAACACAACACAGCACAACTCATTTTGCATTTGTGGCATTTGGCAGATGCCTCTATCCAGAGCAACTTACATTTTGTCTTGAGCAGTTCAGAATTAAGGGCTTGGCTGAAGGGCCCAACAGTGGCAGATCAATGGTGCTGGGGCCTAAACCCCCAACTATTTGATCCGTAACCCAGAGTGTTAGTCACTGAGCCTTCATTCATTTGATGCTAGGAGCGGATCAGCCTGTGTGCCCTCTCAGCAAAGATTTGTATGTGGTTTGGGTTCCCTGGTGGATACGAAACGTTTTCGACTGAACAATGTTCACGCTTTACACAAGCAAAATCAAAATCTTAGGCTCATCCGTGGATACCAAAAGGTATCACCATGTGAAGAAAAATATTTTGTTTTGCTTTTTTCTCTTGAATAGTGCAGTACTGTATAGAGTGACAAGAAATGTTATTGTAGTTTCAAACAACTACCACAAAGTCTTCCTCACAGCATGAAGGTCTTGGGTTCAAGTCCCATTCTTGGTGAGGCTGTTTCTGAATGGAGTGTCCATGTTCTCCTCAGGCTTGCATGGGTTTCCTCTGGATACTCCAGGTTCCTCTCACCATCCAAATAAATATACATTAGGCTAAATGGATGTTCCAAATTGCCCCCAGGTGTGACTGAAAGTGTGAGTGGTTGTGTATGTGTATGTGTGTTGGCCCTGCACTGAACTGGTGAGATGCTCAGGGTGTACACAGCCTTTGCGCAGTGTCAGCTGATGAGTGGATGATATAAATTTAAATCTTAAAAATTGTTAAAAACATATCCGTACATGTACTATAATCATTTATTCATTCTTTCATTTTCTGAATTCTTTAATCCTGTTAGGGTTGTGGGGAGGTTGTGTCCATCTCAGCCGACTCTTGTGTGAAGACAGGGTACACCCTGAACAGCTCACCAGACCAGCACATGCACACAATCATTCAAACTCATGCTCACACCATGGGGTAATTTGGAATAGCCACTTAGCCTGTTGTGCATGTCTTTGTCGGAGGAAACCGAAATACCTGGAGGAAACCAACACAAGCACAAGAAAAACATGCAAACTTCATTCAGAAAAGCTAGAGTAAGGCTGTAAGGTGCCGACCACCGTGACATCGTGCCATTGGAGTAGAATAGGTGGTTCTGGTGGTTTCTGGTAGAAGTGATAAATTTAGATTCATATATAGGCCTCAGCAGTGCACAGCTGAAAACCTATTGAAGACAAGGGCAGAAATTTTATCCATATTAATACAGTAGTACCTCGTCTACCGGGTGTCACTTATAACAAGTTTTCCATGATACGAGCTTCAAACCCACCAAAAATCTGCTCCATCCAACAAGGACAAAAATTCACTTTACAAGCTCCCAATCACGACTATAAATAGTGTTTACTGTACTTCATATCGTTTGCTCTGTGCTTTTTCCCTACACCATAGCGCAACAATGAGAGCGCCACTGCCAACTACTGTAGTGGATGCGCAATTACACTTAAATCTAGTACAGTATGGCAAAAAAAGCATGTTCCCCAGGATCATAACCCCCCCCCCCCCCCCTCCTCCTCCCAGCATTATATCTTACCCCACTATTTGAGAAGCACTGGCCTTCTGGGAGCTCACCACTATCCTTTCCTCACTGGCATTCGTTGCATGCACACGTGCAAAAGTCTCCTCCTCGTCTTCTGCTACGCATCACCTCGTGCCTGCACATGTGACATCTTCACCGTAGTCGATGATCAGAAGGGTTAGTTGACTTATTGTTTATTCTTGTTTTATTATTATTTAATATTAATTATTAATAATGTTTTTATTCTTGTATTATTAATTATTATTATGAAATATTTATTGTTTTTACATGTTTATCTTTAATATATTAGGTCAAATATACATGTTTGTGGGAGGTTATATGAGTTTGGGAGGGGGTTGGAACGAATTAATTGGTTTCCTGTTATTTCTGATTGTTAAACCTGGAGTGTATGCGTTGGACCCAGAGATGCAGGAGGCCATAAGAAGGTTCAATGAATTATTAAGCACTAGGAACTGTAAATTACGGGAATACTAGGTCAATGGAACTGGCCGAGCACGAAGCAAGATACCAGGGGTCAAAGAGAAAGCCGAGGAGCAGAATCACGGGGAAAACAATCTTCTGACATCGGAGGCAAGTGTGCCGCTCCCATTTATAGCTGGCTGCTTGCTGATTGCAGAGTGGGACCAGGTGCGGTCTTCTGGAACTCGCCTACCGGCAACAGCCACGCCCCTCGCCAGCGCCTGCAATGACTAAAGAAAGAATTAATTCTGCCAGCCAGCACAGACCATAACACTTATGGTCATAATTGTTTCACCTAATGAACTTTTCGGCTTTGAGCTCGTCCTCGGGACGGATTAAACTCGTTAGCTGAGGTATTTAATTGCAATGCCAAGTTACTGGTCTTTTGCTGTTGAGTTTAATATGAAGACAAAGCAAACAAATGAATTGTAAACAATAAAGATGTGTACAAGAGTTGAAAAGTTGGTGATGAAGAGGAACAAGGTACGATAGATGGCAAGAAACCTTGTCGGGCTGAACCTGAATGAAAATTTGAGGAGAATAGATAAAAGGCAGAGCAGGTTAGCACACAGGAAGGGAATAGCACAGCACAAATATCCAGCCGAACTGTTTGAGGTGTTGTTTTAAGCTTTTGATGCTGATTGTTTGCAGTGGCTTTGAGCAGTGTGGAACGGCTGGAGAGTAAGAAAGGGAAGTGGATGAAAATATGGTTCTAATCAGTCACAAAGATGCTTTTGTTCTCGCACTCCACTCCTGTATGAGCCAGTGATCCAGGCCAGCCCTGGTCTGTCAGGGACGTCGTAATTAGGCTCATTAAGGTGGTCATGAGTGCAAGGCCGATTGTGCAATAGACTCTGGGATGTGATGTGGACTATGTGCTGTACGATGGATTTTAATAGTCCTAGTCACATTCCGTAAACAGTTCAGAGGCGGGGTGGGGTTTTGAGGGCTTTGTATTGGTGTGTATCATCCACCTGAGTTAATGAAGGTGTATTACATTTATGTTGAACTCATGGGGCAGTGTTTTGTTAGCTGTGCAACTGGATTTTTGGCTTATATTTTTTCGTTTATTTACTTGTTTTCTTCTGGCTGCTCCGAGAAGTTGTTAGTCATATGTATATAACAATAATGAAATGTAATAATTGTACTTCAGCACTTTATAAAATAAAGAAAATGTCTCTTTTTTCTGCAAAAGCTTCTCAGGGAAACCACCAGTGCAGCTTTTTCCAGGTTGTGTGCTATGTACATTTGACATATGCCAAGAGTAAAGAAGAAAATCTGATCTCAAGTCGAAGCAGGTTGCAATAACACTCCACACCCTGTCTGTGTGTCAGCAGGAGATTTTCTCAGCAGTGTGAAAGGACGCCGGTTGGACTCGTCCTACTTGGCTTTTATATTCCTTTTGTTTTTTCCTCCTTCACACTCACTTTTGACTGGTTTGTTTACCCCTCCTGGTGGACGGAGCCTGAAACACAGCAAATGACACCGAGGCCACGGGGCAGCTGGAAAGTGTCTGTTGACATCATGACCCCATGCACAGGAGACACCATGACATCATGACATCTTTTACTTTATTTCTTTACTTTTAGATTTTGTATTTATTTTATTTTGTTTCAATAATATTTGTATTAAATTTTATGTATTTTCATATGATGTGTGTATATATATATATATATATATATATATATATATATTTTTTTTTTTTTTTTTTTTTTTTTTTTTAAAGCTAACATCACCTGCTTTACCCCATTTCTTGTTACCGTGTTCTGATATTTACTTATTTTTTTCTTGAAAAAAAAAAAAAAGAATGAATCTTAAGTTTTACTTTACTAGCGCGAACGGTTTTTGAGTTATGGCCCTTGAACATTTTGGTGCCACGCCCACTTTCAGGGTTCTGGAATTGCACACTTAATTTGTAAGCAGTTTTGGTTTACCCATGTCTTTTGTTTTAAGGTGGACACAGCTCTGTAAATTTATTATATCTATGCATTCTGGCTCTGTCTATCAGATACAGGGAGTCCTCGGTTTACGACGCTGATCCGTTTTTAAGACGTGATGTAACCCGAAATTCAGTGTACGTCGGAACCTTACATAACATATACTGAAAAGTACTGTATGTACAGTGTTATAATAAAATGTAACAGTTAATGACATAAAAAAGTATTAAAAAAAGAGAAAACAATTCCTTACCACAAGAATGAAATACAGTGCGGGAGGGAGAGACAGGCTTATTGTGCTGGAGAAGCTGGGGCAGGTGAGCCTGGAGTAGTAGAAGCAGCTGAGGTGGAGGGTACAGGATCTGTTGCAGGCCTCTCTACCTTCTTAAAATACTGCTCCAGGTTAGACTGGGCAGAGAGCAACCTCTTCCCATCCAAGATCTCCTTGTAGTATTGCATCAAATCCATGATGCCTCTGGAAACTCTAATGAACCTTTCCAAGTTGGGATCCTGAGCCTCAAAAGTTGCCAACGCTTGCTGCATCTTGCGTGCCCGAAACTAGTTCGCGTTGGTTTACGTAACCGCGTAAGACGTAATGACGCGTAATATTACAGTACCGAGACTGAGCGAAGGGAAGCGACGCCATCTTCCTCGGCCCACAACCACAACACAGAGTATTCTTCCGCCTCGCGCGCCCGAAACTAGTTCGCGTTAGTTTACATAACCACATAAGACGTAATGACACATAATATTATTTTTTATATACGTAACCACGAAACGGTGTAAGTCGGGACCGGCGTAAACCGAGGACTCCCTGTATTAACCCCAAGATATAAGACCAAAAGTGGGAGTGGCACCCAAACGATGAAGGGCCATAACTCGAAAGCTGTTAGAAAGCCGTTAAAACTTCAGATTCCTTCAGGTGACATTTTAACGCACCAGTTGAATAAAATCAGTCGAATTGATGAGGTGTCCCTGGGGAGGGTGTGTGACTTGACATGAAATGATTCACATGTATGTATTTTATATCCCCAGACTGACCCTGGATAACGGTGAGGTGACCTTTTCCGGCGAACACTGAAGAACCTCAGCATGACGAGAACATACAAACTCCATACAAAACCACCCAGAACTCAAACCCAGGACCTTCTTGCTTTAAGGTGGATAAACTAACCATTATGGGGCGGTGGTGGCTGGTGGTAAAGGGGCTGGATCATTGATCCAAAGGCTGGGGGTTCAAGCCCCAGTCTCAATGGGTTGTCACTGTCCCCCCAGTGCACTAACTGGGTTATCAAAGGCCGGCCATGTCTCTCACTGTCTATGGTGAGAGGTTCATGTAAAAGAACCATTGCTGACTTTTATCCAGGGTGTACTCTGCCCTCGCCTGGAGTCTGCTGGGGTGAGTGCCAGCCTCCTCGCGACCCTAATTAGGATTACAGAAAATGAATGAATGAATAAACTATCAATTACACCACCCAGTATATTTACATACACACATTCATACGCACCGAATGCATTCCCTCGGCTCTTACCCTGATATTAATCATCACAACTGTATGTCTCACCTCAACCATAATCGAAAGCTAATTCTAACCTGAACCCCTGAACCAAATCATAACCCTCACACAGCCTTTTGAAGAAGTAATGACCAGCCAAAAATATTTAACATTAATCTAAAAGTATTTGACATTCACACTCACTCATTTGCCGAACCCTGGGGGGGGGGCTGGCGCTTATCTCACCCAACAGGGGGCGAAATTAGAGTACACCCTGAACAGCGCACCAGACAATCACAGGGCAAAACACACACAACCAGGATTCCAATTTCCAAATTGTAATGTGAATGTCTTTGGATTGTGGGATGAAACTGGAGTACGTGGAGGAAACCCATGCAGGCACGGTTGGGCGGCACACGCCGACTTTACACAAAAACACCTGCGCCGAGCTCGGAAATCAAACCAGAACCTTCTTACTGCGAGGCGGATGTGCTGACCACGACACCGCGGTGCACACAGCAGATTATCTGTAGCTGATTTTTTTTTTTTTTTTTTTTTCCATACATGAACTGAATGTGTCACGTTCATGGATCAGATAAATACCAATGTGTGATTTTACAGTTTAATAAGTGATTGCGTGCAATTTTTTTTTTTTTTTTTGTGAAGCCTGATAATTCATGAGTCGTGCACCACTAACAGTTTAACAATAGCTACCAATCATTTTTGTCCTATTCGATGAAGGTCCTTGGCAGCAATTCAGACAGACAGCATGTAAAAGAAGTAAAAAAAAAAAAAAAAAAAAAAAAAAAAAAAAATGAAGGCACGTGAGCAGTGAAAGTAAAAAATGAAACACAGATAACCATCATTAGCACATCCTGTAGGACCAAAGTGGCAATTTTAAACATAACCCTATTACTCAAATTTTAAGGTGTGAACAGATTTCTCTCCAGATGTTTTTAGCACTGAATGTCACCAGAAAGCCCATCAAATGGTCATTTCCTCTCTTTTCACTCCACTTCCTCATCCACCAATCAGAAGACAGCTTGAACTTAAACTGGACAGCAACGGCTGCACAAACATCTTCAGGGTTTTTGGCGGTAGGAAATTTCTCACTCACTCGCACATTGTCGTTCTCATTTCTCACTCGTTTTACTGAACCGCCTAAATCCTCAGAGGGTGGCAGGATGGCTGGTGCCTATCTCAGCCAACAATAACACAGCCAGCACACACATAACTATTCAGACTCAAACCGAGGGCGATCTAGAACTGTTAGATGTTTTATTTTTGGACTATGGGAGAAAACCAGGGTACCCGGAGGAAGCCCACCCAAGCACGGTGTGAACGTAAACTCCTCACAGACACGCCATACAGATGACTTGAACCCAGAACCCAGAAGGTGGTCATGCTGCCCTTACCCATTTTTAAAAACAACATCTAAGATCTTTCTCGGGTCACCGGAAGGCTGGAGCCTATGCCAGTCGACTCTGAGCGAAGGCGGGGTGCATCCTGAAAACCTCTCCAGGCCATGGCGAGGCAACACAACCACAGTCTCCCTCGCCCTCACGTTCACACCTACTGGCAATTTGGACCAGCCAGTCGGCCTAACGCGCCGATCTTTGGATCGTGTTGTCCCCGTGCGAGCGCAGGGAGAACATGCAGACTCCACACTGAAACGCCCTTGCAGGGCCTGGGACTTGAACTCAGGATCTTCTTGCTGTGAGGCAGATGTGCACACCCCAGTGCTGCCCATGAACTAAACTGTTGACACTAAACATGACACGGAGATGAAGTGTACCATCTGATGCTCATCGTTTCTTTCTTTTAATCAAGAACAGCTAATGTACAGATACACAACACGTCAGCTCTTCCCACATGAGTCACGTGCTGATCTGTACCATCCTCCAATCGGAATCCATCACCCACATCTGGAAATGAGCGCACACAGTGGACACAGCTGTGGACAGTGTAATAAGTATTTTATTGCATTTTATAATGCCATTGTCAATAATTAGTACAGATTACATGCAACTAGAACTACTGTACAGTTTTTTTATTGTCTGCGTGGGCAGACACAAGAAGATTCAGGTTACAAATACACAGATATATGTGTTTTTTTGTTTTTTTTTATACAGCATGAAGAAAAATGGCAGTGACTGGCATAAACACGGTCACCCCAGGGTTAAAAACAATAACGGTGGCTGGCTAGTTGCCTCTTTTTTTCAATACCATCTCAAAACCACCTTGTGTTCTTTCCCCTAAAATGTTCATTCAAAAGCTTCAAACAAAAATAAAAAGGTAAACAAAAAATATATATTTATACTAAACTAAGTACATAGAAATCACGGCGGATTAAAAAAAAAAATGTACACACATTCTTAAGATGCAAATGAAATGACAGCAAAAAGTGGTACATCCATTCAATTGGCTAAAAAAAAAAAAAAAGAAAAAAGAAAAAAAAAAATAATACCGTCAGGCAAAGCTCCTCGGCAAGCATCTGTTTCCTGGATAATGTCACGTTCAAGCTGTCAATCACAAAGAAATGGAGCTCAGATGGCTCAATAGACATTGTGATTTAAAAAAAAAAAAAAAAAAAAAAGATAATGAGGGAAAAACAGGAAGTGACATCACAACACGATGGAACGCAGATTAAGTGTAATTCATTGGCACTGGAACCTTGTTTGGTATTCGACAATTTCCAGGCTGTTGGCGCTGAATAGGAAGGAATTCGATGATATTATTAAGAACCGTCAACACATCTGGAGAGGAAGTCATGGTCCCGCTGTTTGCAAGCTAATTAAAGCATCTTTCAAGAAAAGAAAACATAAAAAAAAAAAAAAAACAAGAATCAATAGAATCAATGATGGCATGAAAACGATGCCAGCGCAGCAGCTGATACTTAATTACCAAGCCGTTAATGCCAATTAGGCTAATGAGAGGCTTGCTGCGCAGTCCAGTGGGCTCTGAGCCAGCGTGGCGGTTGAGGACAGACTCGCTGCAGTATAAACGCCATTGCCAAGTGACCGACAGCTTCGAGACATTTCTGCAAACTACAGGAATGATTTGGTTTAAAGGGCGTCTGTACAAATACATCTATTGGCTCCTAATAAGGACCAACAAACACCTTAAAGTCATACAACTTTCACTTTATTTATTTATTATTATTATTATTATTATTATTTTTAAAGCAAGCAAGGGCTACGTTTAGTTTCTTCAGCTTTAGTATTTTCCTCTTTTTCCTTGTTTGAGGTTTTGGTCCTGTCTTTAAGAAAAAGAAAGAAAATAAAGAAAAAAAGTCCTTCTGAGGTATCATTGCAAGATGAATTCAACGTTTTAAATGTTTAGTCTCTTTTTTTTTTTTTTTTCCTTAAAATTGCAAAAACAAAAGAAAACGAAAAAGTATCAAAATAGACCTAGCTAAAGATAAATATACAAACTGGTGTTTTTACCTAAACCACTTAACGCAATTTTGTAATCTTTAAATCTTTTTTTTTTTATTTTTTTTTTAGATAATACACTTAAAAAAAGAGCATCGTCTTAGATGTTTTGCAAAAAGAAAAACTAAAACCAACCAAAAACAAACAAACAAATAAACAAACCAGGAGTGAAAATAATGATACCTGCAGCACATAATATGATAAATACATACAGCAATAAGCAACACAGTATCCAAACTTTTACAATAGCTAGAAGGATGAAGGAAATTAACAACAACAACAACAACAACAACAAAAAAAAAAGGCAGAAAAATATATAAAGACGTAAAAGTGTTGGTGGGGAAGAGAAATGCCCTCGAGAGCGAAGCCAGGCTGTAATATACAATAATACATCATTACAACAAGATAAACAAAAACATCATGTGATCGCTAATACCACTGACGTACATCAGTCTACATCTTTATAAAACAACTTTGTTTACAGGTGTGTACCTTAAAGCACGATTGACGTTGTTTCTTAAACGCAGCAGTTCCTTTTACTGAGAGATTCAGCCACTTCCTGTTTACATGTCTCATCGCAGTCATCTCTAGCGTGGACCTTTAAGCTCGATGTTTATCTTTGGGATATTTTTGTTTACTTAGCCGGCTTCTTTGCAGCTTGTCTTTTGAGTGATTTACAGGATGAAGCAAAAATAACTATAATAAAATAAAATAAATTTAAATAAGTAAAAGAAAAAAAAAAAAAAAAAAAGAAAAGAAAACAAACAAACAAACAAACAAACAAACAAAACAACCCTAGTCGTTAGTCACTTTTACAGTCAACTGGGTGCGGGCGTCCGTCCTCTTTCTCCCCCCAAGCCCGACCCGAAGCCACCATAAAGCCACGCTTTGCGTTAATTGGGAAGCCGAAGGGGGTGGGGTGGTGGGGGTGGACGAGAGGGACCCGCGTTAATGCATCCTGCCCATCATCATTTCTGACACCGGCCCATTGAGCGTGCTCTAATGACCGGCCGCTTCATTGGCTTAAAGCGGGGCCTGGCCCCTCGTTATGCATGCAGAATTAAAGCACGCAATTAATGCCTCCTCGCCGCAGCCCTGTACACAGACACTATGCTAATAGATCACTTAAAGATGGTGGACGCGCAATTTGGAATAGACCTTTTTAAATAACATTGACCGTTTAATGCTTCGCACTTAACAAGACTCAGCATTTTTTTCTAAAGGGAGAGGTAGTCATTACTTTTTTGTTTTCTGTCAGCATGGTGTGTGTGTGTGTGTGTGTGTGTGTGTGTGTGTGTGTGTGTGTTGTTTGCTTGGTTTTATTCATGTAAATGAATTCAGGATCAAGGATCACCAGACAAGCTTTTTTTCCTTTTTTTCTTTTGTTCCCGAGCATATTTTGGTTCTTTTTAGTATTTTAAAGGATGAAGAGGAAATACGACGCGCTGTACGTAGAACGATGGACGGTTTTCATTGGCCATGTATTTCAAAAAGGAGGTAGCAACATTTTTGGTTTTTATCTTCTTTCTTCTTTTTTTTTTTTTGAAAGAATGAAATGAACTCTTCCTATAGATGGTGCTTTAATCAAACCTCAGTTCGACTGAAGGAAAAAAACAAACAAAAAGAATAAGTGGGTTTAGTTTAAAAAGAATGACTTTGTCTTAGAATAAACAAGTGCAGGTGTGATGATCTGTTTTCAGATCTTAGGCTGGGATATCTTTTATTCTTCAGATAAAAATGTCTGACTTGGCTATTCTCAGCGGACTCCAAAAGACTCAATACAACCAAATGCACCATGGGTAAAAAAAACATTTTAATAATAATAATAATAATAATAATAATAATAATAATAATAATTTGTGTATTGTTTTTGATATCCAAGTGCCTTTTGTTTGTTAAAGTATTTATATCTTCGAGCTTGAGGCATTTTCGAAGGTTGTGTTCTGAACACTTTGCCGTTGCCTGAGCGTGAGAGAGTCGAGCTTTTCCTTTTTTTATTTTTTTTACATTAAGTGCTTTGTCATTTAAGAAACTGAAAGAGAATTGACAACACTGCTTTTATTTTTGTGTTTTTTTGCCCGTACACCCCGCAGGATTTACTCTTCTCTTCACATACTATATTTAAACAGCTTTCTTTCTTTCTTTCTTAAATTCTCTCCTGCGTCTCACACTTTGGTTTTTTTTTTTTTTTTTTTTTTTTTTTTTTTTTTGGAATGTTCTGTACTAGTCTTTAACAGATCACTTAATATTAAATTAAAAAAAAAAAAGAAAAGAAAACAAAAAACAAACAAACAGAATTAAATAGTAGAATAATTTAAGAAAAACTGTTTTTTTAACAGTTTCTTTAGAAATGTTTAAAATGGAGGGTATTTGGTTTACTACAAATCTCTTTGGTAACCTGTAACGAAAATAAATTGGGAGGAGACAGAGAGAAGAAGGGATGAAATTAAAAGTTGAATTTGGCATGTCACTGCTATGAATGTTTACATGTTGACCCAAAAGCTAAAGTTGGGAAACATTTCTCGTGCTGACCAGACATTTCGAGAAGTTCGTCGATCTAGATGCTGAACAGATCTCTGAAATAGGCCACAGTGAGAACCCCCGACCATCAGAGGGAACCCCGTGGATTGAGGTATTCTGTGACCACAATCTCATCTCTTTAAAGCAACGCGTTGTATCACAGCTGGATTTCAAGAAGAAGACGAGCTGAAATAAAATAGGAAACTCTCGAAGGAATAAAGGAAAAGGGAAAAAAACAAGAAGAAGAAGAAGAAGAAGAAGAAGAGTGCCTGTAGGGATGTCGTACATCCGAACCCATTCTGATGGAGCCCCGTCTTCTTGGTATTAAATGTTCTCCGTGTTCTTTTGTTGTCTCGGTTTCCATCGCTACCTTGATGGTAAGTGCTCTTCTCAATGAGCTTTAAGTAACAGGGCATTCTGGGAAAAAAGATGGGTCATTGATATCCTTGCCAAAAATCCAGCCCATTTGGAATGATAACAATCATGAGTAAAAAACAAACAAACAAACAAACAAACAAACAAGCAAACAAAAACCCCTAGTACATAGTATTTATAACTAAAAGTACACCACAAGGTGAGCGGCTGATCCTGTCGAAATTACTGACTGTCAAATAAATGAGCATTAAAAAGCGACGTCACGTACGTCTGAATCAAAGTCTGGAGCTTGGATGCCTCGCCATGGCTGCCAGTTTGTCAGGGTTCATTTTTCCTGATAAACATGTCCTTGTGTGTGTGTGTGTGTGTGTGTGTGTGTGTGTGTGTGTGTGTGTGTGTGTGTGTGTGTGTTGAGGAAGGGGAGCGATTTCACCTCTTTTTGTTTTCTTTCACTGGTCTTACAAAAGCAGAAGGAGTGAGCTGTTTGTTTTTTTCTGGACATCAGATATTCAGATAGTGATCACAAAATGACAACACTGCTCCTTAACTGGAAAAACTCCACCCCTTTTTCTTCAAGGGTTCAAGAATCGTAAGGTCAAAGGTCAGGAGAAGAGAAAGGAAGTCAGTTGCCCTGGCCCCTGTTCTGATCCCTTGTTTGAGTGTGTGTGTGTGTGTGTGTGTGTGTGTGTGTGTGTGTGTGTGTGTGTGTGTGTGTGTGTGTGTGTGTGTGTTTCATTCAGTAAAGAGGCATGCCAGCCCTGACAGGACTGAAAAGTCCAGGAGAGAACCAGGCTGAAGTTTGTTGTCTCCCTTGTTGATGCGTGAACATTATTCCGAGGTAAACCACGACTGAAGTTTTATCCCAAAGCAGTTCTCAGGCCAAGCAAAAAAAAAAAAAATAATAATAATAATAAAAATAAAATAAAATAAAAATAAAAAGGTACAAAACACACTGAGCTGATAAGACAGGGGAAGCAGAGCGAGGCGCTTTTGGGGGGACAGGAAATGGGTTTGGCCATCAGTCTGAGACAGATTGTTCTGAGCACGAGATACAAACCGGCTGCACCAGTCTCAAATACACGAGTGGCTTAGAACATGTCTCTGGGACTTAAAAACATTTTCTTAGTGATGACATCGAATGAGGAAAAACAAAGAAAAAAATAAAACACAAAAAAGTGGATGATGGACTGATGAGGGGTACACCCTGTTTTGGTTTCTTGATGTTGGCGTTTCTTCCGTATTATCTCTCTTTGCTTTTCCTCCTTGTGGTTATTTTTGCCTTGAGCGGGAAAGAAAAGTGGGGACCTCAAGAAAACCTCCCGCCCACCTTTACTCCAGCTCCTCTGTAGGAAGCTCCTCCTCCATGTCACGCTCGTCACCGGGCATGCTCAGGTTCTGAGTGACAGACGCGATCAGGGACATGGGCCGGCTATCCTCCTCAAGCTCCGCGGGTTCCTCTTTCACATGGACCTGGTGTCTGAGCCGCACACACACACACACACACACACACACACACACACACAATTTGAATAATGGAAAGACTTCTTCTCAGGAGACTTGGACTTTTACTCTGTAATATGATCTTTTTTATGATTAACTTTAACAGAGGTTCAGACCCATGAGTGAGAGCAGGGCAGAGTGTTTATAGCTGCTATAATGTGACTGATGACAACAGTTAAGTAATTCTGGAGCACAACAAATAAATGAATAAATAAATAAATAAATAAATAAGAATTGTGTCCTTCTGAAAAGTATGTGTGTACATGTGACGGTGTATTTTTCTATCATCAATCACTCATTCGCCGATCCACTTAATCTTACTACTAAGGTCACACGGCAGCTGAAGCCTATTTCAACCAACACTGAGTGAAGCAACACCTTGAACAGCACTTGCACTTGCACCTTGGGGGCAATCTGGAACAAACCAATTAACCTAATGTGCATGTCTTCAGACTGTGTGTGCAAACTGGAGTACCCGGAGCAAACTCATCACGCACAGGGAGGACATGCACACTGTGGGACTTAAACCAAGAACCTTCCTGCTGTGAGGGGAACATGCTGACGACGACCCCCTCCATGCCACCCTCTATGTTCTTAATGTAGGCGATTTTAACTGTGAAGTTTAAGTGTTACATAATGCAGTGCACACACTCAAGAGTTTCAAGTTCTGCAGTTTACGACACAGAAACACACGAAAAAACAAACAAGGACCACGACCACCACCACCACCACCACCACCACCACGCCCGTTTTTAAAGAGTGCCAGTGATGAAGCTGCCTGCTCCAAGTGACCGTAAGACACTGTGAGTATCCCTCGTTTTGATTTGAACATTATCTACTCGGGATAATGTCTAACCCGTAGATAGTGGATCAATCAGATCGTGTCACTTGCGTCTAGTATACACTGGCATCTGCTCTATAGCTGTCCCTTCTCACCCGTATTGTTGTGGAGACAGTCCAGGGCTGCAGCTGCCGTTACTGTTCACCTGTTCCACGGTGCTGCTCACATCATCATGACCCACATGCAGCATGTTGAGACTGGCTCCTGTGCTGTTGTTTAACAGTGTGGGGCTGTTCAGGAGGCTCAAACTGCTCTCTGCCAGTGCCGCCTGCACACACAGATAAATATTCACACACACACACACACACACACACACACACACACACACACACACA
>CM045732.1:29375474-29387974 GCA_024760905.1 Plotosus lineatus | reverse complement strand
ATAAACATCTTTTTTATCATTCTCTTAAAAATCCTATTCTTCTGTTCCTTAGTACTTCATATCAGACATTTCCTGTTCTATGAGTCAGTGTTGCGCTGCCAAGTTATCACATATGCGCAAGATCATTCCGCTGGTCCCATGTGACCAATCTGGTTATTGTGATTGTAAAGTAGATACAGAACCAAAGAAAGATGTAGAACAAGTGAATAAGAGACATAAAGCCTGTGAGCTGTGGTGGTTCCACCAGGAGATCTTGATATTCATCCAAACTTACCCGATCATGAAAGATAAAAACCTCATCCCAGTGAATAGGGAACTAAAGTTCTATACACAATTTTTTTTCAAGGATATGAATGTAACGAAACCTTAAAATATTGCACGCAGTACTGTACTGACACAAACACTGTACTGAAAAAAAAAAAAAACATTAAAACCCTACCCGGTCATCTTTGGTGGTCTCCTCTTTTGGTATTCCACTTCATCCACAGTCCAGACAGCACCCTTGACGTTTTCCACTCGCACAAAGCATTTGTGAAGGCTCAGGTTATGGCGTACGGCATTCTGGGTAAGTCAGGAAAGAATGACGCAAATTAAAAAAGAAATAAATAAATGGTAAATTTTCTAAAAGGACATCGACAGATGAGACTTTATTAAGAGTAACAAGTAAATATCAATATAAAAAGAAAGTGACAGGGTGGGGTGTGTGGGGTGTGTGGGGTATGTGGCTATGGGGGGAGGGTGGTCGGTCATGTGTTGTTGCTCGAAATGCAATTACAGAAGTGCTTGCTCTAAACAGTCTTTAATAACAACGTAAATCGTATACCTGCTTTCTAATTAAAAGCCTGCTCATGGTGATAAGAATAAAAAAGCTGCATCGTTCAGTTCAATGATGTGAGTTTATCTGCTCATCTCATATTCCTCCCTGCACGGGCACGCACACACACACACATACACACACACACACACACACACACACACACACATACACATACATACACACATACACACACACGAACATACACAGGCACGCACGAACACACACACACACACACACACACACACACACACACACACACACAGACACAGACACACACACACGCGCACTCACTATCACATACATATGTACGCATGCATGCACGCATGCACACACACACACACACACACACACACACACACACACACACACACACACACATGCACACGCACACACACAAGTATGCATGCATACACACACGCACATGCACACACACATGCATACACGCATGCACACACGCATGCACGCATGCATGCATGCACACACACACACACGCACACACAATTTCACTTTCCACCACAAACACACACACACACACACACACACACACACACACACACACACACAGACACACACGGCACCAATTAAGTGTATATTCCAGTGAGGAGTACTGACACCGGGGTACCACACCGTCACATCAGCAGTAGGAGTAAATAAAGAAGGAAAAAACCACCCAATGTTAAAAGTGAGAGGCCAAAAAAAAGATGCGCCTTTCTTCACCCACCAGCAAACCCCCATCATTTTTTTTTCTTAATTTCACTAATCAGCCACTATCCAGAATAACACCCCCCAGGGAAGCCCCTTCCTTTTCATCTGCTATTTGTAGTTTGTTCATGCCCAATTTCATTACCAATTTTAATTCGTGTATAATTAAATCCTGTGTATTTTTTCTGACACACTCCTTTTTTTTCTCCCCCCACAGCCCATGAGGGAGGGACTGCTGATGCCGGAATCACTCCTAACCGTAATTACAAGTGCCATAATCAGACGAGGCCTCCCTCCTTTGAATAAATTTCCTGGTGCAGGAGCGATGATGCTTAGTTTTGCAAATTAGTATGACCCCAATTTCAGCCTGCCACCTCACCAATTTTATTTGCATTCCCATCCGTGATGAAAGACTAATTCTCCCAGTTAAAACATTAGCGGCAATTTAAAGCGGGTCAGGCTCGGCAGACATAAACAAAATGCTTTGCTGGCCGTGTGCGCGCGCGCGCGTGTGGCGTTGTGAGAGATGACGGCTTAGATGCTCTAGAGAGGGGCAGCAATATCAGAAAAGATGGAACTCGTGACGTGGGTGTCAAATGGGTTTCGCCAACTCGAGTGGCGGTGGCGGCACAAAGGAACATTTTTGAGTCTCGTCAGGGTTTCTGCATGTCTTCCTCTAGTTTTATCAACTCTTTTAAATACCGATCAGAATTAACGCAGACATACACACACTTTCCATCAATGAAACCCAACAGAATTCAAGCAACTCCGGTGAGATTTATTCAGTGTTTACACTGACGAGATCCTAGAGCTTCACACGTCAGACAGATTTCCCCTTTTTGATCTTGAGTTTTAAAAATAAATAAAAATGATTTACTGTTTAGATTTCAAGTGTGACAAGAAACACTTGACCTGAGATCAAACAGTCGTCTGAATTTTTTTTTTTTTTTTAAATCGCTTGACAGGAGGGTGTGTGGCGAGAAAAAGAGCATTAAGATTTATAGATACGAATCCTGGTTCTGGGGAAGGTCCATCTTTACACCGAAGGGACATCCTGTGACTGATCAATGACTTCCCCTAGTCTTCCATGAAATATGAATGGCCATTAACCGAGCCGGAGAACATAGAGCCCTATTTCTATATTTAATACCGCCAGCAAACGACTGTTGGGGGGAGGGAGGGGGAAAGATAGAGAGAGAGAGAGAGAGAGAGAATGGATAATAGAAAATACAGAAAATAAGAGGAAGACAGCGGCAGATGACATCACGACCAACTGCATCTATTAATTGTTAAATTTCATAAAAGCAAGATGAGTTGTTGCGAATATTTGTGCCACCTGTCTTCTCCTCCTTCTCTTCTTCTTCAACTCATCACTCCATCTCTGACTTCTCCAACGAGCTCTCAAAGTCTAATCTATTACTCGTCCACCCCACCCTGAGTCCTTTTTTTCTTTAAAGCTCACAGCACCTATGAGGAAGTACTGCGCAGTCGCAGTTTAAACCTTGTAAGGTTCTGCGGTTTGATGTCATATCAACTGAACATGTGATCCGAGGAATGCAGTAAAAAGCAATAAAGAGAAAAGGAGTGGATGGAGATGGAGCGAGAAGCTGTTTCTGTTCTTTTTCACTGGCGGGTCAGTCCTGTCTGTGTGGGAACTGAATCGCATGTGGTTTAAAGTGTGTGACTGGACATCAAACGCATGCGGATGTAGTAGGCCGCTCACGGGGGTGGGGTGGGGGGGGTCCTGTGTAGAGACGCCATGCTAGCGGTGGTGCCCGGAGGAGCGCCAGGCTCCTGGGGAGAGATGCAGAGCAGCGATAGAGTGGAACTGTAGAGCAGAGCCGAGAGGACGCTAATCAGCGGACCAAATTAAACCAACTGATAAGCGAGCAACGTGCCTGTGGTGTGATAAAACAAAGCCCTGTGTGTGTGTGTGTGTGTGTGTGTGTGTGTGTGTGTGTGAGATGGCATGTGGAAATTCGAGTGATAGAGACAGAGGATGATTCGTGCTCTTATGCATACACACACACACATGCACGAGCACGCGCGCACGCGTTCACACACACACACACACACACACACGCATGCATGCGCGCGCACACACACACACACACACACACACACACACACACACACACACACACACACACACACAGTGAAAGGGATTCAACTAGTGGAATAGTTTGTGCTTGCCAACATTATCCAGTTTCCTCATATAAAACCAGAAATTACAAACTGATGTTTTTTTTTTGCCTCCCAAATGGCAAAGGACTTTTATTTTGAAAGTTATTTCTTGCTTTCAGCTTGTGTTTGACACCAGCTGACATTAAACAGTGACATGTAGACCTTCAGTGAAAAATGAAATGTCCCTAATGAAATACACACACACACACACACGCACACACACACGCGCACACACACGCGCACACACACACACACGCACCACTTTTTCTCTCTTTTCCACAGAATATCCATGAAATGAAACTATGTCACTAAATGAATTATGACTTTTTTGTAGTCTGAGGACAGAAGACAGGAGCCGTTCTGCTTTTAAAAAAGTTCTTGAGGGTTCCTGTGATAGTCGAGGGGTTCTCAGCATTCTAAAGAATCGTGCACATTTCCCTGAAATCGAAGCATCTCCTTTTGTGCGTTTTTTTAAATTAACATTCGGCTCATCTGGGTTTTATTCGTCAGATCAGAACTTTAGGAGAAAAAAACTCATACAGAGTTCATTTCATTCAACTTTTTACTAATTAAAAAATAAAAAATTGGCACCCAAGCCGAAGCCGTATCTCTTCTGCATGGCGACCTCCTATCAATTCCCCTTTCAAATCGTGGCACAGGCCTATTGGTGAAAGTTCCGCTGGTATCGAAAGGAAACACATCTGTTTACCGTTATGGACAACTGACAAGATGAGTGAGCAAAAGAAAAGTAAAAAGAGGAAGTATAATAAGTGAATTCTTCTCGACCAATCACCAGGCAGAACACTGGTCTGCTTTCTCTCCCACAGTCACACGAGAGACAATAGAGATGGTGGACCGGGACAACACAAAAGAGCGGGATAGACAGAACGGAAAAGAAAGCAGGCGGGGTCGTGCCCTGGCCGGCCGAGAACAGAGTTGGCATCATTAATTATAGCTGTATGTTATCAGAATGTGGCCCTTGGCACAGGGGCAGAATTTACTACTGTTTGCATCAGGCAGAACAATGGGGCTGACTCAGTGCGTCTGCGGCGTCGCCGTGTTGCTAGGCGGAGCGAGCAGCCGGTCTGTGGAGGGCAGGACACTTACTCAAAAAAATGACCTTATGAAACATGACTCAAAGGCTAAATAAAAAAGAAATAAAGCGCCCTCGGAAGCACAACCGGTTTCTTAACCGCGAGGGTAAATAAAGCCAGTCTGGAATCCTGCAGGTACAAACATAAAGCTGCTTCAGGGGAAAGAAAAAAATCCCCGAAAATTACACCTGTTTATTTCACAGCAGCACAATTCTACCGTTTAAATCTCACCTTCCAGGTCGCAGTATTTCTCCTGAAATAGGCGAACATTCGCGTAAACCAGTTGTAGATCTCGTTGAGGGTCAACTGCCGCTCAGGGGACTCGAGAATAGCCTGGAGGGGGGGGGTGAGAGAGTGAGAGAGAAAGAGAGGGGGAGTGAGAGTGAGAGAATGAGGGGTGAGAGTGAGAACAAGAGATGGGGTGAGAGTGAGAGGGGGTGAGAATGTGAGAGGGGGTGAGAGTGAGAACAAGAGAGGGGGATGAGAGTGAGAGAGAGAGGAGGTGACAGTGAGAGTGAGAGAGAGAGGGGGTGAGAGTGAGAGAGAGAGAGAGAGAGAGAGAGAGAGAGAGATTGAAATGGCTGCTATTACAGACACATTAGCTGATGAGCTGCCTGCAGTTAGTGTTCGAGCTGGAAGTGTGCATTTCAGCACGGGTGACTGCATGGAACTGATCATAAATCCACATTTATAAACACACACACACACACACACACACACACACACACACACACACACACACACACACACACACACACACTCCTCTCTATCACACAGAGGCTCAGGTTCTGAAGAGACACAGACTGACCCGGATCTGTGACTCCCACCTCCCTGTGCTTGGTGTTACATTGGCGTACTGCGTTCCATACGGATAAAGCACACTTCATTATAATACCGCTGAAATCAAACGTGTGATTGTTCAATTGTGTACTTACATGCCGTATCAGAGATGCATACGTGAATGGAGGTCTGACGTCAGCGTTTTTGTAGAATTCACAATTCTGAGCGAGCTCTACCGACCGACAAATAAGAAACAAACAGTTCATAAAATAAATAAATAAATAAATAAAAACTAAATAAATAAATAACACATCAACAGGTCAAATTTATATCATAAGTGTATAATCAACATGTGTACAAGTGTGTGTGTGTGTGTGTGTGTGTGTGTGTGTGTGTGTGTGTGTGTGTGTGTGTGTGCACTGACCAGATGCGATAGGGGTGCAGTATTTATCGGAATTGCGCCGGCGGATAGGACCGACATGTAGGCTGGAGGAGCTGATGACGGACGGGCCCTGCCTCAGGGGGGTGATGGGTGTTGCAGCTGAAGTGGGAGGGTGGGGTAACCCCTCAGGGAAAGGCTCGCTGTCCCGCTTCAGCAGAGAGGCGCTGGACGCCAAGTTCAGCTACACACACAGAGAGAGAGAGAGAGAGAGAGAGAGAGAGAGAGAGAATTTAGACACTTCTATTATATGGAGATTCAAATAAATATGCTATTCATCTACAATAACTCAGCAAATTGAAATTTAATTATTAAAATTATAAAAAGGGGGCAGTGGTGGTCTAAGGCACTGGATCGCTGATCTTAAAGTTGGGGGTTCGAGTCCCACTCTCCACAAAGTTGCCCCCCCACCCCCAGCGCAGCTAACTGGGTTATCAAAGGCGGGCCATGTCTCTCGCTGTCTATGATGAGAGGTTCATGTAAAAGAACCATTTCAGACGTTCGTAAAGAGTAGCCGCAAAGCCGTCAGCGTGTTTCTGTCCCTTGCTAAAAGGGTTGTGTCAAGAAGGGCATCCGACGTAAAAATAAAAAACTATGCCAAATCAAACGCGTGAATCATTCGCTGTGGCGACCCCTGATAAAAGGAAAAAGCCAAAAGGAACTCACTCTCTCATACACAGGGGAAAATAATTAAAATAAAAGTCAGATGTTTTGACTGAAACGTTCTATGATCCATCACCTTGATGCCGAGTATAAATTACATCATGCAATTAACTATTAATATATGTATATATATATATATATATATATATATATATAAAAACATTTATTTTTCAAACTAAAACATATATATATATATATATATATATATAAAACATATGTGTTTTAGTTTGAAAAATAAATGTTTATATATATATATATATATATATATATATATATATATATATATATATATATATATATATATGTAAAATGTATGTGTTTTAGTTTGAAAAATAAATGTTTATTAAACAATAAAATTAAAAATACAATTACAGATATTTATTATTATTATTATTATTATTATTATTATTATATAAATAAAACCTGTATCATGCTGAAGACTTGTTACCCTCCACAGCTGGTAAGTGATTATAAAATTTGTCGTACATCAATTGTATAAAATTAGATTCCTCCTCTCGGTGTAAAGCTCTTCAGCCAACCACAAGATTGTTTGTTCACAGTTCAAACGCGCGTGGTTTACTGGATCATGATCTCCAGTTTCACTGCAGCTTTGATTCTTCCACGTGATGCTGTACAGTAATCTCCGGCCTTCTCATTACAGCGCAGGGAAATATAATCGTCGTAAACTCGCTATCGCTCCCGTGCTGAGAGGCGAGTGCCATGCCAGCCACACCACAGCCAGTTGGCACACGACTTCCATTACAAGACAATCCGCTAAGATGGGATTTGAAAAAAGGGATAAAAATCCCCTTGTGCATCTTTGACACATGTGCGTACGCGTTAAAGCTCCTTAGTGGCGAGCAATTAGAGCGATGCAAAAAGAACAAAAAATAAAGCAATACTCCCAAAAAAGGGAGGAGGAACACAAGCTGCAACAAACAGCACGTGGCTGTGGTTAGCCGCCCTCACTGGCATTGCCCAATTAGCGACAGCGGGTGTGTGGAGGAGCGCTGGGAGACGGAGGGAGGCTTTTCCAGGGCCGCTTGTTTTCCTCTAATTAAAACCATCACAAGCACGTGCAATAACTCAGAAAGGAGGGGCAGGAGATGGGTTGGAAGCTAATATGGCAAATTAAACCGCCCCCTTCTATTTTCTGCCTCTCCTCACCTTCTCGCCAACCTGGCCCATCTCCAGTAATTAGGAGGGGGAGGGGTAAAATTGTTTAACAGGTACTTAATTAACACTGGCACCGTGCCAGATTGCCATGATGCCCACCGAGCAGCTGTGACTGAAAGCGGCGTCGTCCTCAGGAAGGACTCTTAGCTCCTCCTCTTCACTCGCTCTCTGGGCCTCTCTTGCTTTCTCTCATCAGTGATCCAGCCCTGACTCGGCACCCCATTAACGTTCTTGCCGGGACCCCGTTGCGTGGATTTGTCTCCAAACAGAACAGGAGACGCCGCCTATTTTTTCTGCCCATCCGTCCCGCTTTTTAAATCCCTATTCCAAATTAAGACACTCCAGTTCTAATTGTCAAATAATTTCAACATCTTAATATTTTAATAAGACTCCTCATCAATCTTGGCATGAAATATTCATTAGGCACCTAATCACTGCAAGCAGGGCTTGACGGCTACAAAAAAAAATATGCAGAGCTTTGTATTAAGTCAGAAGGTACGCTACCACCCCCACCCCGCCACCACACACACACACACACACACACACACTTACAGACAGCACACACAACCACAAGTCTTTTCATTTGTGCAGAAGCAGAGACGAGTCCAGCTGTAAGTGATTAGTCGGCGTACGTAGAGCTGAACACTGAGCCTGTGTTTAAACTGCATTTGAGATGCTTGTTTAGACACACGATTAATGACTCGATAAAACATGTGTACTTAGATAATCAGTAAACATTTGAAGTCTACACGTTGCACACAGGCCAGGTTTCCCCCACGGCCAGGTAGTAACATTAAAGGAAGGTTAACAACGGAGAGAAAGGGCAGTTCCTTGAATTGCCAACAGAGGGCACTGTTTTCATTTTGGACATTACATCAGCCCATGAAAATTGATGAACCAATTATTTCATTACTTAATTAATTTATTCTGACGGACGGACATGGACATGAATGAAAAACACATTTAAAAGAGTATGCAGTGGATGAGACGGGGTTCAAGATTGGATACACACCGGTTGAGTGAAAGGCTTTGGCTCTGATGGACGCATGTGCAGGTGGGTCATCATGGCCTGCAGACGCTCACTTTCCTTCGCCAGCTGCAAACAAAAATGTACACACACACACACACACACACACAAACAGAGAGAGAGAGAGAGAGAGAGAGAGAGAGAGAGAGAGAGAGAGAGAGTTAATCACGACAGAATAATAACTATACACTAGTTTACAGTTACGAATCATGAGTGCCGTGGAGAGTCAGTGGTTATGGCTCTGGGTAACTGATCACAAGGTCGGCATTCCGAGCATTGGCCACTGCGCACGACTCTTAACCCGCAACAGTTTAGCTTTATAAATAACATGAAAGTCATAAGTCTTTCTGAATACAATTATGACTTGTAAGAGATGATATAAGTCTAATACATATACAAATTATTATTATTATTATTATCATCATCATCATCATCATCATCATTATTATTATTATTATTATTATTATTATTATTATTATTTATTCATGAATTCTCTGAACTGCCAATCTTAATTAGGGTCGTGTGGAGGCTGGTGCCCATCTCAGCTGACGCACAGGGAACACCCTGTACACCCCAGGGAGCACCCAGGCCATTGCATTATCTATCTATCTATCTATCTATTATTATTATTAAAATTATTATTAATAATAATAATAATAATAATAATAATGGTATAGACTGGTTTATTTCTACCCCTGTATGGCGTACTGCATTTCTGCTCATTACAGTGTCCATGTCCTGCTTCTTCACATTAAAACAAAAGCTCGCATGTACGTATTGTGTGTCTTCTAGTACTTATTATTTCCTTTCTCTGTAAGCGAAGTACAGTCTGAGCCAGCATTGTGACTGATGAGAGAATGTAAACTGACCTAGCTGTTGTCATTTTAAATATACAGTGTATTTATTGCATGTTTGAGATGTTTTGGAAGGAGAGCTGTCAGGAAATCAGGCCCCATCATCAGTCCATAGTCTACAATGCCTAAAGAGTCTAAACTTGTCCTGCGGGTGGAATTATGAATCCTAGTCCAGAGTTCAATGGGATGCTCATGTATCATGTTGCAGTTTCCATTATTCAAGTTGGAAATGAATCCCTTCTCTCTCTCTCTCTCTCTCTCTCTCTCTCTCTCTCTCTCTATCTCATCTGTGTATGATGATGCTGCTGGACGCTACTTCCAGCATGACATGGTGCTTATGAACTGCAGTCGACACCTCAATAGCTCTATAGTATCATTTTACCAGAATGATATTCATTTGGGACTTTTGAAAGGAATGTACAACATAGAATGGTTTCATTAATATAACTACAGATAAATAAAAAGCATGATGTTAATATTAAATAAAATCTCATATAGTATACTGGAACCCCTGATTATTCTTTATTCCTCGCATGCTGCGTGTATTTAATTAGATATAATTACAATTTTGTTATACATCACAGGAATGGCACAATCTGATTGGTCTGCCATCTTGGATTTAAAAACATTATTCCGAGCTTATAATCCTCGAATCAAAACATCAGAGCAGGTGACATCATTATCATATGACGAAATCACATAAAATAATGATATATATATATATATATATATATATATATATATATATATATATATATAGTGTGCATTTCCAATGGTGGAAATATGAAAAAAAATAAATAAAACCATTTTTTTTTATTATTATTTTTTACTATTCAACACTTTTACAGAGTGTTCAGTGACATTCCCCTCACCTTTAGAAAATCATTGGTAATCAGCCACCCAACAAACTTGGGAAAATTACTTAAATAATAAAGATATCTTTTAGTTTGCTTTTGTTATGTTCCTATCCAGTAAATACTAACATTATGAAGTGCTTCAGGGTCTGAAGATGTCAGTTGATATTTTTTCTTGGGAACTATTTGGTGATATCTACCACACCTTCAGCGAATACATGTCATACCAGAGCTCCTGAGCAGAGTACCACAGTTATGGAACATGACTCAGGTGGCTGTCCCATGCCCAGGCCTGGTTCATACTGTTTGGCTATTATGCATCCCTGACTTGCATAACAAACGAGAACATGGAACATGAATTCATGACACAGACAATTAAGTTAAGTGATATACATCAAGGTCGAAATCAGTGAGTGACTGGCAGTTAAGAACCCCAAGCTGATTCAGCCATTTACAAAGCAGCACTACTCATATTACACTCAGACACTAACAACAGAGATATCTAACGGAAGCTCCACTTTAGCACTACATATATGTATGTATATATATATATATATATATATATATATATATATATATATATATATATACATATACACATATATACATATATATACATATATACATACACACATATATGGGCAGTGGTGACCTGGTGGTAAAGGTGCTGGCTCACTGATCCCAATATTGGGGGTTCAAGCCCCACTCTCAACAGGTTGTCGGATGTCACTGTCCCCCCCAGTGCACTAACTAGGTTATCTAAGGCCGGCCATGTCTCTCACTGTCTATAGTGTAAGATTCATGTAAAAGAACCATTTCGTCAAGAGGAGCTGCATAGCCGTCAGCATGTTTCTGTCCTGCAATGGCCTGTGAGCTGTTTAGAATGTACTCTGTCCTCACCCAGACTCGGCTGAGATTGGCACCAAATTAGGATTAAGTGGTTCAGAAAATGAATAAATGAAAAAGAAAAAAAAAAGTATGCTGGGCTCATGATCAGCAGGTTGTGTGTTTGAATCCCTGTTAGACCCCCACTGCTCTAAGACCCTTGTGAAGGTCTTAACCACGAGTGTGCCTCTGTTCACCCAGCAGTATAAATGGGTACCAGTAAAAATATACTGGGAAGGTAACCTGCGATGGGCTAGCGTCCCATCCAGTAGGAGTTGAACTCCCAGTAGCTTCATGCTATGGAAACCGAGGACAAGCACCGGCCTGATGAGCCACTCGGGTATAAAAAGCCCCATACACACACACACACACACACACACACACACACACACACACACACACACACACTATACTGATATATATATATATATATATATATATATATATATATATATATATATATATATATATATACATACACACACACACACACACACAGTATATTCAAGTTCAAACATCCCTCCCCGCTGGCCTCCCATTGGTTAACAACTGAGCTGTCATTCACGTCGCCTTCACTCGAGCGCCATCATGGACAGGCCCATCTGACGCCATCTTGGACAGGGATCCCATTGGCTAGAAGGGATGACACAGCTACCTCCCATTGCCTATTATGGAGCTGAGTCCACCATGATGCTTTTTGTGTAAAGGACAGAGTTACTGTTGTTTTATGCTTTATTTCTTGACTCAGGCTTTTAGCCTTCCATAAACATTTGTAAGATTATAACTCTGTTAAGAACACATGGTCAGCACACATGCGCGCGCGCACACACACACACACACACACACACACACACACACACACACACACACACACACACACACACACACGCATGTGATTTCCGGTGCAAGTGAGAAGAAGAAATGGGCTCGAGTGATATCGCAAAGGAATATGGTCAAACCCGTCTACCATCGGTACGACATTAAAGCAGAAGGAGGTCTATAAAGGTATGCTTTTATCATTTTTA
>CM045732.1:29367974-29370474 GCA_024760905.1 Plotosus lineatus | reverse complement strand
TCAGCTTTCAGGTTTTTATCTGTGTGTGCATATCTAACCTGTATCTCCAGCTGCTGAACGACCTGCATCTGGACCCGACACTGGGCTGTACTGCGGTCGTCCAAGGCGTGTTCACTATTGAGGTGCCTGAGATAGAACAGGAAAGAAGATCAAGGGGGAAAAAAAACAGTTAAAATTCACATTCAGGATGTTCTTTTAATTTTTTTTTTTTTTTTTAATGACTGCAGCAATATATTTTTATAGCGCTGAAATTCACATCAACAAGAAGATGACAGGTTTCAATCCAGCTTGATGCCACAGCCATTCACAGCTAGGAGTTCAAGAAATCTAATTGGCTGTGCTCTCACAGGCCAATGGTAAACGCCCGCCTCCCTGTCGATTACAGCAATCGCGGACTTCTGTGAGCTCATGCATAGACGGGGTGGATCTCTCTCTCTCTCTATTTTTTTTTTTTTTAATGTTTTTTTTTATTCGCAGCATCCCATGTCACGGAAGACACACATGCATACTTACGCTCCTCTCTGGTTGGTGGTGATCGTATGTGACAGGCAGGCAACATTTGGTGGGTGGGAATTAGCTCTGACTAAATTCAGAGAGGGGCAGTGCTGGTCCGGTGGCAAGGTGCTGGACTGCCAGTCCTAAGGTTGGAGGTTCAAGCCCCACTGTCAATGGGTTGTCACTGCCGTCCCCCCAGTGCAGCTAACTGGGTTATCAAAGGCCGGCCATGTCGCTCACTATCTATAGTGTGGGGTTCATGTAAAAGATCCATTGATGACTTTTCGATATAGCCGTCAGTGTGTTTCCGCCCTGTGCTGGCTTGCCGAGCAGTCCAGGGTGTACTCTGCCCACGCCCGGAGTCGGCTAAGATGGGCGCCAGCCTCCCTGCGACTCTAATTAGGATTAAGCGGTTCAGAAAATGAATGGAAAAAAAAATAAAAAAAATCAGGGGAGAAAATACTCCCCGCCCCCCATGTTAAACAATTCAAAAGGTGCCACAGCATGTTATATGTTTGTTGATTACCAAATTTGTACTATCAATTCACCCATCTGCAAATCTCGAGATAATATGTTATGCACACTAATCAGCCATATATTAGAAAATATTAGATATAAAATTAATTCCCACTGACAGTAACATTAGCTTATTACAGTGGTACCTGCCGCACAGCGAGACGTATTAGGAAGTTGAGATGTTGTAAACGGGAAAAATGAGCAAGTCTGAGGATCTGAGGGACTTTATTGAGAGCATTCATCTCCAAAACTGCAGGTCTTCTGGGGTGTTCCTGGGATGCAGTGGTAAGTTAAATACCGAGCAAAGGCGGTTCCATACAGCGGGTTGGGTTGGTGACGGACGTGTCGTTTATTTTATAAATAAATGAATGTGAGATATATTTGTATACAATCATATATGCTGTTGTGCTTCATTTTCAGCAGGACAGGATATAAAATACCGGGAGTAACCTTTCCTGTCCTGAAGTGTTTGGAAGATTATCCGCGCTGCACAATGTTTCCACTGTAATTAACATAATGGTTTTAATCGAAGCCAAAACAACCAAACAGTCGACAAGTGGCACATCCAGCATCCGCAGAAATGCTTGGACATTTTGAAGAGAAATTCAGATCATTTTCGCTGGTTTCCATGCAATTATTTTAAGGATGCAATTATGAGAATGTGCTGAAGGGCTGGTAATTTACTTAAAACGCATTTTTGTTCTACTGCTTGACACATTTTATATCCCGGCAGCAATGAATAAATCAAATGCTCTGATAAAAAGAGAAATAAATCTTTCATTTCTGGCAGATGGATGGGTATGAAAAGCAAGATTGGAATGATTGCATGACTGACTCACCTGTCAGCCTACCTGACGTACCCACCTACCTGTACCTACGTGCCTACCTGCATGCACACAGCTTGTGTAACAGTCTTCACAAGGCTAGGCAGATACATACTGCCAACATACTGCAGTGGAATTAAGCAAGGCACCATCATGTGTTTTGGAGGAGCAGCTTAGCAGGAAATGATGAAGAACATGAGGTGCCCACCCTCCTCTCTCGCTGAGATGCTACGCTAATTCGAGTCAAGAGAAGCCTGAAGCCTAACTCAGCCCACACTTGGTGAACTCCAGGTACACTCGGATCACCATACCAGACCGTTGCAGGACAACACACACACACACACACACACACACACACACACACACACACACACACAACTAATTACACTCCCATTCCTGGCCTAGGGGAAATTTGCAACTGCCAAATAGGCTAATTTGTATGATTTGGACTGTGTGAGGAAACCAGAGTACTTGGAGGAAACCCACAAAAGCACGAGCAGAACATGCAACCTTCTCACAAAACCGGCTGAGACTCAAACCCGGGCGGACTTGCTGACCACTGTGCCACCGTGCTGCCTGGGTGGGTTTTTCTGTTTTGTTTTCTCCTTTAATTTAGCCGTATCCAATCCCCACCCATCAAGTATCGCCTCCCTGTCACGTGACTA
>CM045732.1:29345474-29362974 GCA_024760905.1 Plotosus lineatus | reverse complement strand
TTTGACACAACATACCTCGGACAAAAACCTACAAGATGACAGTGTGTGTGTGTGTGTGTGTGTGTGTGTGAATTAACAAGAAGTCATTAGCATAAGATTTTGAAAATTAAAATCCCCTCTGAACTCTTTCCATGTTAGCTCAGATTACATACTTAGTTGAAGTCATGAAACTGGAAGCATTTAAAGTAAATAATATGAAATATTTTCATAAATCCAGTCAGGGTAACTCATCTTTGTTTGGTTGTTTAGCGAGTTTTACTGGTACACAGGAATAAATATATTTGAATTTTAAAAATGGCGCACAGTGGTAAAGCGGTCAGGACATTGGCTTCACAGCAAGGAGGTCCTGGGTTCCTGGGTTTGATTCCGGGTTCGAGCGTTTCTGAGTGGAGTTTGCATGTTCTCCCGGTGCTTACATGGGCTTCATCTAGGTACTCCGGTTTCCTCCCACAGTCCAAAGACAAGCCTAGTGTGTGTGTGTGTTGGAGCTGAAATGGTCTGGTGAACTGTTCTAGGTGTACCCCGCTTTCACCTCGAGTCAGCCGACATGGGCATGTTCTTCCTTTTTTACCTTCACAAGTGACATTTTGTAAAATAAACCCATATCTGCAAACCATCCCCATGAAAAAAGGCAAATGAGAAGCAGACAGAGAGAAGCAATATTGGAATTGATATTCCTGTCCTGTTTTACCAATATTGTGACAAATCTGTCATTTTCACTAAACATAATGAAAAGGAAAAAAGAAAAAAAAAAACAGAAAAGAAAGACTCAGAAGAGGCTTCCAGGCCTCTAGGGCAGCGCAGTGACTCAGCCTCATATGACAGGCGGACGTGTCAGCCCTCTTCCGCTGTGAAGTCTCATTATTTTTACACACAAAGACAACGGCGCTGTTTACGGCCCAGTCCTCGCTCTGATCTGTTCCTCTCTTTATCTCCCTAAACCCCCCTCCATCCCCAAAGACTGCAGCATGCTCCAAAAGAGCGAGGGATGAGGAGAACGGGGGTGTGTGTGTGTGGAGAACAGTAGAGGGAGCTTCCTTTTTGATGTCTTTGCTAGCGTCCGAGAAACAAAGAGCTCTAATTGTAAATGAGCTAATTAAGTAAGCTGCTAACGAAGCGTGAAAACAATTTGCCTGACCTGGCAGAGGGATGATGGGAAAGAAGGGGGGGTTGGAGTGGGGAGTTAATCAGGGCCTGGCAGTTTCAAGAAGTTATAGCTACCTGATGACACACATACACACAACAGGGAGAAAAGAGGTTTTCAAGGCAGATGTTACAGTATAACTGCTCTGTAGGCCGTGACCCCTGAACATGTGTGCACTGGCTTCCGGCTATGAAGTGCCTCTTTTGGGAAAGGAACTCATAACAGACTCTAACATTCAGGATGGACAGAGAAAACTGAGGTCAACTTTCAGAATATTTCAGCTTATGATTCATTCATTGAATCAGACTCGCTGGGGGAAAGCGCCGGCGAAATGAAAATGTAATAAAAGGTCATTTTTAATCCTCCTTTTCTCTACACTGGATATCAATGCATCTTCTACACTGACCCGTATATATATCACAGCAAATCAGATGACAACATCTGGACAGCCAACGTTTTCCTGTTCCTGATTCCTGGCTGTTTTATCCTAAAGATGCTTTCCAGTGTTTGGAGTAGCGCTTGGAATTTCCTCAAACTCACTCGGTGCCCACATGGGTAAACAAGCTTATCTTATAGTGGCTGTTCCAAACTTCTCTTGGCTGTGAGTGTGAATGGTTTTGTGTGTGTAGGTATGTGTGGGTTGCCCTATGATGGTCTGGCGAGCAGTTCAGGGTGTACCCCGCCTTCATCTAGTACCGACTGAGATGGAACTCTAATATGATTAAGCAGTTCAATAATTGTTATTGTTCTTGATGATGATGATGATGATGATGATGATGATAAAAACAAATAAATATAATAAATAATCGCAGGGGAACAGTGGTGCAGTGTTTCGCATGTTCGCCTCGCAGCCAGAAGGTGCCGGGTTCAGTTACCGAGCTCGGGCGTTTCCATGTGGAGTTTACAAGGTGTTCCCGTGCTTGCATGGGTCTCTTCTGAATTCTCAAAAACATGTACACGAGGCTGATTGGCTGTTCCAAATGCCTCCCAAGTCTGAGTGTGAATAGTTGTGTGTGTGTGTGTGTGTGTGTGTGTGTGTGTGTGTGTGTGTGTGTTGGCCATGCAATAGACTGGCAAGCTTTTTAGGGTGTCCCCCGCTCTTGGCCAGGGTGGACTGAGATAGTCCCCTCCCCACGGCCCTAATTATAATTAAGCAGACTAGAAAAGGAAATGGATGAATGAATAAATAATAATAATAATAAACAACCAAACAAATGCAAATTAATAAAAACACAAAATGGGACAAAAATGTGCATAAAGCTGTCTGAATTTTATTTTGATACTGAAATGATTTTAATTGATCTCACACCTGCATTTCTATATGAATCAACCCTGGGTAGGTAATGATCCTGATACTAAAGATGCATTGAAATGACCCAATAAACTCGGATATACTAGTAGATACAGGGATCCCTCGCTACTTCGCGCTTCAATTCATGCGGCTTCAGTGTTTCGTGTTTTGTTTTTTTTTAATATTCATAGAATTAAAAAATAAGGAAATTAAGGAAGAATAGGGGGAAAAGTTAAAGAAAATGCCGCAAAACAAGGCCAATTGTGCAAAAAAACAAAAAACAAACAAACACAAAACAAAAAACAACGCAAAACCTCCCATCAAAACTACTTACATTTTTATGTGAGGTGCACATCCGAGTGTGTGCGTGTGTGTGTGTGTGTGTGTGCGTGTGTGCGTGTGTGTGTGTGTGTGTGTGTTGGGGATTGGGGGGGCACTGAAAACAAGTGCACCAAGAGCACTTCATTTAACATCAATGTGTGTTTGTACACAACGCTGAATCCCACAGCAATGAAGAATCTCTCACTCCGTCACAGGCACCAGCATCCTAATCCTCCACCTCTTCGTGGAATTCATCCCTCATTCTGTTCAAACATTGCACCTCAACATAGCATCTCTCTCCATTAGCCTTCTTCAGACCCTTTGACTCATATCTGTGTGTGTGTGTGTGTGTGTGTGTGTGTGTGTGTGTGTGTGTGTGTGTGTGTGTGTGTGTTATCTGGCTGTGTATCTGGGCGGATGAATAAGCATCACTCACTTAATGAACTGGCCCATGTCTTCACAGAGCGCCTCGCAGCCGGGCCACTTACACTCGCCGTGGCCATAGAGTGGGTGTGAAGCGGTGTGTTCCTCATGGGATGAGCTGAAAATCAAAGGTGAATAAAAGATGGAGAGAGAGAGAGAGAGAGAGAGAGAGAGAGAGATGGAAGGGCGTGGTTAGTCCTCCATTACTACAGCGCAAATAAATCTGAAAATACAGAATAGCTCAATGTTCACTGATGGGAAATGATCAAAGTTATACTGTCATTATATACCAGTATCTCTCTCTCTCTCTCTCTCTCTCTCTCTCTCTCTCTGTCTCTCTCCCTCTCTCTCTCTCTCTCTATCTATCTCCCCCTCTCTGTGTTTCTCTCTTTTTCAATCTCAATTCTTTCTCACTCTTACTCTGTTTCTCTCTATTTCTTTCTCACTCTCTCTGCTTCTCCCCCCCCTCCCTCTCACTCTGTTTTTCTGTCACTACTCTCTCTCTCTCTCTCTCTCTCTCGCTCTTACTCTCTCTGTCTTTCTCTGTCTCTTTCTCCATCTCAACACTATTTCTGGCTGTCTTACTCTCTCTTTCTCTTTGTCTCACTCTCTCTCTCCCGCAACTCTCTTTCTCAGTCTGTTTCTCTCTCTCTCTCGCTCTCTCTCACTGTCTTGCACTCTCTTTCTCAGTTTCTCTCTCTCTCTCTCCCTCGCTCTTTCTTTCTCACTGTCTTGCACTCTCTCTTTCTCAGTCTGTTTCTCTCTCTCTCCCTTTCTCTCTCTCTCTGTCTGTTTCTTTCTCTCCATCTCTCTATGTTTTTCTGTCTCTCTGTCACCTCTCTCTCTCTCTCTCTCTCTCTGTCTCTCTCTCACACACACATACCATTCTCTCTCTCTCTCTCTCTCTCTCTCTCTGTCACATGCCACTTTCGTTTTCTCTCTGTTTTTCTGTCTCTTTCACCACACACTCTCTTTTTCTGCTCCCTCTTCCCTCCCCCCCCCTCTCTCTCAGTAAAGGTAGATAGAACAAAATCTTTCAGTTTTTATACAGATGGGAAAAGAAGTATTTGATACTTGGCTGATTTTGAAAAATTTCTCACTCACAAAGAATGGAGAGGTCTGTAATTTTCATCGTAGATACACTTCAACTGTGAGAGACCGAATCTAAAAAATAAAAATCCAGAAAATCACACTGTATGATTTTTCAATGATAAACTTGAATTTAACTGCATGGAATAAGTATTTGATCGGTGCAAGAATCCTGCCACCTATAGGCCTATTAGTTTGTCTTTAAGAAGCCGTCCCACCCTCCACTCATCAGTATTAATTGTAAACATCTGAACGTGTTGCTGGTATAAAGACACCTGTCCACATACTCAGCCAATCAGCATCAGACTTTTCCAACCAAAGAGACCAAAGAGCTGCCTCAGGACACGCAGGACCTTGCTTGGCTGAGATGGACTACATGAGCAACAGGCAAACAGCTTGGTGAGAAGGCAACAATTGTTGGCTAAATTATTAGAAAAAGAAAGAAACACAATCTCCCTTGGACACAGCCAGGGCAACTCGGGAGGTGGCTCCGTAAGAAGCATTACGGGGTCCCAGAGTGACCTAGCCGGTCTTCAGACCCAGCCCAATAGGAAAATCATTGAGTGAGCTGAAACTGTGTGTTGCTCGGATAGAGCTCAGGAATTTTAAAGATCTGGAGATGATCTGTATGGACGAGTGGGACACGATCCCTGCCGCAGTGAGTGCAAACCTGCACAAGAAGTACAGGAAATGTCTGACCTCTGCAATTATAATCACAAATTTTCTGTACCAAATATTAAGTTTTGTTTTTCTATTGTATCAAATACTTATGTCATGCAATAAAATACAAATTAATTATTTAAAAACCATACAATGTTGACGTGTATCTACAATGAAAATTACAGACCTCTCCATTGTCTTTAATGAGAAAACCTGCAAAATCAATGATGTATCAAATACTTCCTCACGTGTGTGTGTGTGTGAGAGAGCGAGAATATTCATTTTCTGAACCACTTAATCCTAATTAGGATCACCAGGAGGCTGGAGCCCATCTCAGCCAATTCCAGATAAGAGCGGGGTACACCATGGTCCGCGAGCCATGAAATTGCAAGGCCAACAATCACACAACCAGAGAAGATTTAGAACTGCCAATTAACTTACTGTGCATGTTTTTGGACTGTGGGAGGAAACCGGTGTACCTGGAGAAAACCCACGCAATCATGAGGAGAACATGCAAACTCCACACAGAAACACACATGCCGGGAATCGAACCCATGACCTTCTTGCTGTGAGGTGGACGTACGAATCACTATGCCACCGTGCCATGCTATTTGTGAATGTGTGTGTGTGTGTGTGTGTGTGTGTGTGTGTGTCTCTGCTGGCCTATAATGGATTCGAGAGCTGTGTAAGTTGTACACCGCCTTTGAATCTGAAAGTCGGCTGAGAAAGGCTCCGGCCTCCCCACAACATGAATAGGATTAAGTGGTTCAGCAAATGAGTGACAGAATGAAAACAAAGCCCGAAGAATCAAATGTTGTTCTCACTCAGAGTCAGTATAAATGAAGAATCGTTTGATGAGGAATCAAATCAAGCTGCGGTGGCAAGGCGGCGTAGTGCTTATCACTACCGCCACACAACAGGAAGGTTCTGAGTTTGAACCCTGTTACAGACTGTGGAATTTGTATTCGCCGTCTATGTCTAGGTTTCCTCTGGGTATTCTGGTTTCCTCCCACAGTCCAAAGACATGCATGTTAGGTTATCTGGCTGCTCAACATTGCTCATGAATCCGATTGTGAACGATCGCTTGTGTAATCCTTGCGATGAATTAGAGCTTGTTCAGGGTGTAACGCTGTCTCTCAACCAAAGAGAGTTGGGTTTGGTTCCAGTGGAGACAAACTGCAGTGTAGTACGAGATTCCTGCCTATTTTTGCAGTTGTTGTATCTCTCAATGGGATGAAGGGAGGAAAGGAATATAATAATATGGTAAAAGAAAACGGTTCTATGAGGCAGGTTGTGAATCGCAGCACATACAGTCGCTCATTCCATGAGAAATGGCGCTGACACAAGAACCAAAACAAGCGAAACACAAAAAGATCATCATTTCCACCGATTGCAATAAAACTGATTATCACACACACCTTAGAAAAGAAGTTCAACAAGAACTGGTCAGATTACACACACACACACACACACACACACACACACTCCAGCAACCACATGTCAGCACAGTACACACGATGTGACCGTCACAGCAATCCAATTTCATGCTGGCTCTCGGACATGTTCTTCTGTCTACACTGTGTATCTTCTACAGGATGAAAGCTTTGAACAAAGGCAGTGGTGAAAGCTCTCTGACATCCTCTGCATATCTTTTAAATAAAAACCATCAAAAAAAACAATTCCGACCAAGTCATATGTTCATCTCTGTTTTTCATCCAAACAGGTCAATAGACCACTTTCCATCCCAGGATGCTTCACACAGACGCCCTTTCTTCTGTCCAACTTCTTTAACCTCATGATTCAAGCACGTTGCCAGTTTGCTGTAATGTTTGGGACATTTTTACGTGTACATGTGTTATTGTATTGTGAGAAATAGTTGGGAAAGTAACTGAGCTACTTGGAGACAGAACAGAGGTGTGATGAAAAAAAAATCTCAAGCCAGTTAAACACCTTTTGGTGGAAAATACCGAGTTCATGGAGCGCATTGTGGTTTCCTAGTAACAACTTCACGTTTTAATTTTATGCATAATTCATGCAAAAAACAAAACAAAAAAAAGTGAAAACATCTGTATGCCCAGCTGCTGCTTTATTTGTGTCGGTCGTGTAAACAATTGGGCGAGGACAGTGGTGTAGTGATGCGGGTGCTGGGCTAATGACTGAGAGGTTCTGGGTTCAAATCTCAGTTCCACAATAAAAATGTTCTAAGGTCTTTAACCACAAGTGTTCCTCTGCCCAGCTCTATAAACGGGTACCAGTAAAAATATTGGAAAGGCAACATGGTGTCCCAGCCATGGGTTGAATTTCTAATTGCTTCACGTTAATATAATGGGCTGTTCCAGATTGCCCCTGGGTCTGTGTGTGTGTGTTGTTCCTGTGCTGTTCTGGGTGTACCTTTACTTTGCCCATTGTAGGCTGAGCTAGGCTTCAGCCTCAAAGTGAGTCTTTTGGAAAATGAGTAAGTGAGTGAGCCATTAGTCTCCTGTGCATGGCTTTAGAGTATGGGAGGAAGCCAGAGTCCCCAGAGGAAACCCAAGCACATGTAAGCACAGAGAGAATCTGTAAACTCCTCACAGAAGCAGCCTCGGACCTTCTTTTGTGGAGATAGACGTGCAAAAAGCACTACAGTGCTGCCCTTTATGTGTGTGTGTGTGTGTGTGTGTGTGTGTGTGTGTGTGTGTGCGTCAGCAAATTTCTACCAAAATAAATGTAAATTCACTTGGATTTTTAACCCAAGCTGGGAAGGTGCCTTCGGTGTAAGAAGTTCTCAGTTTTTGAAATGTTCACATCTCTGAAAATCCACAGCTTCATACCAAGCATAAGATGGTTTTTGAAGCACTAACAGAACTCACTGAGGAAAGTTTGGGGGGGGGGGGGGGGGTTAAGGACGCCCTCTGAGTGCTTGTTTAGTTTGAGACGCTGCCATCGTGTTTGTTGTGGGTGGATCGGGTCTTCTGGTCTGGCTTCTGTAAAGACCCACAGCAGATTAGTGCTCTCGGTCTCTCTCGTTCCATCCTCTCATCTTTCCAGCCACGTCCATCCATCTTTCATTTCAGGCCTGGCTAGCAGCCATGGGCTAACATGTAGCACAGAGGCCTGGACCGCAGGATCCTCCGTCATGCGCCTGATTTCTGCTAAGCATGAAGAGGAGGGGAAGCTTGTGGTGCTTTCGGGTCTGGGCAACTCGTCCCGAATCCACATCAGAATGTCGTTTAACGCAAAGCAGCTTGCTTACAGATGAGGTTCTCCTGATGTGGAGAGCATACGCACGCCGTGTACACACACACACTTGCATGCACACACACGCACACACACACACACACACACACACACACACACATGCTTCTTCTCCTCTGTCAGATGTGCTGGCAGTGGAAAGGCCACTCAATTCAGAAGCTGCTCTGACTCCAGACATTACAAACTACTGGCAACCACATGGTCCACATGCGCCATGCATTAGCCCTGCTGTACTGTTTTTCTTCTCCTCCATGTGTGTGTGTGTGTGTGTGTGTGTGTGTGTGTGTGTATGAGAGACGGACAGAGGGATTAGAACACCCATAATTAAATAAATAAAGTAAATATATCCAAACTTACATTTTATGACAGGTGTGTGTGTGTGTGTGTGTGTGTGTGTGTGTGTGTATACTCACTGAGTACTCTGTAGAGGAGTGCCTTTGGGGTAAGGGGTGAGATGCTCGTCACTGGACTCCCCCTTGGTGAAGGATGAGATCCACTCAAAGAGTCTTGCTCTTAAAAATAAACGGAATTGATCAGAACCCCAAAGAGTGGACACACACACACACACACACACACACACACACACACACACACACACTTAAACTAGCACTGAGGTGTAAAAGACCTTACAGTCTCGCCACATGTAGAAAAGCTTGCTCGAGCATCAAATATGAAGTAAACCCGTGGGCATCTTACACCAGCACATCAAATAAGCCCGTGACAGCACTGGCTATGAAATATTAGTGTGAGCAAACAAAACACACACTTATAAGACGCAGACCTTTCGACAATGTGCCACGTACTCACAGGACGTGCTTCAACTGTGCTATTCATATCACACTCCAGATGTGCTTTTCTTACCCCCTCATCGTTTTTTTTTTTTCCCTTTTTTCTTTTTTTTTTTTTTTGAGTGTGTCTGCAAACTTCCATTTGGTTAATATTTCAGTGTAACAGGCTTCTCAACATGATGACTTTTAGTCCAGGGTCAAAAGCAAAATATTAAATATTTATAACATTATGACTTGCAGTATTTCTGATACAGTGCATATTATACATTCATGTTCAGGATCCACTTGATCTTGGTCAGGGTTGTACCTCCAAAACTCCAATGTGCAAAGCGGAAATGAAGAATCAGTGGGACACCAATAAAACTTCTTATAACAATGCATTGGGTATTGTGCTTCAAAAGAAATTATATGTGTGTGTGTGTGTGTGTGTGTGTGTATATTATATATATATATATATATATATATATATATATATATATATATATATATATATATATATTAGGGGGTGAAGGAAACACGAGTCAGCATTATCAGAGGCTCATTTTCTGCAAGAACCATGAAAATATCCATAGTGTATGTGTGATATTTAAAAATATTAAATGTTTTTAAATTTCATTACGTTTTAGGCTAATACACTAAAATAATAACTAAAATGATGGCTGTTAGTTAAATAAATACAAGCTGCTTGCTGAAGAGCTGGACGCAAGCTCAAAAAAAATACCAGGGAAATATAGGATGCTAACTACAAAGTAGAGGGATGGATGCTAGTTAAAGAAAAATATGATGCTATTTAGAAAGGCAGATATTAATTAAAGTAATACTGGATGCTAACTGGAGAGCTGGCTACTAGATAGAGTGTTGGGTGGTACCTGGAGAAATATTGGATGTCAGCTGGAGAGTGAAATGCTAGCTGAAAAATACTTGATGCTGGCTAGAAAATACTGGATGCTAGCTGGAGAAATACTTGATGTTAGCTGGAGAAATATTTGATGCTTGCTGGAGAAATACGTACTGGGTGCTAGCTGAAGAAATATTGGATGCTAGCTGGAAAATACTGGATGCTAGCTAGAGAAATACTGGGTGCTAGCTGGAGTCATACTGGGTGCTAGCTGAAGAAATACTGGATGCTAGCTGGAAAATACTGAATGCTGGCTGGAAAATACTGGATGTTAGCTGGAAAATACTGAATGCTGGCTGGAGAAATACTTGGTGCTAGCTGGAAAATACTGGATGTTAGCTGAAGAGCTGAGTGCTAGCTACTGGATGCACTATGTAAATATAACTCATAATAATTTCAGTGTCGTTTATTATGGTATTTTATATATATCACGACTGTACCGAATATATATTATAGTATTTAGGTGTACTGAAAGTAATTCCAGGAGCACAATCCCCAAAAGATGAAATAGTACAGCACACTGTGACCATCATGTGCATATTTGCATACCTGTGTGCTGGAAGCCTTTAACTCACCTGTCTCTCTTTGGAGTGTGCATGGAGTTCTGTCCATTTGGCAAAGAATGATGGGGGATCTGAGGTGAGACTTTGGAGGCCGTGTATGAGGTAGTGTTGGTGCTGTTGGTGCTCAGGTCGAGGCCCTCGTGCTTGACGGGCTCATCTGCGTTCTGCACACTAGCCACATCCTTCCACAGTTGCTGCAGGTCCGTAGGACACATGGCTGTATGGATCGAAAGAAGGAGGGGTTAAACCTGATGATCCTCAAATCATACCCAACCAAATAATAACCAATAAAAATCATGCCGAAAAACAAGTGAAATTTTACTCTGCGTGACGTGGAGTAGTGGTTAGCACATACACCTCAAAGCAAGGTCCTGACTTCTGCAAGGGTGTTTGTACACCCTCTCCCTGTGCGTGCATGGGTTTTCTCAGGGTAATCCAGTTACATACCACAGTCCAAGGACATGCATATGAAGCTAAACAGAAGTTCCAAATTGCCCCTCGGTGTGAGTGTGAGTAAATAATTGGTGAGTTGTTCAGGGTGTACCCTGCCTTTGCACAGAGTTGGCTTAGATAGGCCATAGCCTGCCTGCAACCCTAATAAGATTAATGCACACATTTACTAACTGTAACTAATATGAATGTGTGCTGCAGAAATTGTACACAGTGATCCCTTGCTACTTCGAGCTTCAGTTTCTGCGGCTTCAGTACATCATGGGTTTTTCAAAAATATTCATCAAAAAATAAAAAAATAAGGAAATTAAGGAAAAATAGGGAAAAAGTTATTCAAAATGCCGCAAAACAAACAATTATGCAAAAATGCCGCAAAACAAGCAATTATTCAACAAAAAAAAAACAAAACAAAAAACCCTCCAAACAAACAAAAACAAAAAACAACCCAAAACCCCCCAACAAAACTACAGACGCTCCCCGACTTACGTTTTTAATTGGTTCTGGACGGCCGAACGTAAGTTGAAAGTGAACGTAAGTTGTTACAGTGACGTATGACATGACGTGTGACGTTTGACGCTCATACTGTACTATACATATATAAATACCATTACTGTATCTCATAAAACACCCCTAAATCAATTATTATAAACATAACATTGTAAAATAATATCAACATTAATTTAAAATAAGTCACTTATTTATACCGAGTCACTTACAATATGTGAGTCGCTCAATACCGAAAGTAGTGTACATGCAAAAGTAGTGTACTTGCTGTGGGTTATACGGACTTCCGGTCTTTCAAGTGCACAAGCGTGCCGTTGAAATCGTTTAGAACACGGCCTGCACTGATGTAAATCACGGAGCGGAGAGTTCTCTTTCCTGGATTCAGGTTTTCATTCATTTTACAACTCTCTTTGCTTAACTGAGTATGCATGGTAGATTGTGCCGATCTGAGCAGATAGTTAATTCATCTCTGTGTATGAGACTGGCACCCATGCTAGTAGGTTTACGCTTCTGACCAACCATATTTGCTTAGGGTTACAAAAGTCCGCAAAACAGTGTAAACACAAAGATCAGAGAGACGATGTCTTAACACAAGGGTAACACGCTATGTAACTGATATATATATATATATATATATATATATATATATATATATATATATATATATATATATATATATATATATACATATATATGAGAGAGAGAGCGAGAGAGAGAGAGAGAGAGAGAGAGAGAGAGAGAGTTGGCCCCCAACTAAGTAGGGGTCACATCTTACATGTTAAACGCCTAGTTGGTTCGTTGGTTCCAAGTCTCCAGTCTTTGGACTGGATAAACCCTTTAAAAATGATAAAAGGACACAAATTTTGTATGAAATATGTCCTAAAAGTAAAAGAAAATTATTTATTAAACCATTTAAACATTTTGTTAACATATTAAACCATTTTATTAACATATTTATTAATTAAACCATTATGAAACATTTTTTATTAACACACACACACACACACACACCTCTCCCTCTCTCTCTCTCTCTCTCGCTCTCTCTCTCTCTCTCTCTCTCTCTAGCTCTCTCAAGACGTGGAATTCAAAGCGCATTCCCTGCTTGACAAACTCAACTTTAATTCAATTCCTTAAGGGATCGAAATTCCAGATAAGCTCAAATGCGCCCACATTTATTTAACATTTACTGAATTAAACAACTTAAAAAACTAAAGCGTTATTTCCTCTCTCTTGCTCTCTCTCCCTCGCGCGCGTGCGCTGCGAGCCACGCCCACAAGATATGTGAATTCAAAGCGCATTCCCTGCTTGACCATTTACTGAATTAAAACAACTTAGAAAACTAAACTAAAACCTAAAGCATAATTAAACGAAAAACTAAAGTGTTATTCCTTCTCTCTCTCTCGCTCTCTCTCTTTCTCTCTCTCTCTCTGCCTCTCTCTGTCTCTCTCTCTCTCTCGTGCGCGCGCTGCGGGCCATGCTCAGAAGACATGAATTCAAAGCGTATTCCCTGCTTCACCATTTACTGAATTAAAACAACTTAAAAAACTAAACTAAAGCATTATTCTCTCTCTCTCTCTCTCTCTCTCTCTATATATATATATATATATATATATATATATATATATATATATATATATATCTGTCTCTCTCTCCTGCATGCACGCTACAGGCCACGCCCACAAGACGTGAATTCAAAGTGCATTCCCCGCTTGACAAACTCAACTTAATTTGATTCCTTGAGGGATCGGAATTCCAGATGAGCTCAAATGCTCCTACATTTATTAAACATTTACTGAATTAAAACAACTTAAAAAAACTAAAAACTAAAGAGTGAAGAGTGAAGCTTCCTTCTGTCTCTATCTGAGAGACCAGCGGGGCGGGATGTTGAGAGACAGCGAGCAACTAGCGCGTTGTGTGAAATTTTGATTGGCGCATTTGAATTTTGAATTTCTTTTCGTAAGAGGGGGTAGTTTCGTATCTCGGGGACAAAACTCAGAAAAATGTTTTTCGTAACCCGGGGACTTCGTACACAGGGGTCTTTGTAAATTGGGGGCCGACTGTATATAAAACTGAACTGGGAAGGAGGGGTGACAGTCTGTCGTTTGTAAACAATGGATTCAGCGTTTTACATGAGGTGCACATCTGTGTGCGTGCGTGTCTGCATGTGTGTGTATTTATATTTAATGCATTAATTTTTAATGTTTAATTGTTATTATAAACATTCATAGGGTTGAATATGTATTTACAGAGATCCCTCGCTATTTCGCGCTTCAATTAATGCGGCTTCAGTGCATCGCAGTTTTTTAAGAAAGAAAGAAAGAAATATTCATCAAATTAAAAAATAAGGAAATTAAGGAAGAATAGGGGGAAAAGTTAAGGAAAATGCCACAAAAACAAAGCCAATTATGCAAAAAAAAAAAAAAAAAAAAAAAAAACCCAAACAAAAAACCTTAAACAAACACAAAACAAAAAACAACCCAAAATCTCCCATCAAAAACATCTGGAGATACGAACAGGGCTGAGGTCGAAAGTGAAAGTGAAATGAAATCGAAGAATAAATAGAAATAGAAATGGAATAAAATCTATAGAAAGATATATCATAAATATAAGTATTAAATATGATTAAACATTATCCTGAGGTACATTTAATACTAGGCTCCGGCAGAGAGGAGCGTAGCAGACATGGTCTGGGAAGAGAAGCAGAACTGACACATTTCTGAACTCGAGCCAAAAGTTTCAAAGAAGAAACAAACCGACTCCAGTATTATAATGAACTGGATAAGAGTGAAACTCTCTGTAAATCTGATCAGATCCGCTGTGCTGTGCTTGAGAGAAACCAGGAGTTTAAACACGGGACATAATGATATTGATAATGTGATGATTATGGAGAGAGAGAGAGAGAGAGAGAGAGAGAGAGAGATCGTATACAGTACAAACTCGTAGAGGTTACTTATACAAGGTTTAAACATATGTTCCCCTCTAAAGCATTCCCTGTAATGACTTACAAACAAATTCATCGAAGAACGGCCATCGGGAACCTAACTCGTTTGTAAGCTGGAGAGTGTCTGTACTTGCATTGTTGCATCTGTGTGTGAACACGCATCTGCGCGCATGCTTACGTGTCCTCTTCTTCTCATGCAGTTCCATCTGTATGTGTGTGTATTTATATTTTATTTACATCTTATGTTATTTTTTTAATGTGTAATTGTTATTATAAGCATTTCTTCTTATTATTCTTTTCCTTTCGGCTTTTGCCTTCAGGGGTCGCCACAGCGAATCATCTGCCTCCATCTCACCCTATCCTCTGCATCTTTTTCTCTTACACCAACTGCCTTCATGTCCTCCTTCACCACGTCCATGAATCATCTCTTTGGTCTTCCTCTAGGCCTTCTGCCTGGTAGTTCCAACCTCAGCATCCTACTACCAATATACTCACTATCCCTCCTCTGTACATGTCCGAACCATCTCAATCTAGCCTCTCTGACTTTGTCGCCAAAACGTCTTACATGGGCTGTCCCTCTGATGTGCTCATTCCTGATCCTTTCCACCCTTGTTACGCCAAAAGAGAACCTCAATATTTTCATCTCTGCTATCTCCAGCTCTGCCTCCTGTCTTTTCCCCAGGGCCACTGTTTCTAAACCATACAACATCGCTGGCCTCAACACTGTCTTGTACACTTTTCCTTTTTCATTTTTGCCGATGCCTTCCTATCACACATCACACCGGACACTTTTCTCCAACCATTCAAACCAGCCTGCACATGCTTCTTCCCCTCTTTTCCACACTCTCCATTGCTCTGGATTGTTGAGCCTAAGTACTTAAAATCCTCCACCTTCCTTATCTCTGCTCCTTGTAACCTCACCGTTCCTGTTAGGTCCTTGGCATTCATACACATGTATTCTGTCTTACTGAGGCTAACCTTCATTCCCCTCCTTTCCAGGGCATACCTCCACCTCTCTAGATTTTCCTGCACTTGTTCTCTGCTCTCACTGAAGATCACTATGTCATCTGCAAACATCATAGTCCATGGAGATTCTTGTCTAACCTCGTCTGTCAGCCTGTCCATCACCATAGCAAACAAGAAGGGGCTCAGAGCTGACCCTTGATGCAGTCCCACCTCCACCTTGAACTCTTCTGTCACACCGACAGCACACCTCACCACTGTCTTACATCTCTCATACATGTCCTGCACCACTCTAACATACTTCTCTGCCACTCCAGACTTTCTCATGCAATACCACAGTTCCTCTCTCGGCACCCTGTCATATGCTTGCTCCAGATCCACAAAGGCACAATGCAGCTCCTTCTGACCTTCTCTGTCCTTCTCTATTAACATCCTCAAGGCAAACACTGCATCTGTGGTGCTCTTTCTTGGTATGAAACCAAACTGTTGTTCACAAATGCTGACCTCTGCCCTTAGTCTTGCTTCCACTATTCTTTCCCATAACTTCATCGTATGGCTCATCAACTTTATCCCTCTGTAGTTGCCACAACTCTGCATGTCTCCCTTGTTCTTAAAAATGGGCACCAGCACACTTCTCCTCCATTCCTCTGGCATCCTCTCACTCTCTAAGACTCTGTTGAATGTTGTTGTCAGGAAATCTACTGCTACCTCTCCTAGACACTTCCATACCTCCACCGGTATGTCATCAGGACCAACTGCCTTTCCATTCTTCATCCTCTTCAATGCCCTCCTCACTTCACCCTTAATAATCTTTGCTACTTACTGGTCCTCAACAGTCACGTATTCTACTCTTTTTTCTCTCATTTTCTTCATTCATCGGCTCTTCAAAGTACTCTTTCCATCTTCCCAGCACACTTCTTTCATCAGTCAATACATTTCCCTCTCTGTCCTTAATCACTCTAACTTGCTGCACATCCTTCCCATCTCTACTTCTCTGCTATGCCAACTTGTATAAATCATTTTCTCCGTCTTTACTCTCCAACCTATCATACAAGTCATCATACGCCCTCTGTTTGGCCTTTTACACCGCTACCTTCGCCTTATGCTGTGTCTCCCTGTACTCCTGTTTACTCTCTTCGGTCCTCTCGATGTCCCAATTCTTCTTAGATAACTTCTTCCTTTAGACACACTCCTGCACTTCCTCATTCCACCACCAAGTCTCTTTATCCACTCTCTTTCCAGATGACACACCAAGTATTCTCCTACCTGTCTCCCTGATCACATTAGCTGTCCAGTCATCTAGAAGCACTTCCTGACCACCCAAAGCCATTTTCAACTCCTGCTTGAAGACAACACAACACAACACTCCTCCTTTTTCAGCTTCCACCACTTTGTCTTCTGCTCTGCCTTTGCCTTCTTCACCTTCCTCACCATCAGAGTCATCCTACACACCACCATCCTATGCTGTTTGGCAACACTCTCACCTGCTACTACTTTGCAGTCACTGACTTCCTTCAAACTACATCGCCTACACCAGATGTAGTCTACCTGTGTGCTCCTACCTCCGCTTTTATAAGTCACTCTATGCTCCTCTCTCTTCTGGAAGAAAGTATTTACTACAGCTATTTCCATCCTTTTTGCAAAATCTACCAACATCTCTCCTTCTGCGTTCCTGTCCTGGATACCAAACCTGCCCATCACTTCCTCGTCCCCTCTGTTTCCTGCACCACATGTCCATTGAAGTCTGCCCCAATGACTACTCTTTCATCTTTGGGTGTATTCTGCATCTCTTCATCTAACTCACTCCAGAATCTCTCCTTCTCTTCTAGCGCACATCCTGCCTATGGGGCATAAGCACTAACAACATTGAACATCATACCTTCAATTTCTAACTTGAGACTCATCAGTCTGACACTCTTTTCACTTCTAGAACATTCCTGACAAACTCCTCCTTCAAGATGACTCCTACTCCATTTCTCTTCCCATCCACACCATGAAAAAACAACTTAAACCCTGCTCCTAAGCTTCTAGCCTTGCTACTTTTCCACCTGGTCTCCTGAACACACAGTATGTCCACCTTCCTCCTCTGCATCATGTCAGCCAGCTCTCTACCTTTTCCTGTCATAGTTCCAACATTCAAAGTCCCTACTTTCAGTCTTAGACTCCTGCCTTTCCTCTTCTCTCTCTGCCTACGGACATGCCTCCCGCCTCTCCTTCTTCGACGTCTTCGA
>CM045732.1:29307974-29340474 GCA_024760905.1 Plotosus lineatus | reverse complement strand
CAAATGCTCTATATATTTGGTAGCTCCTCTGACGTGGTTGGGGTCCCAGTAGATCCCGGTGGATACCTTATCCCAGTAACATCGGCTATGAGAAGGTATAAATACGCAGTGTTCTGGGTCCCGGTCCATCAGTATTCACCATGCAGACATGCGTTTCTACTTTCCGGATTGGTGCATCGGGTCTCACGGTAAAACACGTACCCAAAGTAATCAGATTCAATCAAACTGGTTCGTGAGTGCGCTGTACACAAGCTCAAGCAGCGCACGTGTGGCGTGTGAGTGCGTACCTTGCTGCAGACTCTGGATGGGGACTTGGCTAGGTTGTATTCCGACAAGTCCTTGCCTCTGAAGGTTGAGGATGTGCTGCTGCTGCAGTTGCTGCATCTGGATCAGCTGCTGCTGGAACGCCAGCTGTTTGCTGCCCAACTGCTGATGCTGACAAGATATAACGAGAAAAAACGTGTAAACAACAATCACACAGTAGATTCACACAGAGATAGGGAAAAAAAAAACAGCTGAGCTGAGAGAGAGTGGCAGGACGGGATGGGAGGGACGCAGCAGACACTCATTTGCTTTTATAGGGCTTCAAACCTCGTGTTTAGATAAGATACATCCTGGAATAGAAAGATTTTCCCGTTTGGTCATCATTGCACTTCCTGAAGTGATGGAAATCGAGAGCCCGGCTAATAGAGCAGGCTTGTGTGTTTCCTCACCCCGGCTATTAAAGTCAAAGTTTGTCTCGAGTTGCTGGAGATAACACTCGATGTGAGAGTGACTACACCATGTGGTCTGGCAACACACACACACACACACACACACACACACACAAACAAAGCCACAGTCACTACAGCATGTGTAACAATCTGTTAGCATGCGGCCGCTACGCAAATTAACACGGCAATAAACAATGACGAACGACATCTGCATGCAATGTTAAGCGCAGTTCCAAATTATGTGACATCAGATGTCTAATGGTTTAGAATAAGCCAAGGTTCCACTCTTCTCCCTCTGTTGAAGGCGCTGAGAGAGCCTCAATTTAAGGAATATGCCGGATTCGACAGAATCAAAAACATGCCTTAAGCTATAATGTAACACTCCTGATAAAAGGAGAGGGGGGTTACAGATAGAGAGAGAGAGAGAGAGAGAGAGAGAGAGAGAGAGAGTTATCCTATTCGTTATCAGAACTATGACACAAGGGCTGGGAACGGCAGGAAGAGAGCACGGCTTCTCAGCTTCATCAAAAGAGGGCAGGCTGTTTATTTGAAGCATCTCTGATCTCTAGAGCCAGAGTAAGAGTGCACACACACACACACACACACACACACACACACACACACACACACACACACACTCGGGAAGCCAAGATAAATGTGTGTGTACCGTGAGCATTTTTTCTATCTTTGTGGTTACCAAATGGACAGAACTACCTTGTGGGGACATCCATCTGATCCCCAAGCATATTTCTCTTTGTTATAAGAAAGGGAAACAAAATTAATCAAGCCAAATGGATTCCTAAAATTACTGTATTTATGCATTAATTGACTGTATTAGTTAATTTCGTTGAAGGTCCCCATAAGAATAGTAACACTTGTGTGTGTGTGTGTGTGTGTGTGTGTGTGTGTGTGTGTGTGTGTGTGTGTGTGTGTCCAGAGGTAAGGGTGAGCACCACAGACTACATGGCATGTGCTGATAATGTCAGGCCGCGTCTCCGTGATAAATGTCCACCTTCCTGAACAGGTTTTCCAACGAGACGCTTTTTGATGTCCCCAATGCTAGATGGACCTTATCATGTGCGAGATAACAGAGAACAAGGAGTAGAGAGGAGAGGGATTTAAAGACAAAAAAGCAAAAAAAAAAAAAAAAAGAGATAAAAATAAATAAATAAGAATGAGTTCTCCATTGCCGAGGCAGGGAGCGGGTGGGGTGGTGGGGAGTCGGGGTGGGTGGTGGGGAGTCGGGGTGGGGGTTGTACAAGTCGGGTCGAGTCTATCATCCCGAGCTCGGATCAGCCTGAACACTACTGCACTCATGGTCTGAGACTTTGAAACAAATCTACGGCTAATAGATTGCAGACTGCACATGGATCCCGTGCTATTAGCTACAGATCACAGTCAGATTGTGTGCTATTAACTTTAGATCACTTTCGGACCGGGCGCTATTAGCCACGGATCCCATTCAGACGGAGCACTATTAGCTTTAAATCACGTTTGGGTAGTTTGCTCTTAACTACACATCACTTTTGCATTGTGAGTCATTAGATACAGATCATGTCTGGATTATGGACCGTTGCAGGGCAATTCCGTTCGTTTCTGGCAGGTGGGTCACATTAAACAGCATATGGGATAAATTTATAAATGCAAAAGTTGGATGCAAAAGTTTGCACACCCTTCCTTCAAAAGCATGAACACACTCAAACTAATACGCATCACTGACACGCCCTCATTTGCAGAACCGTTTAATCCGATCGTGGTCACTAGAGCCTATCTTAGCCGACTATGGTGGGGTACAGCCTGAACAACACAAAGCCAACACACACACCCAACCATTTGCACTCACACTCACACTTAGTGGAGATTTGGAACAGGAAGTTTTCGGATTTGCTTCCCTCTCGAGTCGATTTCTCTGCTTACACGGCGGCTCTGTGTACATGGTCTCGTAGTGCTCGTGTGGGTTTCCTCCGGGTAGTCCAGTTTCCTTTGACAGTCCTAAAACATGCTCATTAGACTAACTGGCTGTTCCAAATTGCCTCTAGGTGTGAGTGTGAATGGTTGCACGTTGACCCTTGAGAGATGTTCAGGGCCTTCACACAGCGTAGGCTAAGATAGGGTTCTAGCCTCTCTGTAGCCATAGTAGGATTAAATGGTTTGGAAAACGGATGGATGGATGATAAATAAACTGGTTTTACATTTACCTCGATTTTTCACGGAAATATTTTTATGTACCCATTTAATCCTCGTTTTCCTACACAGTGATGGACAGCGTAACTCTGTCATACTCTAGGAGCGCACACCTGTTCCACATCTGCAGAACGAAATGGAGACAAGGGCAAACGTGACAGAAGGGAGGGGAGACGTGCTTCCAAACAACTCCTGGAAGAAATTAGTCAAACCCTGCCTTCTCACTTTCTATTACTTTCCCTGACACTTCGGTCCATTTTTTTTCCCTTCTCACTCCTACTCTGTCCATCCACACACACACCGACACACACACACTCACACACACCCCTCCCCCTTTCATCTCTCTGTCCATATCCGATGCTCGCTTCTCCTCCCTCTGTTCTTTTCCCTCTCTCTGCCTCAGTCTCCTGGGACACGGTTCGAGTTCTTTAACACATTGTGTCTGCGCACTGTTTACATTAGATGCACTCGAGTGACCAAAGCTAGCGGAGAAGTGCGCCTGTCAGCTTGATTTATGAGCACATCAAGCAGAGTTTGGGCACGCCAGCTACGACTGACAGGCCCACTTCATTAGGCTGACTCCGAGCTGACTCTGTGGCCTAAGCGTGAAACATGCAGACACACACACACACACACACACACACACACACACACACACACACACACACACATATATATATATATATATATATATATATATATATATATATATATATATACATACAGAGTCAGAGTCAGATCGAGGGGAACATAGTGAGAAACACAGGAAAGAAAAAAAGTTTAAAATACCAGAATTGACAAACGTGAGTGGTAAGTGTCTCACACTCGTTCTCTCTCTCTTGTGATCTCTCACCTCGAGCTCATGCCGCTACCCTGACAAGCAATTACAGCTTGCTTTGCTGAGACAGAGAGCAGACTTAAGGCCTCTATACATTTTTTTAATGCATTTTCAAGTCTAGAGTTTTAAGTGGCCCTGTCAGAACTTTGACAGCCTTTATTTTTTTCTCTCTTTTTTTTTTTTTTTTTTTTTTTTTTGCTTTTTTCTATTATAAACCTGAAAGAAAAGCAGAGGACTCATATGATTATAATCTACTATTTATACTCATGTGTTGTGCAATGGAAAAAAAAAGAATGTCTGTGTGTGCTGTGGAATACACAGTGCTCTACAGGAACATGGTATGGACTTATAAAACTAAAGCTGTACAGGCTGTGGTGTGTTGATCATAAAGGGATCGCTGTGTACAGGTTTGTCATTTGATTAAAAAAAAAGAAGTATAAATATCCACCTGTGAAATCTTCTAATCTCCCATTTGTTCTGCCCTTATGAGTCTGAATTACTGGAACGGAGTTGCTAAAATGTATTCATTTTCTGAAATGGTTAATCCTACTAGAGAGCCTATCTCAGCCGACTCTCACCAATCCATAGCATGGCCACCACGCCCACACCGAAAGGCAATCAGGAGCAGCTAATTGGCTTGAGGTGCATGTTTGGACTGTAGGAGGAAACCCACACAAATCAGAAGAGGATAAACATGCAAACTGCAAACAGAAACAGCCTGACTGAGCCCAGGATGCAAACCCAGCACCTTCTTGCTGTGAGGCAGATGTGCTAACTACTAGACCATCATGCTGATCCCCAACTAATGTTCATTAGTGTTTACCGATAAAGTTAAACTAACCAAAGGCCGGCCGTGTCTCTCACTGTCTATGGTGTGAGGTTCATGTAAAAGAACCATTGCTGACTTTCGACAAGAGGAGCTGCAAAGCCATCAGGGTGTTTCCGCCCTGCGATGGCCTGGTGAGCCGTCCAGGGTGTACTCAGCCCTCGCCCAGGAATCGGCTGGGAATGGGCGCCAGCCTCCCCACGACTTTAATTAGGATTAAATGGTTAGGATTAAGCGGTAAAGCTAAATAGCTAAAGCACGTTAACCTGAGATCATCGCTCCTGCTAGCTAGTTCGCTAATATAAGCTAACCTGATTTTCATTTTCAAAATCTTGTGCTAATGAGTTCTTGCTATTTAACATGCACAGTTAGGTGGCAAGGGCAGTGGTGGTCTAGTGGTATAGGGCGCTGGATCGCTGAGCCAAAGGTTGGGGGTTCGAGTCCCACTCTCCACAAGGTTGTCACTGCCCCCCCCAGTGGAGCTAACTGGGTTATCAAAGGCCGGCCATGTCTCTCACTGTCTATGGTGTGAGGCATGTAAAAGAAACATTGCTGACTTTCGACAAGAGTAGCTGCAAAGCCGTTGGCGTGTTTCTGCCCTGCGATGGCCTGGTGAGCTGTCCAGGGTGTACTTTGCCCGAAGTTGGCTGGGATGGGCGCCAGCCTCCCCACGACCCTAATTAGGATGAAGCGGTTACAGAAAATGAACTGGTGAACAGTTAGGTGGCAGGGTATAGGGTTCAAGCCCCACTATCAGCAGGTTGTCACTGCTGTCCCACTGTGCAGCTAACTGTGCTATTAAACACTGGCAATGTCTCTCACTGTCTGTGATGAGAAGTTGTAAAAGAATCGTTGATGACTTCTGTGAAGAGTAGCCAGCAGCGTGTTTCTAGCGAGGTGTCTGGGTTGTACTCTGCTGTCAGCTCAGACGGGCACCAGCTCTTTGCCATCATGCTGGTGTTGTGGTCAATTAGCTCTTAAAATCCGACTTATACGTTATTAGCGAGTACATTAAACTTTCCTTTTTGATTTCTTCTCGAGAAAAACAGCTAGAGCTTAATGGAGACTGATTTTGAATTTTCAAACTGGAAACAGAAACACGACGATTATGATGACGCAGATAAAAGATTCTAAGTCAAACTTCTCCAGAATGCGTGGGTGGAATGGATGGAAAAATTTCAACATTACAGTCTGGGCAATGCTGACAATTCTATGGGGTCAGGTTTTTCACTTTTCTAGCTGGGTGTGGAATCATGATGTCACACCCATGACGTTTTTGGCCGGATTTATGATTTCCAATCCACATCTTTATCTGAAATCTGCACAGTGAAGAGGCTCTTCGTATCAAATGTTAGTCACTAACACCAAAACTAGTAAGCGTTACTCAAATAATGAGCTCGCTAGATCACGATTATCTAGAATTAGCAACATACAGCTTCTCCAAGTGTGATTAGCTCCTCTGGCAGAGTAAACCCTCAGCTTTCCTCAGGTTTCCATATTTGCCTGGAAAGGAAATGAGGTGTTGGAGCAGATTTGTTTTTTGCACTTTCTTGCATGAGCACCTCTTGTTTAGTCAAGCATGGGCACCACTCTTCTCCCTGTGCACTCTCAACCCCCCCCCCCCCCCCCCCCCACACACACACACACACACACACACTAACACAAAAATACACATGCAAATCCCAACCCAGTCTGGACATGCATCTTCCCCACACGCTACACATTGTCTTTTCTGCAGTGTTGGGTGTATTAACTGCAATAAGTATAGAGTGCATGTGTGTGAATGAGAGAGAGAGAGAGAGAGAGAGAGAGAGAGAGAGAGAGAGAGAAATAGAGTGAGATATATACATACAGTATATATATATATATATATATATATATATATATATATATATATATATATGTGTGTGTGTGTGTGTGTGTGTGTGTGTGTGTGTGTGTGTGTGTGTGTATATATATATATATATATATATATATATATATGTGTATTTATATATATATATATGTATATATATATATATATATATATATATATATGTATATATATGCGAGAGAGAAAGAGAGAGAGAGAGAAATAAGGAGTGCGAGAGAGAGAGAGAGAGAGAGAGAGAGAGAGAGAGAGAAAGAGCCTGTCCTGCATGCATTGTGTCACTGTTACACATTTCTATTAGTCCGTGTGTTTGCGCTCGGATTGCTTGTTGATCGTTTGTCACGCATCTCCTCCATCAGTCACGATGTCCCAGCTGCATCTAACAGGTCTTAATCCCTCATTGCCATTCTCATTATCTTATTTATGTTCTCTCTCTCTCGCTCTCTCTCTCTCTCTCTCTCTCTCATGCTTCCTTCCATTCATCCCTTCGACACCATTTCTACAATGCAATTATGTTTAGAAACAGTTTATTACTGATCATGGAAACGTTAATGCCATTAAACTTATTTGTTATTCTTTCTTGTGTCCCTTTCAACTCAATGTGATGAGTGATCCTCAACACACACACACACACACACACACACACACACACACACACACACACACACACACACACACACACACACAAGAAAGAAAATTCTTTTCACTTCCTGCCATTGTTTTTTTTTCTTATACCTCTGCAACAAATTATACAGGCCATGCCGGCTTTACACGACCTTCTAAAACCTGGTATCCTCGCCATTTTTGCATGCAATTTGTTTCTCTGGCGTTCATCCCACTGATTCAAATAAAAAATGCCCTGGTTGAACCTGGCCTAGCGAAACAGTGGTGTAGTGGTTAACACCTCCGCCTCACAGGAAGAAGGTTCTGGGATTGATCAGCTCAGCAGACCATCATAGAGCAACACGCACACAACCATACACAGTTACACTCACACGTGGGGCAATTCGAAAAGGGCAATAAGCCTAATGTACATGCCTTTAGACTGTGGGAAGAAACTGGAGTACCCAGAGGAAACCCACTAAAACACAGCGAGAACATCCGAATCGCTTGATACCAGTAAGGATCCTACCTCAGATAACTGTGAGCAAAGGTGGGATGTACCATGAAGAGCTCATAGCAGTTTGGAACAGCTAATTAGCTTAATGTGCATGTCTTTGGACTGGAGGAGGAAACGAGTCCACAACTTGAACCCAGGGAATTCCTGCTGTGAGGCGGATGTGCTAACCAATACAACACCAATATAATCAAATATTTTTAACAATTGACCTCAAGTTAGTTTTTTAACACTATGTGTTAAAAATGCGAAAGGGAAAAGATCAATAAAAAACAGGCATGTAAATGTTAAATAATAATAATAATAATAATAATAATAATAATAATAATAATAATAATAATAATAATAATTTTAGTATTGGGCAGTGGTGACTGGTGGTAAACCGCTGGATTACCCTTCCCAAGGTCGGGGGTTCAAGCCCCATTGTTAATGGTTGTCACTGCTGTCCCCCCAGTGCACTAGCTTGGTTATCAAAGGCTGGCCATGTCTCTCACTGTCTGTGATGAGAGGTTCATGTAAAAGAACCATTGCCACCTTTCGTCAAGAGGAGCTGCATAGCCGTCGGTGTGTTTCTGCCCTGCGATGACCTGGAGCGCTGTCCAGGGTGTACTCCGCCCTCGCTCTGAGTCGGCTGTTAATAGGCACCAGCCTCCCTGCGACGCTAATTAGGATTCAGCGGTTCAGAAAATGAATGAATGAATGAATGAATTTTAGTCCCAGTCACATTCCACTCCCCACCTGTGCAAACATTGACACACTGAACTGCAGGAAGGCCGCCAAACATGGGAAGTGGTCTGTGTGTAGTTTCGGATTCATCACTGTATGGTTCTTAAAGCAAAAGTGAAGGTACGGGTCAGCGAGACACCTGCTGCAAGTGAACACAAAGAAGCTAGTCTTTATTCCCTGTGCGTTTGTGTTTAATTGATAGTAACGGGGGAGAGAAATAGACGAAAACAGAAACACAGACAGACAGTCAGGTGTTCAGATTTCATTTGCGCGCTGGATTAGTGTCGATCTCCGAATCCTTTGTTGTGTTCTGGAAAGATCCTGCACGTTCCCACTCACCTTCATTAACCAAAGCGGGCCCTCTTCTTTCACGCTTGCCTCCATGGACAATTAAAGAGCTCTACAGCTTCGCCAGAGAGCCGTAATAGGGATTTTCCACTAGGCTTAGCAAGCGACGACTTGTAAATTAATACTTAACGAGTATTAGCAGTAAGACCTTTCTGAGGTTTGGAGAACGGCTTAGTGTGTTTTAAGGGGGGAAAAAATAATAATACAAATCCATATTCCCCTGATATGTCTTAAGATGTGTTTAGATCCCAGATGAAGCTAAGCTGATGAAGACAGAATGGAGTCGTATAATACACAAGCTCCTTTGGCTTCAAGATGATTAACAGAAAGACTATTCGACTCACTCTGCGTGTAAATATTTAGTTAACTGAGATATTAATATCCAAACGCTAAACTAGAACTCAGAGTGTAGTGCAGTGAGTAGTGTGTCAGTCATGCACTGAGAAGGGAACAAGAACTGGGCTGAGTTTGGGGTACTCACCTCTTTGGCCTGCTTCCCTACTTGCTGCTGCTGGCTGAGAAGCTGGAGATGCAGCTGTTCCTGCTGTTTCTTATAGTACTCCTGCAACTACAGCAAGGCAAGAGAGAGAGAGAGAGAGAGAGAGAGAGAGAGAGAGAGAGAATCAGAGTGGGATGAAACTGGATAGTCTCAGGGTAAACAGACCATTATATTTAAACCTGCTCTTCAGAAGAGATCTCACATGAGAATGTTAAATATATATCCTTGTATCCGTAGTACTCTACACTATCCGTATACAGGGATCCCTCAATTTCCGCGGTTAATTGGGACCCCCCCCCCACGACCGCCAAATTCCACGAAGTAGGATAAACCCCCTGACTGACGTATACATACATGTATATATGTATATAATATCAATAAATGCATATTCAATGTCATAAATATTATAATAATAACAATAATTAAGTATTCAAAAATAATGCATAAGATGTAAATAAAATATAAATAAAGATGCTCCCCGACTTACATTCATCCGTTTTACATTTTTTCAATTTTATGTTTTTTTTTGTTTTGTTTAAAGTCAAATTTCGAGTTTAGATGTACCTTCATAGTATGCTGACGTAATGACGCAATGATGCAATGACGTAATGACGCTGGGTCCATTGTTTACAAACGACAGATTGAACGTGCCCCTCCTTCCCAGTTCATATATATATATATATATAATTTTCTGACTAGATCCTTCCGTAAGAGAGTGCTCAATACTTTTTTGTCGAGCAAATATAAGTAAAAATAAGTAAAAATAAAAGGACAGGACAAAGACTTTCTATTGAAACTTTATTTTCACTACAGATCTGTTTCGAGGGGTGGTGAAACCATCCTCTCTCTTCAGGTGATTACAGAAGAATTCTTCTGGTGATTCACATCAGTGCAGGCTAAGTACTAAACGGGTTCAACGGCACCCTTGCTCACTTGAAAGACTGGAAGTCTGTATAACCCACGCTTTGTTTCAAGCACAGCAAGTAAACGACTTTCGGTTTTTAGTTTCGGTTTACAAGCAGAAAGATTGCATCATATAGAATGTTAAAGGTTATATGTGAGTCGCTCCACCGAATGTAGGCGCTTGTCGCACGGACTACTTTCGAGAAAATGGTCAAAAAAGTAAAAATGGTCTTTTTTTTAATCGAAATTCGGATTTTTGCATAAACCGTTAAAACAAGTATTCAACTATCACTTGCTCAAGTGAAATTGACTAAAACTCACTAAAACTGTCTTTTATTTCCAATTTTCTATTGAGTACCTCATAAAACTAGATTAAAACAGTAGCAAACCTTTTTGTTTTCGTTGCAATTGTTCACCGAGTTCGGTACAAGACACACTATAATCCATACACCAGAAAAACAGTCGTGAAGTCTTCTCTCCATTTTGGATACTGATTTGATATTTAAATGCCATCTCAGTGAATAAAATAAAGGTTATAAAGACGATATGCACGTAAACAATGCAGGCTAGTTGCTAAGAACGATCTGAAACGAACACCATGATTGGTCAGCCTGGGCTTGCACATGAGCAGTGCCCGTCACACGTTAACTTCTGGTTTACTTCCTGACTCTAGTATACCGTATGCGGAACTTATCTCCGACTTTCTCTTCAGTAACAGTAAGTAAATTTATTTATAAGATTGTGAATACACATAATTTCTGGAAAATGAGAGTGAAATGTCATCTGTGATGTCTAGCAGCATTAGTATAGATGTTAAATTCAACGCTGGAATTTGGCTTTGAAGAAGATTCTCTTTCTCTCTCTCTCTCTCTCTCTCTCTCCCTCTCTCTCACACACACACACACAAACACACACACACACACACACACACACACACACACACACACACACACACATACACACAAACACAGACACACAGTGTGCAAACGTTTAAATGAGCAGCATCCAGATGAACTATTGCAATTTGAATGGAAGAAAATATATGAAGGGAGTGGGGCAAATGAGTGCAAATGGTGCGATAGATGCACAAATGAGCAGTCACCCACTACTAACAGTCTGTGTGTGTGTGTGTGTGTGTGTGTGTGTGTGTGTGTGTGTGTGTGTGTGTGTGTGTGTGTGTGTGTGTGAGATACCTCAGGACTGCTGGAATATTAAGAAAGACATGATTCCATTGCAATACAGTCAAAGAAAATCCCATACGCTCAGTATTATGTACTTTAGAAACTTAATATGAATATTGTATGAGTATTGGTATTTTTCTCTGCATGCAAAATTCGACAAATCACTATATATATATATATATATATATATTTTTTTTTTTTTTCTCTTAATTTCAGTGTGATTGTTTGAACCTGACAGTGTTTTTTTTTTCCATTCAGTATCATTTCGAGGCATTTGAACCTTTATATAATGGTCAAAAAGATACATACTGATCTTATTGGAATAAACATAAATTAAAAAAATAGTCATTTTTTTGTTAATTTTTGGGGCTTACCACGGAGACTGATGGGTTTAAAAAGTATCTGTCAGATTAAAATGAGGATGATTTCTCTTATCATCTCTTCCTAAAACTCTTCCTAGACATGTTTTCTAAAAGTTTATCTGGCTGAAGTGCGTAAAAGTGCTATCTTTGTGCCCATTTTTCTCTAAAACGTCTTTTGAAATTTTTAGTTGAATGCTGACACAAGAAATAGCATGGCTCGGTCAGTTTTCAAGATATTGACAAATTTTTTGCTGCATTTTGCAGCTTTAGGCCTCATGTATCCGACTGTGTAAAAAAAACCTCATGTTTCATTTTTGGACCCAAGAGCCTACTTTTGGTGGGAGTGGCTCATATATTTGATACTGTATTTGATATTTGATGAGTGAATTTGATTAAAATTCATCTATTTGGAATTATTTTTCTTGAATTTAATTTATTTGAAATTAATTTTGATATTATTTGATATATTTGATATTATTTTACAATGTTATGTTTATAATAATTGATTTAGGGTTGTTTTATGAGATAGGGTAATGGTATTTATGGATGTATAGTACAATATGAGGGTCATACGTCCCACGTCATACGTCATATGTCACTGTAACAACTTACAGTGGGGCCAATAAGTATTGGGCAATGTAAAAATGTGCAACTTCACCCATTTAAAAAGATAAGAGAGGTTTGTAATTTTCATCATAGGTACACATCAAGCTTGAGAGACAGAATGTAAAAAAAAAAAATCCAGGAAATCACATTGTATGATTTTTAAACAATTTACTTGTGAAAATGGGAGGCCAATAAGTATTGGGCAGCCAGCAAAAGTTACTTTTAATACTTTGTAATGTAGCCTTGGTTGGCAATGACAGAGGTCAAACGGTTCCTGTAGTTCTTGACCAGGTCTACACACACTTTAGTTGGTATTTTGGCCCAGTCCTCTGCACAGATCTTCTCTCGAGCTGTGATGTTTGAGGGCTGTCGCTTGGCAACTCGAAGTTTTAACTCCCTCCACAGGTTTTCGATTAGGTTGAGGTCTGGAGACTGGCTAGGCCACTCCAGAACCTTGATATGCTTTTTACGGAGCCACTCCTTGGTTTTCTTGGCTGTGTGCTTTGGATCGTTATCATGCTGGAAGACCCAGCCATGTTTCATCTTTAATGCTCTGACCAAGGGAAGGAGGTTTTTACCCAAAATGTCACAATACATGGCCCCATTCATGTTCCATTGATACAGTGCAGTCTTCCTGTCCCTTTTGCAGAAAAGCATCCCCAAAGCATGATGTGTCCACCCCCATGCTTCACAGTAGGTATGGTGTTCTTGGGATACAACTCAGCATTCTTCTTCCTCCAAACACGGCGAGTGCTGTTTAAACCAAAAAGTTCAATTTTGGTCTCATCTGACCACATCACATTCTCCCAATCCTCCTCTGGATCGTCCGGATGGTCTTTAGCATATTTCAGACGGGCCTTTACATGTTTTTTGTTTAGTAGGGGAAACTTTTGGGCAATGCAGGATTTCATCTCATGACGACGTAGTGTGTTAGTTATTGTCACCTTTGTGACGGTGGTTCCTGCCATCTTCAAATCATTGACCAGTTTCTGCCGTGTAGTTCTGGGCTGATTACTCATTGTTCTCAGGATCCTTTGAACCCAACGAGGTGAGATCTTGCATGGAGCGCCACTCCTAGGGAGGTTATCAGTGATGTTATACTTCTTCCATTTTCTAATAATGTTTCCAACTGTTGATCTTTTCTCACAGTTGTTTACCAATTGCAGTTTGGCTCATCCCAGCTTTGTGCAGTTGTACAATTTTATCTCTGGTGTCTTTGGGAAGCTCTCTGGTCTTGGTCATGGTGAAGACTGCAGTCTGACAGTTTGAAGGTGTGTGCAGGTTTGAAGGTGTCTCTTATGCATCTAATCAGTTCAAACAGCTGTCATTCATACTGTTAACGAGTGGGAGCCGAAATAATGTTTGTTTTCTAGCTGCCATTTTCACAAATAAATTGTTTAAAAATCATACAATGTGATTTCCTGGATTTTTTTTTTACATTCTGTCTCTCAAGCTTGATGTGTACCTATGATGAAAATTACAAACCTCTCATATCTTTTTAAATGGGTGAAGTTGCACATTTTTACATTTCCCAATACTTAGTGGCCCCACTGTACATTCACTTTCAACTTTCGTTCGGCAGTCCGGAACCAATTAAAAACGTAAGTCGGGGGGCATCTGTACACACACACACACACACATACACACACACACACTCAGATGCGCACCTCACATAAAAATGTAAGTATTGTAATTTAGTTGGGAGGTTTGGGGTTGTTTGTTGTTTTTGTTTGTTTAGGGGTTTTCTGTTGTTGTTCTTTTTCCATAATCAGCTTTGGTTTGCGACTTTTTCCTTAACTTTCCCCCTATTCTTCCTTAATTTCCTTATTTTTAATTCGATTAATATTAAAAAAAAAAAGTGATGCACTGAATCCACATAAATTGTAGCGCGAGGGATCCCTATATACACATATATATATATACACATATATATATATACACATATATATATATACACATATATATATATACACATATATATATATACACATATATATATACACATATATATATATACACATATACATATATACACATATATATATATTCACATATATATATATACACATATATATATACACATATATATATACACATATATATATATACACATATATATACACACACATATATATATATATATATATACACATATATATATACACATATATATATACACACATATATATACACATATATATATACACATATATATATACACATATATATATACACATATATATATACACATATATATACACATATATATACACATATATATACACATATATATATATATACACATATATATACACATATATATATACACATATATATACACATATATATACACACACATATATATATACACATATATATATACACATATATATACACACACATATATATATACACATATACATACACATATATATATACACATATATATATATATATATATATATATATATATATATATATATATATATACAGTGGTATGAAAAAGTATCTGAACCTTTTGGAATTTCTCACATTTCTGCATAAAATCGCCATCAAATGTGATCTGATGTTTGTCAGAATCACACAGATGAAAAAAACAGTGTCTGCTTTAACTAAAGACACACAAACATTTATAGGTTTTCATATTTTAATGAGGATTGCATGCAAACAATGACAGAAGGGGGAAGAATAAATAACTGCCCCCCCTGCCCCCCCCCCCCCCCCCCAGCAATAACTTCAATCAGACGCTTCCTGTAGCTGCAGATCAGTCTGGCACATCGATCAGGACTAATCTTGGCCCATTCTTCATTACAAAACTGCAGTAGTTCAGTCAGATTCCTGGGATGTCTGGCATGAATCGATGTCTTGAGGTCATGTCACAGCATCTCAATGGAGTTCAAGTCTGGACTTTGACTTGGCCACTCCAGAACGTGTATTTTGTTCTTCTGAAACCATTCTGAAGTTGACTTACTTCTGTGTTTTGGATCATTGTCTTGTTGCAGCATCCATCCTCTTTTTAGCTTCAACTGTCTGACAGACGGCCTCAGGTTTTCCTGCAAAACATCCTGGTAAACTTTTGAATTCATTTTTCCATTAATGATTGCAAGTTGTCCAGGCCCCGAGGCAGCAAAACAGCCCCAAAACCCTGATGCACCCTCTACCATGCTTCACGGTGGGAATGAGGTGTTGATGTTGGTGAGCTGTTCCATTTTTCCTCCACACATGACAATGTGTGTTCCTCCCAAACAATTCAACTTTGGTTTCATCAGTCCACAAGATATTTTGCCAAAACTTCTGTGGAGTGTCCAAGTGCCTTTTTGCGGACATTAAACAAGCAACAATGTTTTTTTTAGACAGCAGTGGCTTCCTCCTTGGAGTCTTCCCATGAACACCATTCTTGGCCATTGTTTTACATATAGTTGATGTGTGCACACAGATATTGGACTGTGCCAGTGATTTCTGTAAGTCTTTAGCACACACTCTAAGGGTTTTTTTACCTCTCTGAGTATTCTGCACTGAACTCTTGGCGTCATCTTTGGTGGACGGCCACTCCTTGGGAGAGAAGCAACAGTGCCAAACTCTCTCCATTTGTAGACAACTTCTCTGACTGTCGATTGATGAACATCCAGACATTTAGAGATGGTTTTGTATCCTTTCCCAGCTTTATACAAATCAACAATTCTTGATCGCAGGTCTTCAGACAGCTCTTTTGAGCGAGCCATGGTGCACATCAGACAATGCTTCTCATCAAGACAATTCTTACCAGGTGTGTGTTTTATAGTGGGCGGGGCAGCTTTAAGCCACTCATCAGTGATTGGGCACACACCTGACTTAAATTGTTTGGTAAAAATTGGTTTCAATTGCTCTTTAATTCTCCTTAGGCAGAGGGTTCAGTTACTTATTCCTTCCCCTTCTGTCATTGTTTGCATGCTATCCTCATTAAAATATGAAAACCTATAAATGTTTGGGTGGTTTTAGTTAAAGCAGACACTGTTTTTTCATCTGTGTGATTTTGACAAAGATCACATCACATTTGTTGGTGATTTTCTGCATAAATGTGAGAAATTCCAAAAAGGTTCAGATACGTTTTCATACCACCGTATTCACAGAGTTCTGATTGAAACTAAACTGAGGAAGTAAGAAAGGCAGGATTTAGGTATTAGTAATATTGACATAGTAGAGAAAATAATTGAAAACCCATAAATATACTGTATTCCAAAATCCTTAAAATCCTTATGGACTATACATCATCATGGATCTGACCAAACAACATCCCGCCCATCCTCCATTATTTATTTCTCCCATTTCTTCTTTCCTTCTTTCCCCAAAGCCAAATGATGCTTAATCATTATAAGCGTTGCAGGGAGGCTGGTGCCCATCTCAGCCAACTCTGGGTGAAGGCATGGTACACCTGAACAGCTCACCAGAACTTCGTAGGACAAACACACACAACCAATCACTCTCATTTTCACACCGACAGGCAATTTGGAACCACCAATTAGCTTAGTGTGCAGGTCTTTTGGACTGTGGGAGGAAACCGGGGCAAACCCACACCAGCACAGGGGCAGGTGTAAACTCCACACAGAAGCATCAGACCCGAACCTGGGGATCGGACCCAGGACCTTCTTGCTGTGAGGCAGACGTGCTCACCACTGCGACATCGTGTCACCTTGACAGAACCTGACTCTTCAAAAATATTTACTTGATCAAAAAGCAGTTTTGCCCAAAAACTCGCTCTATAATCCTCAACTTACAGCATCGTTCTAATTTATAGCAAATCACATCACAGTGCTGATTGGCTGCTACACATCGCAGTGCTCATTGGCTGTTACACATCACAATGCTGATTGGCTGTTACACAACACAGTGTTGATTGGCTGTTTCACATTGCAATGCTGATTGGCTGTTTCACATCGCAGTGCTGATTGGCTGTTTCACATCGCAGTAATGATTGGCTGTTACACATCGCAGTGCTGATTGGCTGTTACACATCACAGTGTTGATTGGCTGTTACACATCACAGTGCTGATTGGCTGTTTCGTATCGCAGTAATGATTAGCTGTTACAGATCACAGTGCTGATTGGCTGTTTCACATCGCAGTGCTGATTGGCTGTTTACCCTTGGTATTTTATAGTTTTGATTTCTTATTAATAAAACTACATTAAAAAAAAACAATGACATAAAATTATTCTTTGGTGTGTTTCACTTACTCCTACTAGGGTTACAGGGAGGATGAAGTCTATTTCATTCACTACTAAACGAATGCAGAGTACACCCTCAACCGTCCATTACACCAACGCGGGGCAAAACACACAACCAATCACAATCACACCTACGCCTAGGGTTAATTTGAAACAGTTATTTAGCATAATCTGCCAATTGGACTAATTCTTTCATTCATTTTCTCAGCCACTTCATTTTAATTAGGGTTACAGGAAGGCTGGCGCCCATCACAGTCAACATTGGGTAAGGGTGGAGTACACCCTGAACACACACAACCATTCACACTTACGCCCACACCAAGAGTTAATATAGAACAGTCAATTGGCCTGCAGGAGGAAACCAGTGTACCTGGAGGAAACCCAGGGAAGCATGAGAAAAACAAGGAAACTCCACAGAGACACCAAAGCCAAGTCCGAGCCTTAGACTCATGACTTTTGTGCTGTGAGGTGGTTGTGCTCAACAACATTCAATTTTGCCACCCACTAACAAAAATGTTGTCATCATAAACCATAAAAAAATCATTCCAAAGGTAACACCCCCCAGGTGTTCCGAGGGCAACCTGTAAATTTCCCTATAACATGGCACTCCTGACAACACACAAGCAGATCCTGTTATTTATGACCCACTCAGCTGTAGCACCCGTCCTGTAAAGCCATTACGGATGGCCCGCTTTTTTTTTTTTATAGTAATCTGCGATCTCTTGCAGTTCATGTCAGTTTAAATGAGTGGCAAAAGCTGACCCTGGATCAGTGCACGAATGTGCTACTGAGATAAAACTGGCTTTATTAGTCAGTATAAATATCAACTTTCAATGAACTCTCGCTCTCTCTCTCTCTCTCTCTCTCTCTCTCTCTCTCACACACACACACACACACACACACACACACACACACACACATTTATTTGACAGGTAATCCATATATTCTGACATCTAGTTCAAAAACCCAGCAATGTCTTCAGCCGTGGGCACAGGAGGGGGGGGGGTTGGGGGGGGGGGGGTGGTTAATAAAAAACACGAAAGTGTGTTTACATGCCAGTTACTGATTTAAAGCTCAACAGAACATGACTCAGTTTTTATACACAGGTAAACACTGCTGCGTGTATGTTATCGCAGGGAAACACTGCTGCGACACACCTTGCCAACTCAGATTACAAGCTTTCAGGAGATGTGACTGTGTGTGTGTGTGTGTGTGTGTGTGTGTGTGTGTGTGTGTGTGTGTGTGTGTGTGTGTGTGTGTGTGTGTGTGTGTGTAAACACACTCATGCGTGTGTGTGTGTGTGTGTGTTGGGTGGTATTACGATGAAGATTGTGTTTCATTCTTTCGAACAATGGAAGGGAGATAGAGAGATTGGAAAAGCCGTGCAGGAACGTGAAAGAAAATGGCTGCATGTTTATCTGTTCACTGAGTCATTAATAAACCCAAAGAAAGCACGTCTGAAGCTATTTCAATTCCACTTTCATGTTCTAATGTATTTATTGTTCATTTTTGTACTTAATCAACACTGGACAAAGAATAATTTTGAATCATTATTTTTTTAAAGTCATGAGAAAAGATAAAAAATTAAATGAATGAATAAGTGCAGAGATTCATTTGTTTGTTTTCTGTCGCGGTTCATCCTGTCCGATCAGAGTCACTGACTTTATTTCCTATAAAATCCTAAGAGACTGCGTGGGGTTAAAAGACATCTTTTTTTTTTTTCTTCTATAGGTCGTGATTAAACCATGAAAGATCTCCACCCTAGCCTTGTAGCTCTTGCACAGTTAGCATCCACCCATCAACCATGAACCTTTTGGATGTTCCCTCATAATGACTTAACAGCCCTCACTATGAGAGCCAACTGACCTACAGACCAGAACATGGCCTAGAAGTCTGGGCTATAAACCTCAGCGTATCAATGAGGTAAGACAGTATTTACTCATTCACTCATAATCGGACTCGGGTTACAGGGAGGCAGGAACCTGCGCAGGAACAATGTAAATCTCAGCCGACTCTAGGCATAGGCGGGGTACACTCTGGACAGCTCACCAGACCATCGCAGGACAACCTTTCACACTCAACATTCACACCCAGGGATCATTTAAAACACCATCCAGTTCGCCTAATATGCATGTCTTTGGATAATGGAAGAAAACAGAGTGGCCTGCTAACATCTAATAAATACCGGCCCCGTTCTCAACTGTTGGCCATCCGGATATAACTCATGCCTGAGTGCTTTATTGAGGAATACGCCATGATTAAGGCATTAAAAGACCATTTTGCAGATTATCTCATACCACTAGCGAGTGTCTCATATCACCAAAAGTTGCTACCCAACCGAAGCGCTAACGGCTAAACTCTACTTAACACACTCGAGCTACGCCAGATCCAATATGTCGCCAATTCTTCTGGATAGAGCTAAAAATTTTTCCTCATGCCTGGCTGGCACAGGCCCTTTCGACCACTCGCCTGCTCATTACCCATCTAATTCATGCCCGCGTGGAGCGCCGCACTGGGGAGAATAATTAAAAGGATAATTAAGGGCTTTTTTTAATGATTTGATTCAGTGGACCCCTTTCAAGTTAAGCGCACGCCTTTCGAGAAACGCATTCACCTTAGACTCCTATTATTGTGACCTTGGCTTTCTGTAATGGTGAGAAGACTGGGGGGGGGGGGGGGTGGAAAAATATATATCAGCAGGAGCTGTAATTAAGGGTTGAGGGGGTGTAAAGGTTAACTCATGCATAAACACACTCAGACACACATTCTCAGTATGTTTAATCATATGTCTAGGAGCATTGATATTAAAGAAAAAACCCTCAGTTTCCTGCCCATGCTGGAATCGGAGCTCAAAGATAATCACACTGGAGGTGCAGGAGAAACGAGGCTGACGTGACTTGGTGTCTTTGTGAATTTTAAAGATGTTTTGCGGCTCCACATGCAAGCGAAAATTTTCCGACTTGAATACATATAGTGGAGCCGGTGGCGTAGTGGTTAGGGTGCTGGGCACATGATCGGGAGGTTGTGTGTTCGAATCCCAGTTAGACCCCCACTGTGCTAAGACCCCTGGGCAAGGTCTCAAACACAAGTGTGCCTCTGTTCACCCAGCAGCATAACTGGGTACCAGTAAAATATACTGGGACGGTAACCTGCGATGGAAAAGCGTCCCATCCAGGAGGAGTTGAACTCCTGGTTGCTTCACGCTACGGATAACAGGGGATAAGCACCGGCCCGATGAACCACTATGGCTCGGGTATAAAAAGCCCAAAGGACTTTACCTTTACCTTGAATATGTATATTGCGCAAAAGTCTCAAGAAAATCTGCAGATGATTGGTGAATAAAACCGAATCTCCAGTCGTAAATCAGTCACGCTCTGTTCGCCTTTTAGTTCTCAAACCGTCTGCTTTTTTTTTTTTTTTTGTCATATCTTATCAGCACAAATAAAATATGAATCAGAGCAAATGCACGTGATTGGGCAGACATGCCAACAAGTATCAAACTTTCCATGTGAAAGTCTCCAACGTTTGCAAACAAAAAACGAAGAATTCATTTATTCATTTTCTGCAACTACTTAATCCTAATTGCGACCGCAGGGAGGCTGGCGCTCATCCCATCCAACTCTGGGTGAGGGCAGAGTACACCCTGGACAGCTCAGCAGGCCATCGCAGGGTAGAAACATTCTGACGGCTATGCAGCGCCTCTTGTCGAAAGTCTGCAATGGTTCTTTTACATGAACCTCACACCATAGACAGTGAGAGACACAGCCGGCCTTTGATAACCCAGTCAGTGGCACTGGGGGGACAGTAGTGACAACCCATTGAGAGTGGGGCTTGAACCCCCAACCTTGGGATCAGTGAGCGAGCGCCTTTACTACCAGGTCACCACTGTCTGTAAAACCGAATAATTTTCAAGTAAAACGACATTTTTGCGACCTTCTCACAACATGTTCGTACTCGTTGAGGCTACTCCGCATCAGAGCCTCGTTTTGCAACAGTGGAAATTTCCAACGTGAATTTTTTTAAAACTGAGTTCATGAACCAGACAACCAAAATGTGATGTCACGAGACAAATGTGAGAATGAAGAGCGACAGTTTGTTCATGTCCGTTGCTTTCCTATCACGACTTCAGCGTGATCCCTCCCTAAAACACGCCCCCAGTTCTTTGATCAACCTTCACCTTCCACCATTGTGACTTTTGAAGTACCGACAACAGCCTTTCGCAGCGGAGAAAACCCTTCAGAGAAAAACACTGTATGGATGAAGGTTGATTTCTACACATCGAGCGTTTATCTATTTCAACCACACTGAACTCAACGGATTTTCCTTTCACAGACTGAAAAAGCATCATTCCTGATTTTATTATTGGGATCGATGATTTTAATTATGTATTTCATCCTATTCAGGGAATTCATCTGCAAATAAGAACCAGTCATCATCTACCGCATCTGTTACACATACGTAATCACTAACCGCCGACGTAATTTCAAAGCAAAGCATCCATAAGGGGCAATCCGACAAAAAGTTCACATGAGATATCTTGTTCCGTCTTCCAGAAAGAGAGCCAGCGTGGTTCCATTCATCCACGTCTGGTTTCCACTTCACCTTTAAGGCAAAAAGATGAAGTGGCAAACTGGTGGATGACCTCATTCCTGCAGGAGGTTAAAAGGCTGAGGGGCGGTTCTTGGTGTGAACTTGCGGCACTGTGTTAAATATTTGAGAGATGTGCAAGAGGTGTTTGTTCTTTCACGCCTTCCTCTGAGGGCCACACCTGTGGACCCGGGGCAACAGCATGAGATAACAAGAAGCCTTGGAGTTGGCAAGCACAGAGACTAGGAGAGAGAGAGAGAGAGAGAGAGAGAGAGAGAGAGAGAGAGAGAGAGAGACTCATGTACGCTTTCCATGGCCGGCAGCGCAAAGACGTGTAAGAGCACGAGCCAAAGGAGGCGTAGATAGACCTCATAAACGCTAAGCATTAAAGTAAAGCTACATACACAGCCATGAAGACACTGATTCCTGGGTACGGCTGTTAGGATGCAATCAACCTGCGCGATGTTCCCGTAACTTACATCACATCCCCAACCAGGTCCTCACAAAACCCATTATACACAAACCGCACTTTAATACTGTATAACTGTTTGCGCACACACACACACACACACACACACACACACACACACACACACACATATGCAAGCACCTCCATAAAAAAGCTGGAAATGGTTGTAGTCATAAAGAATATCAGTTTGAGACTTTCTTGGCAAATCGTAACGTGTGTACTGACTTGGCAGAGAGACGTTAGGAACTAATTTGCGCTGGAAGTGTGTGTGATTAAAACAGAGTAAAGCTGCCTAGTGGATGAAGAGTCTCAATTAAGAGGAGGAAGGAGGAGTTGGGCAGGAAAACAGCAGTGTGTCTGTTTATGTGCGCCTGTGCGTGTGCGTGTGTGTGTGTGTGTGTGTGTGTGTGTCTGTGTGTGTGTGTGTGTGTGTGTGCGTGTGAGTGTGTGTGCATGTTTGTGTGTGTGTGTGTGTGTGTGACAGCATGATGAAAAGTTACTATTCGACTATTAAGCTTAAATATACTGGGTGTGACTACACTTTGTGTGTGTGTGTGTGTGTGTGTGTGTGTGTGTGTGTGTGTGTGTACAATACCTGTTGCAGCATGAGAGCCTGCTGCTGCTGAAGCAATGCTTGCAGCTGTGGAGGTGAAAGAATCTGCTGCATCTGTTGAGGAGTGATCATCTGCGGGGTCATCATTGCCATTGACACGGGCACCTGACCAATCAGAGACAAAGATAAACAGTGTGTGTGTATATATACACTATTTAGACTGTACTTATGTACCTATTTTGTTAGGATGCACTGATGCTGGGTAATATCACAGCCTTTTAACATCAGTACGGTGTGAGATTACACAAGGAATGGAACCGACGGACATTCAAACACTAATTAATTTCTTTATTCCTTTCCTTCCTGAACCACTCAATCCTGTTAGGGTCAATGAGAAGGATGGAGCTCATCACCACTGACTCTGGGTGGAACGCCTACCAATCCATCTCACACACACACACACACACACACACACACACACACACACACACACACACACACACACACACACACACACACACACACACACACACATTCACACTCATACTCACACCTGGGGCAATTTGGAACAGCCACTTTGGCCTAATGTGCACGTCTTTGAAGGAAACTGGAGTACCCAGATGAATCCCATGCAAGCATGAAGAGAGCCTCCTACAAACTCGCACAGAAGCGTCCTCGCCGACACCAGGACTTGAGCCCAGGACCCTCTTCTACTGTGAAGCAGACGTGATCACCACTATGCCACAGTGGCACCCAGTTGCATGATGCATTATCCTATATTTCAGTATAGCACATCCACTTCACACAAAGAAGGTCCTCGGTTCGAATCCCGGGCTTGGTGAGGGTGTTTCTAAGTGGAATTTGTATGTTCTCCCTGTGCTTGCATGGGTTTTCAGGTATTCATACAGGTATTCAGATCCGCTCCCTCAGTCTGAAAAACATAGACATTAGTTTGACTGACTGTTTCAAATTGCCTCTAGCTGCTCAGGGAGAAGTCCACCTTCATCGGGAGTGGGCTCAGATAGACTCCAGCCTCCCTGTGACTCCAGTAGGATCTACCCAGAAAACATGCATTCTGCGTTGTTGTTGTATTTCTCTATATCACTGCATTATTCTATCATGAACAGTATAAGGGGCACAAACAGAACACGTGTCCCTGGCATAAAGTCGGGGAGTGATAACGTCGTCAGCTGTTCAAGAAAGGACTGTGACGTCTGTCAATCAGCAACCCTGCAAGTAAATATTCCTTCACCTGGGAACTCTGATCTCAATCGCACAGCCTTATCACACACACATTATTATTATTATTATTATTATTATTATTATTATTATTATTATTATTATATACAACTGCCAGAATCAAGCATTTGTAAAAACTAACAAATAACTTGATAAGATTTCTATCAGCAAACAGCTTGCAACAGTCTGGGAAAATAAGGGAGTGTAATTTATACAATGACAGTGAAGTGTTAAAACAAGGAGAGCGACGATTATCTTACACCAAATCTGCATCGAATAAGGGAGGAACAGAGAGAGAGAGAGAGAGAGAGAGAGAGAGAGAGAGAGAGAGAGAGAGAGAAAGAGAAGGAGAGAGCGAGAGAGAAAGAGAGAGAGAGAGAGAGAGAGAGAGAGAGAGAGAGAGAGAGAGAGAAAGAGGGAAAGAGAAGGAGAGAGGGGGGAGAGAAGGAGCGAGAGAGAGAGAGAGTGGGGGAGAGGGGAGAGAGAGAGAGAGAGAGAGAGAGAGAGAGTAGAGCGCAGCTTATCTACTCCGCGGGGTCCCATTTATTTTCCTATTTACTGCTCAAGGGCCATAACTGATTATCTCTGTAGAACTGCTCAATAAAAATAAAGCTATTTACAGGCGACGGCTGCTTGAAGCTCGAAATACGAGAACAAATTACATTCCGCACGATGTATACATTCATCTAAACGCTGTAAACAACCGGGATTTAGGGGAGAGAAAAAAAACAGAAGGCTGCAAATGTGATCTGCATTCATTTGTTTTGAAGCGATGCGTGTGGTTTATGTATTGAGGGAGAGAGCGAGAGAGAGAGCGAGAGAGAGAGAGAGAGAGAGAGAGAGAGAGGTGGAGAGCCACAGTGAGAGAGAGAGAGAGAGTGAGTGAGAGAGAGAGAGAGAGAGTGCGAGAGAGAGCAAGAGAGAGAGAGAGAGAGAGAGAGAGAGAGAGAGAGGGAGAGAGAGAGTGAGGAGAGAGAGCGAGAGTGAGAGAGAGAGAGAGAGAGAGAGAGAGAGAGAGAGAGAGAGAGAGAGAGAGAGAGAGAGGTGGAGAGAGAGAGAGGTGGAAAGCGAGAGAGTGAGAGCGGGAGAGAGAGGTGGAGAGCGAGAGAGTGAGAGAGAACGATGGATAGTGAGAGAGAAAGAGAGAGAGAGAGAGAGATGGAGAGAGAGAGAGAGAGAGAGAGGGGGAGAGAGAGAGTGAGGGAGAAAGAAAGAAAGATAGAGTGTGTGTGAGAGAGAGAGAGGTGGAAAGCGAGAGAGAGAGAGAGGAGAGAGAAAGAAAAAGAAAGAGAGAGAGAGAGGTGGAAAGTGAGAGAGAGGGAGAGAGAAAGAAAAAGAAAGAGAGAGAGAGGTGGAAAGCGAGAGAGTGAGAGAGGGAGAGAGAGGTGGAGAGCGAGAGATAGTGAGAGAGATGGAGAGAGAGAGAGAGAGGGAGAGAGAGAGTGAGGGAGAAAGAAAGAAAGATAGAGGGAGAGAGAGAGAGAGAGAGAGAGAAAGAGGGGGGGGGAGGGAGAGAGGGAGAGAGACGAATGTAATCTGTAAAGCTCTGATTAAATTTTGTAAACAAGGTGGGTATTAAGTCCGACCCGCCCCCATCTAGGAGAACAGGACGAAGGTTCCCTTGCATGTGGTTATCAGTTTGGAGAGCCGCGCGCGCCGAGCCCTGTCCAACCGTTTTATTGTAAGCCCGACATATCGTGATCAAACGAGTCATCCATAACCTAACACACTCAATCATGAAATCCCTCCAGTGAAGGGGAAAGGGGAGCGGAGAACACATTATGCACTCCCCTCGCTCGGAGGATGCCTGCACTCACGCGTCCGTGTGTGTGTGTGTGTGTGTGTGTGTGTGTGTGTGTGTGTGTGTGTGTGTGTGTGTGTGTGTGTGTGTGTGAATGCTCGAAGTGTAATTGTGCGTCATGCAGAGCCGCTCTATCATGCTCGTGGTGGCGGCAACTTCAGGCAAGTCCAGGCTCGGCGTAGTGCAGTGATATCATATCTGTGATGGCGATGTCTGGCTGCTATTAAACGAAGGTTAAATATGATAAATGTGTTGGGTGCGAGGTGTTTTGATAGAGAGTCGCCCGGAGGAGGTTTGGCAGCCTTGCTAAGTGACTTCAAGTAAAGCGTTCAAAATGCTTTCCACTTCGATCCTAACGAGGAAGCGAGAACTGCTCGTGTGTATGCGCATCCCAAACCATTTCATGCTTTTCCGATTTCCAACTTAAAAGCTCCAAAACACGGCTCGACTCGAACCAAAAACCGGTGAACTCAGCAGGATCCCGGTGCATCATCGCCATGGCGACTATTCATTTATTCTTTCGTTCATTAATAAGCTGAACAGCTTAATCCCATTAGGGCTGCGAGGCCAACACACACACACACACACACACACACACACACACACAGCCCTTTACACGCACACTCGCATCTCGGCGCGAACTACATCAGTCAGTTATCCCATTGTACATATCTTTGGACTGTGGGGGGGGAAACCGGAGTACATGGAGGAAACCCTTGCAAGCACATAGAGAACATGCAAACTCCTCACAGAAACACCTGAGTCTGGGATTTGAGCCCACGACCTTGTTGCTGTAAGGTGCACGTGCCTGTCACTAGTCCATGAGAAACTCCACTTATCTATATTATAGTAGCAGTACGACCTGGAGCCACTCACAGCTGATTTCAGATGGGAGGTGAGGGGTACACCCTGAACAGTCCTCCAGGCCCACCACTCACTCCCACACTCACAATTATAGGCAATCCAGAGTTGCCGGTTGACCTGCTGGTACCCCATACCGCCCTCAGAGTAACAAGGTCCTGGCTTCGAGTTCCATGATCACTTTGCATGTCCTCCTCATGAAAGTACGGATTTTTTCCAGATACGTAGTCCAGTTTCCTCTGACACGTCAAAGACATGCGACTGTCGTTTCCTAATTGAGTGTGTATGTGTGTTGCCCTGGGATGGTCTGGCGAGCTGTTTAGAGTGTACCCCATATGGGGTGTTTCCCCGATGTTGGCTGAGATAATCACCAGCGTCCCTGTGACACTAGTAGGATTAAGTGGTCCGGAGAATGAGTGGGCGGGGCGGGGGGTGGGGGGTGGGGGGTGAGCACCCATTATACTTTATGATCTTGGACATGACTGTATATAACAGCTCATTTAATGTCCATAGATATACAAACTGTAAATAATATTTGTTGACAATATTGCAGACTATAACTCTGTATGTATAGACATTAGAGGTCTCTGCACTATACCACATGATCCAGATGTTATGGCAGTGCCCGCATTACAGTGCACATCGTTCTGTGGATATTAAAACGTGATAGTATGACAATATTACCGAATATAAAGATTTATGTTTTGTAGGTGTTACACACGTACCTCTTTGTATACAGTGTATGGTGTGTGTGTGCGTGCGTGTGCATGTGGTGGGGTGGGGGGTGGGGTGGGGCTAAACAAGCAACAGAGCTAAAGACCTCAGAACAAGATGGCGAGGAAGCTGGTCGACGAGATGAGACAGACATATGCACGAAAGTTTGGGTGTGATTGAGTGTAAATGTCGGATGGCAATCAGGTAAAGGGAAGGAGGCGGGGATGCTGTAGCTCGGCAGACACTTGGCGTGGCGCCAATTCGCCGCTTGTCACTGCGACCTGGATTGCAAAACACAACCCTGTAATTAATCCCTCATCGGTGTCCCATTCTGCGCCGTACATTTTATTTGATACACACGTTCATTGACGTTTTCCAGTTGTGGGGCACAATAATTACTGGAGTTATAACACCTTCCATTGCAGCGCGCCTGAATGCCGAGTTGTTAAGGTTTGACGCCGTTAATTGCCCCTATAATCTAATCCCACAAAGGCGAGCCCATTACGGCGGCATGTGCAATTCGACACTGCTGCTTTATTTCCCGCATGCGAAAAGCGTCGCCATTAGCCTGCTTGACGGCCGCCCGACAAAAAGGGCCGCGCACAATGCCGAATTACATTTTCGTTCGGCTTTGTCTCTCGACGCAAATGATCCCCCCCCCCACTCCATCGCCCTTTCATTCGTGAGCTGAATAGGCTCCGTAATAGAGGAGACCGGAAAAAAAAAAAAGCCTCCAACCATTTCAAGTCAGACATTTAATAAATGAATTTAATTTTTTTGCCCTCTTTCTTTTTGTTCCATTTCTGCTGTGAATACTGTATATTTTTTAAGAAAGGGAGAGATGGACGTTTGATTAGTAAGGTGCGAATCATCACAGCCAAATTCTCACTTTCATTCTGCTATAGTATGAAACCTGAGACAAAAGACACTCAACATGAGGGGGAAAAAAAAGACAGAAAGAAGGAAAAAAGAAAGAAAGAAAAAGAAGAGCACTACAGGTCCTCGTGGGCTGCCAGGACCCACCGGACGCCAACATGACTCTATTCACTGCATGCGTGCTGCACCTCAGTACGTGTTCAGATCCAACAGGTTGGTGGGAAAGTAAATAAAAGTAGCAAGTGGCTTCCAGACAGGCGTGTGTGTGCTGTGTGTGTGCTGTGTGTATGTTGTGTGTATGTTGTGCGTATGTTGTGTGTATGTTGTGCGTGTGCTGTGTGTATGTTGTGTGTATGTTGTGTGTATGTGGTGCGTATGTTGTGTGTATGTTGTGTGTATGTTGTGCGTATGTTGTGTGTATGTTGTGTGTATGTTATGTGTATGTTGTGCGTATGTTGTGCGTGTGCTGTGCGTATGTTGTGTGTATGTTGTGTGTATGTTGTGTGTATGTTGTGCGTATGTTGTGTGTGTGCTGTGTGTATGTTGTGTGTATGTTGTGTGTATGTTGTGCGTGTGTTGTGTGTATGTTGTGCGTGTGCTGTGTGTATGTTGTGTGTATGTTGTGCGTATGTTGTGTGTATGTTGTGTGTATGTTATGTGTATGTTGTGCGTATGTTGTGCGTGTGCTGTGTGTGTGCTGTGTGTATGTTGTGTGTATGTTGTGTGTATGTTGTGCGTATGTTGTGTCTGTGCTGTGTGTATGTTGTGCGTATGTTGTGTGTGTGCTGTGTGTATGTTGTGTGTATGTTGTGTGTATGTTGTGCATATGTTGTGTGTGTGCTGTGTGTATGTTGTGTGTATGTTGTGCATATGTTGTGTGTATGTTGTGCGTATGTTGTGTGTATGTTGTGTGTATGTTGTGCTTATGTTGTGTCTGTGCTGTGTGTATGTTGTGTGTAGGTTGTGTGTATGTTGTGCGTATGTTGTGCGTATGTTGTGTGTATGTTGTGTGTATGTTGTGCGTATGTTGTGTGTATGTTGTGTGTATGATGCGCGTATGTTGTGTGTATGTTGTGTGTATGTTGTGTGTATGCTGTGCGTATGTTGTGCGTATGTTGTGCGTATGTTGTGCGTATGTTGTGTGTATGTTGTGTGTATGTTGTGTGTATGTTATGTGTATGTCTGCAGAGTCATGTGAAATTTGTAGCCATCGGGAGTGAGACGCAGCGGTCATGCCCTTTTATCACTGCTCGTTTTACGTCCACCTTCTGACAAGGTACAACAAATGGCTTTAATCTGGCTGCGGGTTCAGTCATGCATACACACTGCTACATCGGGGTACACACACACACACACACACACACACACACACACACACACACACACACACACACGTGCACACCCACACACACACACACACACACACACACACACACATACACAAGGTGCTGGTGCGAGAGAAAAACCAGGCTAGCAGTATTTCCACTAACATGAAAAGCAGATCCTTATGTCATCGAATGACGGATTTCTACATGCACCAAGCAACCGAGTAGGACCAGGACCAGGACCAGGACCAGGACCAGCTCAGGTAGAGACTACTACTGTGTGCTTATAGCCATTTATTTCTTTATGGGATTTGTTTGGGTTTTTTTGGAAGTAAAATAGTAGATGTTCCCCTTAAACCACTGACTCGTGATCACAATATTTATTTATACACTATTCTTTATTTATAATAATCTTCAAACCCCTACATTCAAATCTGATTTTAATTTACTTTTCATTTTAATTGAGGTCATGAAAATACGAAAGCTGAATGAGTTGTCTCCATGGTCCTTCCTCTGGATGAGGCTGGTCTCAGCCCTCGGGACGTTCTGTTCATGAAACCGAAGCAGATTCGATCGTAAACCGACTCATTTTGGAAATTTTGTAATGAAGGACTCATCAAGACACAGCGAACGTTTATATAAAACTATATTAAAGCATGTGGATGGAGACGTTCTATATGCATTTCTTGTGAGTGAGAGTGTGTGTGTGTGTGTGTGTGTGTGTGTGTGTGTGTGTGTGTGTGTGTGTGTATTTGATGGCTACCGCCCCCTCCAGCCATCTCTACGAGTATCTCAAATTGTCTCTTAATGAGGCTGTGTCTGTGGCACCTCTGCAGCTTCCCAGTGCCATTAAGATTCAACAGGCCTGTCCACACACAGCACATTGCAGAGGTCAACTCCAATCCAGAGAGAGAAATAGTGAGAGAGAGAGAGAGAAAGAGAGAGTGAGAGAGAGAGAGAGAGAGAGAGAGAGAGAGAGAGAGAGAGAGAGAGAGAGATGATGGGAGGAGAAGCCCAGCAGCGGGAGAGATGGGCATTTGCAGAGAGTGAGGAACAGTAATTAGAGGAGCTGTTTGAAGAGCAAGTTTAACTGATTAACAAAGGGAGGAGAGAGGAAGCGAGGGAGCGGGAGAAAGAAAGAGAGGACGAGGGAGCTTGGAAGAAGAGCGATGCGTCCCAGAGGGTCATAAAGTAAGAAGTGGAGACCGAGCGCGCATTTCAATGAGTTCTAATCTCGTCCTCTTTTTTTTTCTTCTTCTTCCTCCACGTCCTTGATGAATTACGGTTCCTCGTACCGACCTGATGTACTCTTATTAATCAAGACGCCCAGAGAACGACGTGAAGCTCGTAGAAAAGTTCCCTGCGATGCTGGACGCTGTGTCCAGCTCCTGCCATGGCCTGCGTTGTATATAGAGGTCAAATTCAGCACAAGAAAATTTCCTGACAAGTACAATTTAAATATATCAGTCCTCGGCACAACGGGCCGTCCGAGTGCCAAGAGGCTCATTTTCATTAAGCTGAAATCGGCCGGCTTTTAAAAGAGTTCTGAACGGCGTTCCTACTGCGCTGTTCAACTCTATTATATTCCATTACTGCAAATGTATGCAGCTTCATAATACCCGCTCGCAAATTTTAATCCACGCCGCTGTCATGATGACGCCACTCAAAAATGATCAAGGATTCAGTTATTACAATTCATACTACCGTTTAATAAAACAGCTGACATTAAGAGTACGGACGCTATGTGGGCTACGGGTCCTTGCTGCTGAGCCATTTCTTTAAATAATAATAATAAAAATTAAAAAATCACAGTGCAAAATATAAAGAGAGGGGTCAGGATCGGCCTCGGAAGTATTGGAGCCCTTACAAACAAAAATAAAATACCTTCATGTTAACTGTGAACTGATAATATGAGAGAATATGAGCTTTAACAAATAAAAAATCCACATGACAGTGACTGGCATCGCTAGTTGTACCTGAATGGCGTTGCTATTGCTATTGTTTATTTATTTCTATTTGAACGCTCACCTACATGTTAGGAACTCTTCAGTGATCCTTCATGACTTCCTATTTCACAAAGGTAGAAATGACTTATTAGAAATCCAAAGGGTAAGTTCACGTGGTTCTTCATCATCATGAGGATTAGAAAGATATAAAGCTGGATGTAAAAATATCCGCATATGAATATTCCCACATCGACCCTCTATCTCCACAGTGTAATAATAAAGGGGTTACCACCAGGTTATCCTGCCACCATGTACATCCACTGTGATAAGGGCGCTTACCAAGGCAAGGCAATTCTACCTCAGCTGACAAAATAATAATAATAATAATAATAATAATAATAATAATAATAATAATAATTTTGTGGTACCAAGTCGCTAAAACTATAAATAGACACCATAGACACCACCTCCATGGTGACCAATTATTTATTGGGCATGCCAAAGAAAAAGTATCTGGCCACACATACCACGCTGGAACGCAGTTACTGGAAAAATTGACTGGAACCGGGTTCTATGTTCCTGTTTTTGGGAACAAAACTCAAGGGAACCTCAACTTATTGAAGACATAAGTGTATAAGCCCCACCCCCCAATATACACAACAACAACAATCACAGAATAAAGCTTTCAGGGACAAAGGTTGTGATGTTTTTTCTTTCTTTTTTAAAAATACAATAATCGTTTATAAGTTTTTCT
>CM045732.1:29287974-29302974 GCA_024760905.1 Plotosus lineatus | reverse complement strand
TCCCCCCTCCTTCTTCCATTAGTCTCTTGTTCATCACACACACACACACACACACACACACACACACACACACACACCCTTGTGTGTTATCTAACGGCCCACTGCCCCAGAATAAAAATGACAAAAAATTTCCAGTAGAACACAAGAGAAGCGGCTGACGCTGGTGGGGGAAGCATAAAAGCCCCATTATCGACTGGCCTTCATTGCACATTTCACTCATGTTTCAGCTTTAAAAAAATGGACTTTCACACTCGGCTGCGCCGGAACCCAAACTGCGAAACGGGCACTGCTGCCCTGCACTGTTCTGCCTCTGCGGCTTCTGTTGTCAGTCACCCTCCCCACTTTTTTTTTCCCTCATTCCGTCAGTGTGTTTTTTTTTTTTTTTTTTTTTTTTTTTTTTTTAAACCATTCTCTCTTCACACCAGTTTAAAAATAAATAAATAAATAGAAAGTTCCAAGTAAGCACTTCCACTTAATGGATAAAAAAAATGACGTTTCAGGAATCAAAAGTTCAAAAGAAATGTGAGCGTTTCATCAGTGGTTGGCGTTTCATGATATGGCTTTAAAACACTCGTGAAGAATTCTGAAGCAGGGAACCATCTCCACAACAAAACTTCTCCAGATAGGGTCTGGATCACCACACAGAACCAAGGAAGCAAAATACTCAGCACGATTCAAGAATGGAACTTTTCAATGTGTGCATTTGCAAAACTGCAGGAAGAAAACACGGCATGCTCATCCGCCACGAAAGAAGTGAACTATCAAGTGAAAAAAAAAGAGAAAAAAAAAGCGTGATGGGAAGGGAGAGGGTATTCAGAAGATGGGCGAGGCGTGCCAGCTGGCGACACACATCTCTCCATCAGCTCATTTAAATGTGGCACTCTGTGAGCACAATGGCACGATGGCAACGCAGCTCTTCTGTTAACACGCACAAGAAGGAAACTAATTAGCATAGTCTCTAATGAGTCTTTTCATTTTTTTAATTAAATAAGGGCCTCAATAATACATGAAAAGAGGACTTTTTTCCCTTTTCAATTACCAACTGATATGTGGCTGCTGCCACGTGCATGTTTTGTACTGTATATGTCTATCTGTGTGTGTGTGTGTGTGTGTGTGTGTGTGTGTGTGTGTGTGTGTGTGTGTGTGTGTGTGTGAGAGAGAGAGAGAGAGAAAGTTGACGCACGACACATAACACACACTACACACTTATCCACACTATAAAAACACACACTGGCACACACAATATTTAAAATATTTCTCATTTGTCCCAGGAGCACGGTGGCGTAGTGGTTAGGACATCCTCCTCACAGCAACACGGTCCCGGGTTCAAGTCCTGTGGTCTGAGAGGGTGTTTCTGTGTGGCGTTTACATTGTGTTCTCCCTTTGCTTGTGTGGGTTTCCTCTGTGTACTTGGGTTTCCTTCCACAGTCTGTAGAATTGGCAATTCCATATAGACTCATGAGTGAGTGCGAATGGATGTATGTGTGTTGTCCTACAATGGTCTGTTGAGGTGTTCAGGATGTACCCTGCCTTCACTCAGTGTTGGCTGGGATAAGTAGCAGCCGCCCCATGACTTTTTTTCATTTTGTTGTGCTGTATTAATCCCACAAGGGAAATAATCGCCTTTACTTTAAACCCATCCAAAGTGAACTTGCTTGCGCACACACACGCATTTTATATATATATATATATATATATATATATATATATATATATATGGAGAGAAGTGGGCTGCCACACATTAGGATGATTGGGAAGCAGTTGGGGTTTAGGTGCTTTGCTCAGGTGCACTTCAGCCTTGAAGGTGGAGGAAGGAAAGGTGCCGCGCAGCCAACCCCCCTTCCCCCCCCCCACCCACACACACACACACACCCACACACACACACCCACACACACACCCCCAAACCCCCCCCCCACCCCCCACTACCATCACACATTCTTCCTGCTGGTTCGAAATCGACTTTTTGGTCCCAAAGCCACTACTCTGACCATTAACCTACGAATACTGGTTAGAAGAATGACCGAGTGAGTTTATATCGGACGAGCAATTGAATATGATCTTGTACAACTCAGTATCAGGGTGAAAACTGAAAATAAAATAAACAAAGACACATGTTTACAGCCTAGAACACAGTAAGTTAGTCCGTTAGGCTTTTTACACCCGAAGCCTAGCGACTCATCAGGCCGGTGCTTGTCCCCGGTTTCCATAGCGTCAAGCGACCAGGAGTTCAACTCCATCTGGATGGGACGTGAGTCCATCACAGGTTACCTTCCCAGTATATTTTTACTGGAACCATTTATACTGCTGGGTGAACAGAGGCACACTTGTGGTTGAGACCTTGCCCAGGGGACTTAGAATATTGGGGGTCTTACTGGGATTTGAACACACGACCTCCTGATCATGAGCCCAGCACCCGAACCACTACGCCACTGGCCTAGAATGCAGACTTTGCCAAAATCAAGTGGAATATTCAGACAAATGGTTGTCAATTGTAACTTTGGTTTCCCCTCTGCAAAAACAGAAGGAAAACGGGAGAAAAATCGAATTATCAGCCAGCTATAAAAAAAAAAAAAAATTACTATTCATTCAGCTCCATTTGAGTCCATGTGAAATCTTTCACCCCGGTGGCAGCCATTTTCAGATTTGTTTGTCATGTGTGCTTTTTTTTTCTACACTTCTCTCAAATATTCAGCTCAACCAACTTTTACATTCTAAACTACGTAACCGTGAGTGAATGATTTAATTCCCGCCAGTGTACAGGCTGCTCTCTCTCTCGCTCTCTCTCTCTCTCTCTCTCACACACACACACACACACACACATACACACACACACACACACCCCACCGCAGTGAGCGTGATGAACGATGAAGCACTCGCAGATACAAATTAACATGTTTGTTTGTAAAGCTGTTCAACTCGGAAAAAAAAAAAAAAAAAAAAAAAGCAAAACATCCTTTTCAAGAACATGTTGTCTTTACAAATAACTGGCTCGCACATCTGCCTCACAGCACGAACGTCCTGCCTACAAGCCCGGGGCTTGGCGAGGGCGTCTCGGTGAAGAGTTGAATGCTATCCTTGTGATTGCGTGGGGTTTCCCCCAGGGTACTGTGGTTTCCTCCAACAGTCCAGAAACGTGCACATCAGGCTAACTGGCAGTACCAAATTCCCCCTAGGTGAAGGTGTAGTGTGAGTGGTTTTGTGTGAATGTTGCCCTGTGATGGTCTGGCAAGCAGTTCAGGGTGTACACCATCCTGTTCCAGAGTCGGCTGAGAAGGGCACTAGACTCTCCATAACCAGAGTAGGATTAAATGTTTCATCAAATGATTGTGTGAGTAAACACTGACTCACTGTATCGATACTTTTGAAGTTTATAACTGGGGTTGTTAGCCCTGCCATGGATTCGCGAGCTGTTTAGGGTTTACAATTCACCTACTGTCGGCTGAGATAGGCTCCAGCCTTCAAGCAACCATAATAGGAGTCAGTGATTCATCAAAGTAAAATACTGAGTGCACATTAACCTTCTACAGTGAAATCCATTCATTTATTTTCTGAACTACTTCATCCTAATTAGGGTCACAGGGACGGCAGGGTACACCCTGGACAGCTCACCAGGCCATTTCAGGGCCAACACTCACATAAACATTCACACGAGCACAAACACCTAGAGGTGATTTGGAACAGCCAATTAATTGACTGTGTATTCTTTTTTAATTGTGGGAGGAAACCGGAGAACGTGGAGGAAAACCACAGGGAGAACATGCAAACTGTGCACATAACAGCCAGAATCGGGAATCAAACCCAGGACCTGCTTGTTGTGAGGCGGACGTGCTGACCACTACACCACCATGCTGCCACTGTGAAACGCCATTGATGTAGTTAGGTTTGAAGGAGGTCCTGGGTTTGAATCCCGGGGCTCGAGAAGGGTGTTATAGTATGGAGTTGGCATGTTCTCCCCATGCTTGTGTAGGTTCCTCCAACAGTTCCATAACATGCACATTACGCTGACTGGTTGTTCCAAACGGCCCCTCGGTGTTAGTCTGAATGGATGTATGTGTGTGTTGCCCTGTGATGGTCTGGTAAACAGTTCAGGGTGTACCCCCACCTTCGCTCAGTGTCATCCGCTTCAGCCTCCCCACGACCCAAGTAGAATTTCGGGGTTTGCCAAATGAGTGTGAGCGAGTGAAGATATTACTGTACTTCATGTACAATCCCCCAGTCTGAGTGCTGCAGCTCACCGAATTTATCCGGCTGTAAAACCCCTCCCACTTTTAAACCGGCTGAAAACCAACTCTTATATCAAATAGAACAAAAGCTGCAGCTTTATACCTGCATAAACATCGTAATCATGCTCGGATAGTTTATTTTACAGCGTCCTTATAATTTTGTAATTTTATCCGAGTGGGCTAGTTTGGGGGAAGGAGACAAGACGTGTCGGTGCAATTGGGACTTGCCTTGGAGGCAGCCAAGAGTTTCAAATTACAAACTGCTCTTTTAGGTTAATAAGCAGTGCATTTACACGTAAGCTATAAAGCCCGTGATATAATGATGGCGTTTAAAAGCAAGACACTGATCTATCTTCAATAAAAAGATTCGGATGAGCGCAGGGCGGCACGGCACGGCGGTTCACCCGTACGCTCACAGTAAGAAGGTTCTGGGTTCGAGTCTGGAGCTTAATGAGGGCATTCCTGTGTACAGCACTCGGCAGACACTCTTCTCCTGAGTGACTTTCAATTATCATTTTTTAATACACCAGAGCAGTTGAGGGTTAAGGGCCTTACTCAAGGGCCCGGCAGTGGTGATAGCAGGGATCTAAACGCTGATATTTGGATCAGTAACCTATCGCCATATCCACTGAGCCGGTGGTCCTGTTCCTGTGTGGAGTTTGCATACTCTTCTCATGCTTACACGGGTTTCCTCCAGGTACTCCGGTTTACTCCCGGCTTCCCATACTCAGGTGCGCTCGCACAATCCAAAAACATTGGCTGTTCCAAATTCCTCTCGGGTGTGAATGTGAGTGTGAATGGTTGTGTGTGTGTGTGTGTGCGCGTGTGTATATTACCCTAGGATGGTCTGATGAGCTGTTCAGGTTGTACCCAGCCTCGTTCAGTGTTGGCCAAGATAGACCCCAACCTCACTGTGACCCAAACAGGATTAACCAGTTCAGCAAACGAGTGAATGAGTGAGTGGATAAGTGTAAAGGAAAGAGGGAGGAATGTTGTCTGTAATAGGAGAGCATGGAGCCCAGTGTGATGTATAGACTGTGTATACAGTACCGCTGTGTGGGACCGAGCTCAGACCTGCCTGTTCTACCGGCTACACTTTTAAAACTAATGAATTTAATGAGGGATTAATCATTAACTATCCACAACCGCCGACTCCAGATCTATCTTTTTGGCATCTGTGAGCGCTGTGCTTTCACACACACACACACACACACACATATACACATATACACACATACATCTGGGGATTTAGCTCAGTTGGTAGAGCGTCTGTGTTATCCTCCTTCGGAGTTCGAATCCGGCCGCGTCATACCATGAGACGTTAAAATTTGGGAGTTGTTGCTTCCTGCTTGGCGCTCAGCATCAAAAGGATAGAACAACGCAACAACTGGTGCCGTACAGTGGCGACGAGTACCCGGAGCGCAGGGAGCGCAGGGAGCGCAGGGAGCGCTGGGGTCTCATGCGCATTGAGCATACGCGTGTATGAAATTGCGCTATATAAGCATCCACAATAATAATAATAATACATACACACACACGCACACACACACACACATATATATATATATATATATATATATATATATATATCAACTGTAAGACCGAGGTCTTGTAAAACTGTCTGTTTCTTCCCCTCCACCCGTTCTTCACTTCACCTTAACTCGACATGCCTGCTGTAGCAAACCCCGACCCGGGGTTCAATCTAATTAGTATGGTTTGTTAATTAAATGAGCACGCCACTAACGAGGTAACCTGCTGTTCCTTGATAATGTTAATTACCCTGAAGGGAAAACCTCTCAACACGGCCATTTAAACTGTCAGTCCACATTCCCTGCAGGATTATTGATGATTTGAAATACTGAAGGCCGCTCTTGAGCAATGCGTTGTTTCCTGGTTCATTTTTCACCTTGTTGTCTATTTTTTTACCCTGTCGGTTCCGACTCCTGGTTTACTCGAGAGGTGCTCTTTCTCTTCTCGGGTTTATCACAGACACCCATCTTTCCTTATTAGTGGAATGTTGTTCAACAATTTACATCAGAGGCTCGGCGCTACCGTTCTGTCTTCTGACTTAAACACAGTACGTCATGTACTATTCACACACTAAAGCTCACTGACACACAGACCAGAGCAATGGTATAGCCTGAATAAGTCCAGTTTTCTCCCTCTGACTGACATTACAGTCCACTCAACGTACACCTGAGCTAACGGAGACACTTGACACTTCTCAGAGAGGTTTAGGAGAGGCAGGGACTCGGATGGGAGTTATAGGAGATGGCTTCTCCGTGCCTCGGTTCCAGAGCACCCAGTTTTACAGCTCCTGGACCATTCTGTCCCACATGAACACACACACACACACACACACACACACACACACACACACACACACACACACACACACACACACACACATGCTCTGTGTGTGCATGCACAGGGTCAGGTGGAAAGGGGGGATCCTGCACTACAGCTAACCTCCTGATCACAGGGGGAATTGTGTTTGGTCGCTGAGCACTTGCCTATTGTAAGGCCGGCTCTTTGGTACAAAGACACATTCATTTGACTACTTTTTAATACAGCTTGGAAAAAGAGATAGACAGAGAGAGAGAGAGGGAGTAAAGAGGAAAACGAAAAACAAAGACACTAACGGGCAGTGAAAATGGAAACGGTGTAAATTAGGTTACGTTTAGTTCCTGTATTGAAAGGGAAGGTGGAAAAGTATGGGAGGAAAGCATTAGGCTTTGTGGCGGTTATTTCTACAATGTGTGTGTGTGTGTGTGTGTGTGTGTGTGTGTGTGTGTGTGTGTATGTGCATGTCACACCTGCACTGGGCTCTGTTTGACCTCGTTACTGCTGGGTGAGCTGAGTCCTGTGGCCTGTTGGAGAAGAAACTGGCGTGCTGCCTGGAGAGCCTGTGGACACAGAAGAAACAGAGTGGTGATTCTCTCTCTCTCTCTCTCTCTCTCTCTCTCTCTCTCTCTCTCTCTCACACACACACACACACACACACACGCACAGAGCTTAAATTTCCTTAAAATCACATATGGCTTTGTGCTACTATCTTGTGTCTTTCTATCAGTGCATCCATCTCAAGTTGAGTTCAAACGTTTTCTGTCTGATAAAATAAAAAAGCAAATATAAAAACAGTTATTTATTGCATATAGCCTGGAACACAAGTTTGATCATTGGACCATGTCATGTCAGCTGATGCTCATGCAAAATAAAACACACCATCTAATTCAGATAGGCAGACATACTTTCACCAAGCAAAACATCACTGAAAATTAACGGGAGTACAGAAAACGAACATGATAAACAGACAATTAAATTACAAGACAGGTGAGACAGGTAGACCAGTGAAAGGCGGTGGACAAAAAAATGAGTGCGACTCTTTTCTGCTTTCATTCAAGACCATAGACAGAGAACACGATTCAAACCTTAAAGAACCAGCATGAGCCTCAGGCAGCCATCACCAGAGATACAGGGTTCCCTCACTTCCCGCGGTTAATGGGGACCGACATCCACCCGTAACCACCATAATCCGTGAAGTGGGATCACCCCCCCTCCCCAACCTCCCCCCACCCCCATCTCTCCGGACTGACGTATACGTACATGTGTATGTGTATATGATATCAATAAATACATATCCAATGCTATAAATGCTTATAATAACAATTAAACATGGGCAGTGGTGGTCTAGTGGTATAAGGCGCTAGATCACTGATCCAAAGGTTGGGGGTTCGGGTTCCACTCTCCACAAGGTTGTTGTCCCCCCCCCCCCCCCCCCCAGTGCAGCTAACTGGGTTATCAAAGGGCGGCCATGTCTCTCACTGTCTATGATGTGAGGCATGTAAAAGAACCATTGCTGACTTTCGACAAGAGTAGCTGCAAAGCCGTCAGCGTGTTTCCGCCCTGCGATGGCCTGGCGAGGTGTACTCTGCCCTCGCCCTGAGTTGGCTGGGATGGGCACCAGCCTCCCCGCGACCCTAATTAGGATGAAGCGGTTACAGAAAATGACCTGAACCATACCTGCCAGCCCTATGTTATCTCTACCCATCCCAACACACCGAACATGGAGCTTTCAGGAGACCAAGCAAAGCAGAAAGAAAATAAATGAGATGAACAATTAAACATTCAAAAATAATGCACAAGATGTAAATAAAAACATAAATACACACACATACAAACGCAGGTGTGCACACGCACACACTCAGATGCGGGTGTACACACTGAGATGAGCACCTCACAACAATGTAACTAGTTTTGATGGGGGTTTTAGGTTGTTTCTTGTTTTAGTTTCTTTTGGGGGGGTTTTCCATAATTGGCCTTGTTTTTGTGGCATTTTCCTTAACTTTTCCCCTATTCTTCCTTCATTTCCTTATTTTTTAATTCGATGAATATTAAAAAAAAAAAACACTGCGATGCACTGAAGTCGTATGAATTGAAGTGCGAAGTAGCGAGGGATCCCTGTATCTCTTAGGAGCTCCACCTTCAGGTGGTGTGTTGTACTCTCTAGACTGGAACTTGTATACATGACTATAAATCTTAGAATTCTGAACATCTGCATATAATGTGTTTAAGAATAATTGAATTTAGGAAGGATCCCTGATTTAGCATTTCTGTAAAGATTTTTCTTTTCCTTTCTGAGAATGGATGCACTGCACACACACACACACACACACACACACACACACACACACACACACACACACACACACACACACACACACTTACACACACACACACACTTCTATCTATCTACTGCACCTGTACAGCACCATCCTGACTCCTGGCCCAACAGCACAGGATATTAGTGTCTGAACGGTCTGCGTCTGAGCTCAGGAATTTTAGTTACCCTGTTTTTGTTTGAACACACCAAGCCGGGGGCATTGGGCCAACGGCAAAACATGCCTCTCCAAACAAAAACACCAGGCGGCAGTAAATCAGGGGGCAAAGCATACTTTTTGAAGAGCACTGTCAGGATGCACATTTGCTTCCTGGCCCCAAAGAGAGGGAGGAAGGCTACATGGTAAATATTGATTTATGAAAAAAGTGGGGCCAGAACGCCAGTTCACGAAGCGGCAGACGGGCGGGTGTGTGTGTGTGTGTGTGTGTGTGTGTGTGTGTGTGTGTCTGGGGGTGGGGGAAGGGGTTGTTAAAGCATTACACTTTAACCAGTCACTATGAGACGGAGATTCCACTTAGTTCACCAGCACCAATCAGAACCTTCGATCTGCTGTAGTTCATAAAATCATAACTCTGTGGGAAAAGGACACACTGGAGAGCAGAATGCATTGCATGTAACAGGTCTCTAATATAAGAGACATCAGCACAATAATCCAAATTTTTATTTGTTTTATATATATATATATATATATATATATATATATATATATATATATATATATATATATATCTCAATTAATCTACATGAGCAGTAATAAAGACAATTTGAAATATCTGGCTCCCACTGTCTGAGTTAATCATGATATCAGTTGCGAAAAGCACTTATGTGTGTGTAGGAGGGTGCATTGGGAAGTTAGCAGCGCTGCCCTCTACATAAAAGATGCTTATTCTTTTTAAAAAAAATATGAGAGTGACGGAGGGGGTAGGGGCATCGTGCAATCAAACGTATGGCCTGCATGATGAAAGCCATCTGCTGTATCAAGAGCACTTGTTACTGTTGCTGAGGTCACTACTGAATAGTACAGAGACACACACACACACACACACACACACATACACACACACACACACACACATCGCCCACACACCCACACCCTGAAAAAACCCTCTGTCAACCAGTATCCATGTCCTGTCAGAGTGTAACCTCGGCAGTAGACTTTACAAACTAAAGTGGACCAAAAACACCTCCTAGTCTAGCCTTGGCCAGTATGGCTGCACACACACACACACACACACACACACACACACACACACACACACACACACACACACACACACACACCGGGCATGTGGTGGTTATTAAGTACCCTTGCCAGGTATGACTACATATGTATGTACACTCAGCCACTCATCTGCCGCCACACATCAGCAGATCAGTGGTGGCCTGGAACTGGATGGGTTCTGGCAACAATAAAGTCTAATTTGGCCCAAATTACAGCAGTGATTACAGCACTTTCTTAGTAAACTGGTCATGCTGCTAATAAGTGCGAGTATTATCTCATGGTGGTCTCTGTGTCTTCTTGGACTTTTCACTTTCTTTATATGGGCGTGCTTGATGGACTAAGAGAAATGTGTGGTCAGTGCCTCGGTGCTTCTGTGCTTCATCAGGCTGAACTGAGAGCAGCTCAGGGACAGAGGTTGGGCAAGTCAAACATGACTGGAAGGAGCCGGGGCTGTCGTGGAGTCTCGGGCGCACTCTCCCTGTGGAAACCGTTTACAGACTCGCCGTTCAGGGTGGATGAAAAGCTATTGGATTAGTCTTGACAACGTACAAACTTTGGACGAGGTGGGTAAACTTAGAATTGGAGTTGGAAAGCAAACAATAAGAGAAAGAAAGTCTTGGAGCCAGAAATGCTCCGAGGGAAAAAAAAAAAAAAAAAAAAAAAAGACCTGACATCCATGTTGACTTGATTTCCTTCGCTTTAACGTTTTGCTTTGTCGAGTCTTTGATATAAGTCTTTGAGGGAGAAACTGTGTCGTACAGTGACCTGGGAGACTCTGGCCCTCCCTCTGCATGTCCTTCTAAAGCCTCATGGCACTCACCAGCGAGCGCTGCACCTTTAAAGAAAATATGAGGGAGGCGGCGGGTGGCTCGGTCCAACAACAGCTCCATTGTACTGCGACGTTAGACAGGTTTTATGGCAAAAAGGGCGGGTGGGTGCTAGGAGAGGGAGAAAGAGAGCGGGGGGGGGGGGGGGGAGGGGAGGGTGAAGAGGTCAAAGCCCAGCTTGGAGGGCTAAGTTTGCCTGTGTGTGAGTTCTTCTAACTTGTCATCGGCCAACCCAACCCCCCACCCTCCTCTATAAATCAACACTCCTGACATGGGCTTTAATAACAGAGCTTTTTTTTTTAAATTCAGCAGGGTGGGGGTGGAGGGCTGCGGAGTAAAGGTGGAGGGTGCGGGGGTGGGGAGATATTTCAGGGTACCCTTTTTCTTTCTTTCTCTTCCTGCCCTCCCTAAAGGTGCACACAGGCGGAACCTTGCTATTCAATCAAAGGTCCATTTATAGAAAGTAATGAGGAAAAAAAAAAAAAAACTTTTGGCATATGTACCTAGTAGTCCATATCATGTATTGGGGGCAGCCGTGGTCTAATGGTTAGAGAAGCAGCTTTGGGACCAAAAGGTCACTGGTTTGATTCCCAAACCAGCAGGAAAAATATGTTGTGGTGGACCTTCAGCAGCACCCTCCCTTCCTCCACATTAACAGCTGAAGTGCCCTTGAGCATGGCACCTAACCCCAACTGCTCTCCGGATGCCCCCAATGTGCGTGGCAGCCCACTGCTCTGTGTGTGTGTGTGTGTGTGTGTGTGTGTGTGTGTGTGTGTGTGTGTGTGTCCTCACTTCAGATGGGTTACATACAGAGGAAATAATTTCTTCTACAGGATTAATACAGTGTATCAGAATAAAACATATTCTCTCACATTCCACTAAATATACTTCACATCCTACAAGCAGAGTTGCAGCATCTACATGTGGTCCTCGTCCACCAAAAACAAATTTGGACAGAGCCCTTTTTTGCCTGTTTAACAGGCGTTCCAAAACAAGGCACTAAGACACACAAACAGGGCATGATTGGGCGCCTCTTCCCTGGTGGGCCCAGGTTCTATTCATTAGGCTCAGGTTGCTAAAGCAAACAGTGCAGGGAGGTGATGAATCTGGGCAAGATGTGGGGTGTTTTCTCCACTCTCTCTCTCTCTCTCTCTCTCTCTCTCTCTCTCTCTCTCTTTGCTGTAAATCTAAATAGAGCAGAGTTGGCTTCTCTGTGTACAGGTGGGCACCATATGCTGGAATGATCCATCATCGCTGACAGAGGACCATTGTTGATGCTTGCAACAACCCCCATGACTACACCCTTAGAAAAACAGGAGCCTCCGTCCCCATGGTAGGCCGTCCCTAAGTGTGGGTGGATGAGTGGATGGTGGGAGTACTTGAAGTAGACCGGGTCAGAAGGTATCAGGTTACAGAAGCTGGGTGCACGACTACAGACACCTTCAAATAGCTTCCAGTGTCTGTTGGAAGAAGTCTGGATCACATATGTTGGGAAAGGAAAAAGGAACGGGAAGGAGAAGAGGACAAGCACTCCCCATAATCCATGATGCAGAAGCTGGGAATGAGACCCAGTGTTGAATCTCAGTACATTTATCGCATTTGGCAGATTCATAGTGACTTACAATTTTCATGTTTTTTCAAAACTGAGCAATTGAGGGTTAAGGGCCTTGCTCAGGGGCCCAACAGTGGTGAAGGCGGGATTGAACTGCCGACCTTTGGATCTGTAACCCATCATCTAATCCACTAAGCCACCACTGCCCTCGGTACACACGACAACCCAAAAGGAATTACTTAGCACTCGAACAGAGCCTCTCAATTAAACAAGCCGGCAAAGTCTCCTTTCTGGCGTACGATATGAGTCAAACAAATCTGGCGTGTGGTGTGTATGCAAATCCAGAACAGACCGTTCCGTGGGATGTTAGTGCGCTCGTTATTTCGAGACCTTTTCGGTGTCTTGGTGCTACAGTGACTGTTTAGCAGTTTAATAAAGCTTTGGTCCGAAGAACATACTGGAGAAACATCATTGTCATGTTTTCGTAAACACACCAGATGAAGGCGAAACGTTCCGTGTAATTTGTTCACACTGTTTAGAAAAGCATTTGGGTGTGACCACTGTGTGATTAATGTAACCTAACCTCATGTTAGCACATATGGATGAGTGTGGTCAGTCGTTTTTAGCAACAGACCAAAGAGACCTACTGGAAGCTCTGTTTAAACCCATAAGGAAATCATTTTTTCCAATTAACAAAATTACACACCATAAATAGCCAGCCAGTAACTGATCTTTTTTCTTTTTCCTTTTGGTCGGTTGAGAATTTTTAAAAAGTTTAATAAAAACACAGAAGTTGATTCAAGGGGGGAGGAGGAGGAGGATGAGGGGGGAGGGGTTAAAGCCCTACCACAATCGAAATTAAGCCTGGTTTTTGGAATAAAGCCTGAAGGAGGACTTGTCACACTTACATGATTCTGCCTGCTACCTCAGGATCAGCAAAGGAGACAAGTAGGGAATACAAAGGCTTCCCCTTCTTCAATCGAAAGCATTCGACCATAAAGGAAAATCCAAGCTATGCTAAAAAACTTACTTTGGAATGTGATCTTGCCAAACTTCATGACAAGACCGCGATTGTATGAGCAAAGGAAAGAACACACGGGGCACATGAGAAGAAACTGAGAAAAAGCACACGCCGGGAACCGGTGTCTCATTCATTTCAAAAAAGGAGGACAATGGCTGGCGGTAGCATATCATCAGCGATACCTGTTCCACCTTCTCCAGGTAATCTCGTGGCTGCACAAGTATGATCAGGAACAGTCACTCGCATCCCTGTCAGCTGCAGAAGAAACCTGTGGCAGTTGAAATATTTGCGGCAAACCAATATTCTGATCCGCCCTGTCTTCACGCGTCAAGTATCACCTGAGGAAACATTTGAATTTCAGGGCTTTCTACATTTATATCAGAGGCATCAGAGTCTCAGTATCTCTAATCTTCCTCTGAAGGTCTGCCTGGTTCATTTTAAAAGCTGGAATGCTGCAATGCAGCTGGCCACCAAATGAGCAACGTCTCCGATTGCTCCGGCGCGTCTCCACTACTCTGCACTGGGCCTGTTAGCAGCTGTCCACCGTGGGCCGTGGGTCAACTTGTCCAATCTTGGACATGATCAACTCCAGTGGCCTGCGCCAAAGTTTTTCTAGATCTTAATTTTGTCCCCATGACTCATTACCAAGGCCATAGACTGCAGAGCCGGCCAATTTCACGGTGGGTTACAAATAAACTGCACTTTTGACCATTTTTCTCTCCTTTTCTTCCCACTCTTTCCCTCCTGTTGGCCAAAGCTGGTTTTAATTTGCTACTTCCTGCTCCAGTGTGCCGTTCATAGGCCCTTTCAGTTGCTTGTCACATTTGTTTTCACTCAAAACCATTAGAAAGTTAATCTCAAAAAAGAAACCAAGCAAATTATCCAACGTTCAAATTATTTAAAGAACCTTCAAAAACATGACGTGCTGTCCTCTTGCCATTTAATGTAATGTTTCCGCAATATAAAGACTACGGCAAAATCTTAAATTTTAAATGGCTACACCAGGCCTCTCTAGACTCACGCTGGCCATTAAAATGAGGAAAGGGTGAACTAGAGCCAAGGCAATAAAAAATAAAGCTTAAAGAGGAGGCTTAAAAAAACATCAAAAATAACCTGAGAAGCCTGACCGGTTGATTTTTTTTTTCTTTTTTTTTTTCTTTTTTTTATCCCATTCTTCACAAAACTGAAGTCTTACAGCCACTTGCCACTTTCCAGATGAGGCTGCACACCTCCAAGTCATTTAGAAAAGGAAAAAAATCCCCCCCCCAAAAAAAAAAATGCATCCTGGGAAAACTATGGCAGGAAAGGTAATAGCAAAGATATAGAACTAGCTTCTCCCCATATCCTGCTCCAGAATAGCCAAGGAGGATAATCCACTATGGCAGGACTCTCTGGGCATCATTATATTTCTCTAACACCCCCCCCCCCCATCCCCCAACATGAGACAAGCAAGCAGGGGGTAAATTATATGAA
>CM045732.1:29277974-29282974 GCA_024760905.1 Plotosus lineatus | reverse complement strand
TTATGATAGAAAATGTAAGTAGAAATATTACAGTCAATCTGTTTTTGCTCATCGCTCAGTATTCACTTACTGTTATACAACAGATGCATGCACGGTGTATATGTGTGTACATACAGTATACAAATAGGATGAGAGATTGATTTTAGTTAATATACTGAGCAGGCAGTCTGTAAACAGATGATTTAATCCTGATCTTCTCGTTATGAGTACAAATGAACTAACACAATAAAGATGTGACAAGATACTGCTTTGATGCAACAGCAGGAATTATAGTGTGTGTGTGTGTGTGTGTGTGTGTGTGTGTGTGTGTGTGTGTGTGTGTGTGTGTGTGTGTGTGTGTGTGTGTGTGGTTATTCTCCATGCTGTGACAACTTCAATCTGTTTACTCACACAATGCCTGTTTTTTTTTTTACAGTCCCTGTAATGTAAATAATGTATTTTGAAGGTAAATACATGTTTTAAATTCAGAGTAAGAATTAGGGTGAGCTTGAGGGTCAGGGTTAAGCACAGCATAATTACAATTAGGGTTAGTTTAAATCTCCAGGAAATCAATGTAAGGCTACATGTCATCCCCTCAAGTTATGAAACAAGATTGCATGTGTGGTGGCGTACTGCTTAGCATAAAGATCCTGGGTGCGAGTCTTGGGCTCAGTGAGGATGTTTCCATGTGGAGTTCGCATGTTCTCCCTGGGCTTACATGGGATTCGTCTGGATATGTTGAGGGTTTTTCCCACAGACCAAACCCATGCACATCAAACTAATAAACGTGTGTGAGTGTTGGTCCTGTGTTGGACTGGTGAGCTGTGCAATGTGAACCCTGTCATTGCGCTGTGTTGGCTAAAATAGGCTCCATCCTCCTTCAGTGGTTCATTAAATGAGTGTGTGTGTGTGTGTGTGTGTGTGTGTGTGTGTGTGTGTGTGTGTGTGTGTGTGTGTGTGTGTGTGTGCATCTGTTTACTGCTGTCACATAACTTAGTCATGCACATATATATATATATATATATAGGGTATTCATTAAGTTTTCGAGTAGAAGCAGGATATTGATAAGTAGGGGGTGGAAATTGTTTGAGGTAAGCATGGGAATGGGGGTTTCCTCTCCCGCAGGGGGGGATCTGGGGGCCCACCCTCTGAAAAATTTTTAAAATTCATGTGCTCTGTGGTGCATTCTGGGCCCATATTTAGGAGAAAATCAGACAAGCTAGAAGCAAATAAAACTAAAAGTTTATATTATAAAAAATAGTATTTGTTACAAGAATAGTAGACTTACTTCTTAAAAGAAAGAACATAAAACGTCTTATTTGAAAAATCTAACAGTTACCTTACGAATATAGAACATTTGTGAATCCAACTGCTCCCCTAATCTGTCAAAACTGTTTATGTGATATCATTTTAGGATTAATAAGATTAGGCTATTAGAATAAGATTAGGCTCGTTTAGTTGGGGCTAGTTTTCACTATTATCGCTCAGTGCAATCAAGAAATAATTTGTGTTCAGACATGACATAAAACTGTTTCTATTTCATGAGATATGGATGTTTCCGAAAAAGTGGCTTCCACAACGTATTTAATGTTGGTTGTTTAGATCTACTTTGCTTCGGCGCCATGCTTGTCGGTACGACTCACATCAGTTTGGACTATATTTTACCCGGGTTTGTACGAGCCGTCACGATCTAAAGCTATACGAGAGCACAGGCAAATGGCGGCACATATATAAAAAGCGCCGCGCTTTTGAATGAGGTAGCATAATGCATCATGGGATATCGGAAGTGAACCGATTGAGAAATGATCAAAAAAAGTGATCGTGTTGTCAAGTACATACCTTAACAAAGCCGTGAAAATGTTTTTATTAATGATTATTACTATTATATTATTAAATATTATTATTTACTATTATAAAATATTATCGGCGCTAGGCTAATAGTACCCGCCGGCACTTAATTTAAAGTATGTGTGTATATATATATATATATATATATATATATATATATATATATATATATATATATATATATATAATCAGAAGTAATCACTGCTGTGGTGTCTAACTGAGGAATACTGATACACACACACACACACACACACACACACACACACACACACACACACACACACACACACACACACACACACACACGCACACACAAACCAGAAATTGCCAGGCCCCACACAGCCTCTCAAAGCTTTCTGTGGCAAAACTCAAATAGTTGTATAAATATGGCTCCTTCACATTCCTGAATTCGGACTCAATGAGCGAAATAATCATTAAACACAGAATATAAGATATCACACAGCGCATGTGAAACCCGTTACATCTTGTGCGCCCATTTAGCTTTCAGAGAACTGAAGTGTGACAAATCAAAGCTGGGAGATTTTGTGATTATAAGTTGTGACACATATCGGCATTTAATCTCTGCTATTTGATCTGGACCGATCTGAACAATACGACCTTATTTTCTTACGGCTTCAGAGACATTTAAGATGCACTGAACCTAATTTTCCTAAAACCCACATGTGATGTGACAGAGAATAAGAATATCCAAAAGAACTTGACAGTATCATGAGAATAAGCCGGAAAACACCAGAATACACTTCGTATTCATTTCCAGAAATCTAAAATCATAATATTGTGTTTATATCAATATATAAAGCATGACACTCTGTTTTCAGTACACTGGCTGTAGATCATTATAATGGCCAGTTTAATCCTGAGTCTCATCCTGTCTTCCAATTCAATTTTAGTTATTATGAAGTTCTTGCAGACACTTGATTCTTGATCATCTTGATTCTGCTGAACCCGGGACAAGTTAAACCCCTTCTGAAACATTTTCAGTCAGAATTAACTCGGTTTAGGCTCCTGAGTGGCACATCAATAAGGTGCATGAACATCAAACCGGAAGTCACGGATTTGCAGCCATCTACGACCAGAGGTTTATGGAAGCTTATTATACAGGTCAGAAAGATGGTATATGCTTGCCTTCCCCAATCGGGGGTGGGGGGTGGGGGGGTTTGTTACCTCATTTGTACAAAGGGACTGATAGAGCTTTCCCTTTGAGTGTGTTAGACCGCCGCGAATATGCATACGTATCGGTTTTTAAAGTTGCAGGTGGCAGCATTGCGTGTCATAGAGGAGGCATGTGTTTGCTAACATCCCTGCCTCACTTACGGTGGTCACGTGTGATAAAGATGCAATACCTGACAGGTGAGACTTCTTTTTTTTTGTTGAGGGGTCCCAGCGAGGGTTAACACTGCACTGACAGCATAGATTCCACAAAAAAAAGTATAAATCAACTTTTTTGATTTGGCAACAACCTCCAGACTCACATTACTCTGACAAGCCCACCACAGTGCTCCTCACAATGACTTTTTCTCATTGGTCAATTGGGGTACAATCAGCCCGTTGGCAATTAAAAGTATAAAATGCTTTTAAGTGATGACACCTTTCAATGTGCCGACAGCATTAGATTTACTCGATGCTATAAGCTATCATTCCCTCCCTAAAAAGGATATCGTACTCTTACTCAAAGCCACAAATCTCTTCCTCCCTTCATGCTGTCCTTTTGTTCTGTAGCCTTAAGCTGCTTAGGGCAAACACAGAAGGAGGTAGAAGAATGAGGGATGGAAAGGAGAAGAGAGAGAGAGAGAGAGAGAGAGAGAGAGAGCGAGAGAGAGAGAGAGAGAGAGAGAGAGAGAGAGAGAGAGAGAAAGCAAGCGAGAGTGATAGAGTGAGAGTGAGAGAGTAGAAGTGTTAGAAAGAGAGAGTTATAGAGAGTGAGAATAAATGAGTGAGAGAGTGAGAGCGTGTGAAAGCAAAAGTGAGAGAGTGAGAATGAGACAGTGATAGAGAGCGAGCAAGAAAGAGAGTAAGGGAGAGAGAATGAACAAGAGAGTGAGAGAGAGAGTGAGAGTAAGAATGAGAGAGTGAGAGTGAGAATGAGAGTGGGAGTGAGAGAGAATGAGAATGAAAGAGAGAGTGTGAATGAAAGAGAAAGTGAGAGAGAGTGAGAGTAGGAGAGAGTGATAGAAAGTGAGAGTGTGAGAGACAGTGAGAGAGAGTGAGAAAGAGTGAAAGTGTGAGACAGAAAGTGAGAATGAGAGAGAGTGGGAGAGAGAGAGAGAGAGAGAGAGAGAGAGAGAGGGCGTGAGAGAGAGTGAGAAAGAGTGAGAAAGAGTGAAAGTGTGAGACAGAAAGTGAGAATGAGAGAGAGTGGGAGAGAGAGAGAGAGAGAGAGAGAGAGAGAGAGAGAGACAGAGAGAGAGAGTTCTTTTGAAGAAAAACCCAAAATGGTTGACACCCAAATGGTCACTTCACTAACACCACATCTATCATCTCACGCTCTACCTGGCTTGTTTAATGTATGGATGAGAGGTCGCGAGGACGAGAGGTCGCGAGAACGAGAGGTCACGAGGATGAGAGGTCACGAGGATGAGAGGTAATCATTTTTGATTGAAGTTCAGTTAGGTATTCCAACCCAGAGAGGCCAAATTCCACCATGTGAGTACCAGACTAGACTCTTCTCAAGCCCACCCAGCCAAGCCTGTCTCTCCGTAACTCGAGCTAGAACCTGGTTTATGAGAGGGTCTCATGTCCAGCCTTGAGTCTTTATTCTGAAAATGACAGTGTCATCATCTCCTGCTATGAACCCAGATTAACTGGCATGTGACATTTCATAGCTTTGGTTTGAAAGTTTTTGCACTGTAACATGTAAATGGAAAAGCTACTTGACCTCACCAGTGTGAACATCTGTATGGGAATTGCTAGTGGATGGGAACGCCTTGCTTAAAAATTCTACAAAATGGGAAAAAGTTGGCCAAAAAGTTATCGCCAATTTTCTAAGCCCTACCCACACCTATGAGAGCTCAAATCCACAGATGTCTTTATGCCACCGATGGCTGTGAGACCAGCAGAACACACTTGATCAATTGATTTAATTTTGATTGAAACCCCAGAGGCATGAAACATCCGGTGTCGGTTCGACCAGAGGATTTCCAATAAGGCCGCCA
>CM045732.1:29260474-29275474 GCA_024760905.1 Plotosus lineatus | reverse complement strand
ATTAAAGTGAAGCAAACTCACGGCAGTGAAAAGAGAAGACCCTGTAGTGGTGGGGGTCGAGTGATGGTGGAGGAGGGTGCATGCTGAAACATTACAAGAGCTTAGCCAGTGTATGCTGTTGTTTTTCTTTTCTCTATTTTTTTTTTTCATCCACCCCCATCCCACCCCACTGCACCCCACCCCAACCCCAAGCAGGGTTTCAGGGTTGTGAAGCAGACAAGAAACATTCCTCAGGGGGGCCCCGGTCTTTCTTGACACGTCTCAGCATTACACTTTCTTCATCCCCCCACAACATTTCGACCCCACTCTTCTCGTTCTCTCATCTGTGCCTGTCCACTCTTTTCTCCAGCCCTTTTAGACCGCAGCTCCTGTCTGTCCACACCTCTCTGACTCTCCTGCTCTATCTATCTCTGAATCTACTCACAGCAGAGCCTGCTCTCGTTCTCTTTATCTATCTGTCTTCCAGCGTCTTTATATTCACCTCCTCTAATACGCCGACTCGACCTACTGTAACCCCCCCCCCTCTCTCTTTCTCTCCCTCATCCCCTCTTTCCCTTGACTCCAACTCGTCTTACTCTGTTTCCACACCGACCCCCTCCTTTTCCTTTTCCATAGCTCTTAAGCACCTCCTCTGTTTATTTGCTGTGGGTCTGTGACGGCTGAGGAGATGTCTGTGATTTCTCCCAGGCTCTGGAGGGGCCCATGGAGCGAGTGCTTTGTGTCCTGTCTGTTTTTTTTTTTCCTCCCACCCCGCATAACTCCCCCTCGCGCCCACCTCGCTCTCCGCTCCGCTGAGTTTCACCACGCCCTCTGCATCCAGGTGAATGAGTCGGGTTTGTTAAAAGAAGCGGATGAGAAAGGAGCATCAGGAGGGGAAAGACAATGAAGAAGTGATAAACAGAACGAGGGGGAGATGCTGAGGGCTTAGTGTGTGTGTGTGTGTGTGTGTGTGTGTGTGTGTGTGTGTGTGTGTGTGTGTGTGTGTGTGTAGCCGCAGGTGGGTGGGTTTGCGTGGGACTGAGTGGCTGGGAGGCACTTCCTGAGAAAACTGTGGCAATCTTTGTTTTTGCTTTTTTTAGGTGAGCCTGAGAGAAGTGAAACACAAACCATCAACGGACTGAGGCTGCCGTGTGAATTATAAGAGACTGAAAGGAAGTTGTAGCCTTTTAAAACTTTCAGAGGTTTCTTCCAGAAGCAAAGGATATTTGAACGACTCAGTTTTAGTCATCTGGTACTATGTGACTTCTTGTTGTGCTATTTTCAGACTTTAATATCCAGAACAAAAACCAGCAATGAACATACGACACTCAAAAGGTTTCGATCATCTCCAAGTTATGTTTTAATCTCTCAGTGTACTCTGAAACGAAACGGAGTAATTAACAGGAAGTTCAAAAAAAAAAAAAAAAAAAAAGTCATGAAATTGTTTTGTTTAACAATATTAAATAACCCCCAGTACAGCTAACTGGGTTATGAAAGGCCGGCCATGTCTGTCACTGTCTAAGGTGTGAGACTTTCATAAAGAGGCGCTGCAAAGCTGCCAGCGTGTTTCTGTCCCGTGATGGACTCACCAGTCCATCACCCAGAGTTGGCTGAGATGGGCACCAGCCTCCCCGTGACCCTAATTAGGATTAAGTTGTTACAGAAAATGAAAAAATGAGAATATTAAATAAAAATGTTTGCAGATATTTCAGCTATGCACACCTGCAACAGTGGAAGTCCAGCATTGCTCTAGAAGTTTCTTCTCAACATTGTTGCAGAAGTTTCTTTAAATGCTCTGCACTTATTGGTTGCTTGCCTCCAGCCTTCTGTCCACATCATCCCAAACCAGCTGGACGGAGTTGAAATCAGAAGACTATGCTGAACCATCTTGTTTTTTTTTTGTTTGTTTGTTTGTTTGTTTGTTTTTTCCCAAAGTACTTCTGATACAGGGATCCCTCACTTTCCACGGTTAATTGGGACCGAGATCCCCTGCGGCCGCCGAATTCCACGAAGTAGGATGGATTTCCTTTCGGCTTTTTCCCTTTTTCAGGGGTCGCCACAGCGAATGATTCGCACGTTTGATTTGGCATAGGCTTTTACCTGCCTTTGATAATCCAGTTAGCTGCACTGGTGGGCTTGGGGCAGTGGCAACCTTGTGGAGAGTGGGACTTGAACCCCCAACCTTAGAATCAGCTGTCCAGCACCCTATACCACTAGACCACCACTGTCCCACCACATGTACATGTGTATATAATATCAATAAATACATATTCAACGCTATAAATTCTCAGAATAACAATTAAACATTAAAAATAATACATAAGATGTAAATAAAATATAAATACACACACATACAGACACGCATGTGCGCACGCAGAAGCGCAACTCACATAAAAATGTAAGTAGTTTTGATGGGAGGTTTTGGGTTGTTTTTTGTTTTTGTTTGTTTCGGGGTTTTTGCATAATTCACCTTGTTTTTGTGGAATTTTCCTTAACTTTTCCGCTATTCATCCTTAATTTCCTTATTTTTTAATTCGATTAATATATTTTTTTAAAAACGCGATGCACCGAAGCCACATGAATTGAAGCACGAAGTAATGAGGGATCCCTGTATATCGCTTACAGTTCTACCTTCCGGCTCATTCAGAGAATTCGTTGTGCTTACATTTCAATAAAAATTTTGAAAAAACGGGGAGTTTCAAAACGTTTGGCCGGTGGTGTGGTTTGATAAGGTATAATACATACTACTGTACATGGTTGACTATGTTTCTATAACCTTAAAACCTGTCACGTTTATTCCTCTTGTAATACAATTTTTTTTTTTCCATTGATCAATTTTTCACACATTTCATTCAGTGATGAATGCAAAAAACCCGCACAGTCCTTCGGTAAGCTGCGTTCCCTCCTCTCCTTGCAATGTTGATTTTGCGTGTGTGCGCTAGATGGCCTGTTTGGCTTCCTCCTCTCATTTATTTTCTTTCTGCTTTGCTTGGTCTCCTGAAAGCTCCATGTTCGGTGTGTTGGGATGGGTGGAGATAACACAGGGATGGCAGGTATGGTTCAGTTCATTTTATGTAACCGCTTCATCCTAATTAGGGTCGTGGGGAGGCTGGTGCCCATCCCAGCCAACTCAGGGCGAGGGCAGAGTACACCCTGGACAGCTCGCCAGGCCATCGCAGGGCGGAAACACGCTGACGGCTTTGCAGCCTACTCTTGTCGAAAGTCAGCAATGGTTCTTTTACATGCCTCACACCATAGACAGAGAGAGACATGGCCGGCCTTTGATAACCCAGTTAGCTGCACTGGGGGGGGGGGGCAGTGACAACCTTGTGGAGAGTGGAACTCGAACCCCCAACCTTTGGATCAGCGATCCGGCGCTTTATACCACTAGACCACCACTGCCCTAGGCAGTGTATAGGCGGGTATGGTGGCGAGTTTAAATGAGAAAGGCTAGCTAATGAGATTAGCCACTGCACTAGTGTACCCCCAAAAATGTTTCCTGCCAGATCACAACAGGCCAGAAGGAGAACTTACACATATACTAAACTCTGGTGTTGTCTAACATGACTATTCAATAGTTTCAGCATTCATGGGTAAACCGTCATATCTCTCCTTAAAGAAAATATACATGCTTGTGGGTGGCAATGTGGTGTAGTGGTTAGCAAGCCGGCGTCACAGTAAGAAATCCCTGGGTTCGAGTCTCGGGCTGAGCGAGAGCATTTCGGTGTGAAGTGTGCATGTTCTTCCCGTGCTTATGTGGGTTTCCCCATGGTACTCCACTTTCCTTATACAGTGTTGTAGGATAATATTTAAAAAAAGGAAGCATTTCTGTCTTCAGTTGGAACAGCCATAAAACATCAGAAAGAAGAATCGGGTCAGCCATGGGTCCAGATGGTCCAGAACAAAGCTGGGACTTCTTTCTCAGGGGGTGAAACAAAAGTGTTTTCTCTATTTTTAGTCCGTTTTTTGTGGGTCTTAGTTTTTGATCCAGTATCTCAATCATGCAATTATAAAGCAGTAGTGCAGCTAATACAACCATTTATGCATTAAGTTTCCAACATCAAAAGTGACAGCAGTTCAAACAGGCACCCTACGGGGAAGAAGGCGGGGCCTTCTAAATTTCTGTCTTTAGGGAAGAGTCAGGAATAAGACACCTCATGAGAATGATTAAAAAAAATCAAGGACAGGAGAAAAAAGCAGGTGCAGGGAGCTTCATGTACTCCGTCCTGAGGGCTTTAGAAACACGTTCACTCTGCACTCCCGCACCCATCCACACCCATCCACACCCATCTGCATACGCCCACTTACGCCCACCTCACACACCACCACACACACACACACACACACACACACACACACACTCGCCTTTGAACTTTTATACAACTAATGCCATACATTATCATCAAAGTGCTCTCGCTCTCTCTCTCGCTCTCTCTCTCTCTTTCTCTGTCTGTCTGTACCCCCTCTCTCGCTTTCTCTCTGTCTGTCTGCCCCCTCTTTCCCTCTCTCTCTCTATCTCTCTCTCTCTCTCTCTCTCTCTCTCTGCCCCACTCTCTCTGTCTGTCCCCTTGTCTCTCTCTCTCCTCTCCTTCTCTATCTATCTGTCTCACCCTCTTTGCCTCTGTCTCTCTCTATGGCTCTCCCTGTCTTTCTCTCAGTCTTTCTCTGTCTTTGTCTCTCTCTCTCTCTCTCTCTCTCTCTCTCTCTCTCTCTCTCTCTCTCTCTCTTTCTCTGTCTGTCTGTACCCCCTCTCTCTTTCTCTGTCTGTCTGCCCCTCTTTCCCTCTCTCTCTCTCTCTCTCTCTCTCTCTCTCTCTCTCTCTCTCTCTCATCCTCTCAATCTGTCTCTTTTTCTCTCTCCTTTTCTCTCTCTGTCTCTCCCTCTCTTTCGACCCCCGTTCTCTAACGTATGTTAAGTCAGTAAGTATTACATTATAAGTGGAAAGTTAAAAGTATGGAACATTAAAAGGATGATAAAGAAAGGAAGCTTTTTTGGGAGGGGAAGTGGGGGAGGGACTAAACTGCTGCTCTGACAGTTTTCGGTTTGATAATATGAAACAAATATCTTAACGAATTAAAAGCAACCTTTGGCTGATGGTCGGATGAAGTAGGACTCCGCTTCGGTTGAGTCGAGACCATCAGAGCAGAGAAATCAATCACTGCACACTTAATTCAAGAGGCCTCTCGGGGCAAGCTTGTGAAACACGGGTCTGAGACCGTTCACACCGCAGAACAAATCGCATTTATTTATTTACTCGGTGTTTAGACTGAATGTTCCAGTTACAAATTACAAGTTACCACATGACCCTGTTTGCCTGGAGTAGTCACATGCTCGCTCATCTCGGTTCATGTTGCGGAAACATTTTTACACCTGAACATTCCGCGTACGTTTAAAAGTTGTGAAATCGGTTTAACTGCACCTTATAAACCGAGCGAAAGAATGTCAAAAATTTAAGAGCACCTGAATGAATAACTTCATTCATAACAAAACATATAAACTGAAGTAGATAAAACAGAATTTATAAACCACTGCAATAGTATTATCAGGTCAAGACCACTAAAACATTCCCAGCAAAAATGAGATTATTTAACTCTTTCATTCAACAAAACTAGCAATCGTCCGCACGTGGGGGCCAATCAGGAACACTCAACTCAAATGGGCATGTCTTTGGACTGTGGGATGTCACCAGGGTACTCAGAGGAAGCCCACACAAGCACAGGAAGAACCCACCCACTTCACCCAGAAACGCCCTCACCAAGTCCATGACTCAAACCCAGCACCTTCTTGAGAAAGAAAAAAAAAAAAAAAAAAAAAAAAAAAAAAAAAAAAAAAACTCCAAAAAACAACAACAACAAAAAAAAAAACAATACACCACCGGGTAGAAAGGAAGAAAGGCAAATTTTCCATGAAGTGACTCTTAACGAGCAATTATAATCACACTTCAATACCATTTACTATCGTTTTAAAATGTTATTGTTTATTAATTAATAACAATGTGGTCTGAGGGGTACTTTAAGTTACGGAAATCAGTCTTCTTCGTTTCCTTTTGGCTTTCCCCTTTTTCAGACGTCGCCACAGCGAATCATCTGATCCGCATGTTTGATTTGGTATAGGTTTTTACGCCGGATGCCCTTCCTTCCTCCATTTTAGCGAGGGACAGACACACGCTGACGGCTTTGCAGCTCCTCTTTAAGAAGGTCAGCAGTGGTTCTTTCACATGAACCTCTCACCATAGACAGTGAGAGACATGGCTGGCCTTTGATAACCCAGTTAGTGCACTGGGGGGACAGTGACAACATTGTGGAAAGTGGGACTCGAACCCTCAACCTTAAGATCAGCAATCCAGCGCTCTTTACCACCAGGCCACCACTGCCCTAAATTACTGAATTCAGGAATTATTATTATTACACTTTTCTCAAATCTTTCAGCAGAAATTTACAAAAAAAAAAAAAAAAAAAAACATTTAGGATAAGTTAAAATATAATTTGATAATAGAACACGCACATCTTTTGATAAAATTTATTTTCTATTAAAATAACTAATGTAAATTTAAAACAAATTGACCCGTGGGATGTTTAGATATTGCGGTTGGAATGTATAACTAATAAAATCACTCCAATAATGTTCATTTATTTTTTAAATTTTATTAAATAATTTCAATTAAATGTAATAAGTTTTAAATTTTATTGTTATTTATGATATTTATATTTTTTATTTAAATTTATTAAACTCCGGAATTATTTTTAAAGTGTAGAACAGACAGTAATTGGAGCGATATAACCCTGTGAATTTCAGATATTTATTTTTATATTAGTATTTTTCCCCCAAAGTTATTATTTTATCTTTAAGGAAACTAGTGTGATAGAAATATTTCAAAAAAATGTGGATTTTCCAATCTGTTTATCCAATTAATTTATGATAAAAAATTGTTGACTTAAATAATTAGAATTTGACATTGTTTGATATTTAAATATTAATACCATAAAAACATACATTTCGTGTCTGCTTACACTAAAAATAAAATGTTTTCTATTATTATTATTATTATTATTATTATTATTATTATTATTATTATTGTTGTTGTTGTTGTTGTTATCTGTTTGTGCTAATTCAATTAAAAAATGAACTTTATTTCACATTTATTTATTACATTGTAGCATGTTTGTTTGTTATGTAAACAACCTGAAGAGAAAATCTACAAAGATATTTTAGTTCTTTGTATAAACTGCTTATATCTTATGTACTACAATTATATACAATAATTACTGTAATTACAAAACAATAAATTCATATAAAAATTTACTAGGAAGATATTTATTTTTACAATTGAAAATATGAATGGAAAGCAAATTTGATCGATAAATAAACAAACAAACAAACAAACAAATAGAGAACTTTTTCAGATTGCAGAAAATATGTTCTATTAAATTCCAATCCGCCGCGACGGTTTAATATGTACAGAATAAACACCTGCAAGGTCCACTACAATCACAAACCCGACCAAGATAAGTAGCGTTTGAGTGAATACATCAAAAAGTCATGCTTTATATAACTATTGTATACTGTACTGTGTATACGCTGCCATTCTGTATTATTATCTGTTTACATATCGGGTTTGTAACTTTCGAAGCATCACAGAAACATTGAATGAGTGAAGCAATGAGAGGCGGAAAAAGAAGAAAGCAGTGCGTGTTCCTGTGGCTGTGGATGGCATATGCTTGACATTGCGAAAGGTTTGGAGTAGAACTAACTGGCCATTTCTCTTTCTAATTAAAGGCTTCGGCTCACGTGACCACACACAGGTGCAATAACACAGACCTGCCAAGGAAGAAAGGGCCGCTTGTGTGAGGTAAAGCCTCTCACTTACTCTGTGGGAGGCTACACACACACACACACACACACACACACACACACACACACACACACACACACACACACACACACACACACGCGCGCGCGCACACATGCGCATGTGTGTGATAGAACCGAGGAAAGGAACCAAAGAGGAAAAGCAATTCACTTCAATTACCTTCATTAGAATTCCTCTTGCTTATGTCAATTTACAAAAGCAGGGAAATGTGACGTGTGTGTGTGTGTGTGTGTGTGTGTGTGTGTGTGTGTGTGTGTGTGTGTGTGTGTGTGTGTGTGTGTGTGTGTGTGTGTGTCCATTCCTCTCTGTCTCTTTCTCTTTCGGTAGAGGTCCTCACACTAAAGGGCATCTGGTAAGGTTTAAACTTTTTTGGCTGTCTGCAGGACGCTAATAGAAATTGATCATCCCGCAGTCAGTCTGCGTTATCCAAGCGCATATGTTCGTCTTTTCTGTGACTCATACATTTGCGACCCCGTTTTCCTTCATAACATTCTGATATTACTTCAGGAAGAAATCAGTCGGTCAGCATCGCCGCTCAGCTGAAACTTGGCCCGCGTTTCGTTCAGTTTACAGTCGGAGCCCGCTGCCTTAACTTTTGTGCTATCAAAATCGCAGTGTGGCTTCTGTTGGCCGGATGAGAACGTCTGGCCTGTGTTTAAGGGGATGGTGTGAGCGAAAAGTGAAAGTGTTTCAGCCAAGAAGGTCCGGGAAGCAGTGAGGAAATTCCAACTGACGCGCTGGACAAGGGAGACGCTGACGCATGGGCCAGAGCACAGAGCAGAGCAGGGTGCAACATTATTCGTGCTGACGTGTCATCTAAAGCAACATCCTATTGGGAACATTAACAGAATTACACTGTGGTCTGGGACTGCAGCAATCGTTAAACAACCAGAGAGGAACCAAACACCGGAAGTACAAATCAGGGTTCCGAGGTTCCTCCAGTGCTTTTATTAACCCTTTAATGCCTCAATTAGTTTTTGCAGTTAAAAAATGTATCACTAGTTTTTCCTAATCAGAAAGGCCTAAGGAAACACCCTGAACCTATTTCTTTCAACAGAATTATAATAACACTAATAATAATAACATAATAATAATAACACTCACAAATTCGTGAACAACACAATCCTGCGCAATCAAGGTTGTCTCACAGCTGACTGAGGCACGTGTTGCATCAGGCGATGCCACAACGAGAATAGAACACGTTCTGAATGGCAGAAGCACGCATTTCGTAGTTATTAGTATGTTTTGAAAGGGGATCATATGGTCCTGCTGAGCAGTAAAGGGTTAAGCGCAATAATGAAAACGATTGTGGAGACAGGAGTTAGTCGAGTTACTTAGTCCAAAGAATCGATTTTGAATCCAAAATGTTATGTGATTTGTTTTGTTGTTGATACTCTCGGGTTGGACAAATTAATCATTAATCTGCGGAAAGACAAAACAAGTAAATCTCTGTGGAGGAACAGAATATGTATATTGATCATTCATTCATTTTCTAAGCCGAGTAATCCTTATTAGGGTCGCAGGGACGCTAGAGCCCATCTCAACCGACTTTGGGCGAGGGCGGTGTACACACTGGACAGCTCACCGGGCCATCACAGGGTCACACCCACACGACCATTCATACTCACACCTCGGGGAGATTTGGAACAGCCAATTAACTCGTCTACTGTGTATGTTTTTGGACAGTGGAAGGAAACCGGAGCACCCGGAGGAAACCCACACAAGCACGGAGGGAACATGTAAACTCCACATAGAAAGGCCCAAGCGGGGAATCAAACCCAGGACCTTCTTGCTGTGAGGCGGACGTCCTAACCACTACGCCACCGTGCCACCCCGTGTATATTTAATTTAATAATAATATTAAAAATACCCCCAGTGCAGCTAACTGGGTTATCAAAGGCCTCGAATTCTTGATGTTGCCAAGCGATAGCATCCTCTCTGTTTCATGATTGAGATATTAGTGGGCAACTGTAAGTTCATGTATTTGGAATTGGGAGGATAGGCGAAGAGGCTGTCTTGGGGGAGTGTGTATTAGCTTTCACAGTTTCTGTTTTTTTATTATTATTATTATTATCTTGTATAACAACTACAGCTGCAGTCAAAATTGGCAGTTGGCAATTTCTTTGGGTAGACAGAGAGAAAATGCCCCACTACATTCACGTCGGACATGTTTGAGGTCTGTATTTATCCACACAGACAAAGTTCTGTCTCTGTAATGCCCCATCTTTTCATGTTTTTTGGCAAAGTGGCCAGTGACCCATCCATAGTCTGTTCAGCTGTACCCATGTGACCAAGCATTTATTGACTTGAGCATCCCAGATATTGCTAGCTCAGCCAGTCCTACTTCTTCCAGGTTACTTCCTGTTTCCTGGTTGGTACGTACTTGGTGTGACAGGGGACTAAATTGGGGAGGAAATGTATCTATGGTTTCACTTCCTTTCTATTGTTTTAGCTTACTAGATGATAAGCAATCTGTATAATAATATAAATTCGAGCAGTGGTGGCCTGGTAGTAAATGTACTGGATCATTGATCCTAAGTTTGGAGGGTCAAGCCCCACTCTCCATGGGTTGTCACTACTGCCCCCCAGTGCACTAACTGGGTCATCAAAGGCCAGCCATGTCTCTCAGTGTCTGTGGTGTGAGGTTCATGTAAAAGAACCATTGTTGGCCTTCGACAAGAGTAGCTACAAAGCCGTCAGCGTGTTTCCGCCCTGCGATGGCCTGGCGAGCTGTCCAGGTTGTACTCTGCCCTCACCCGGAGTCGGCTGGGATGGGCGCCAGCCTCCCCTCCCCTACTTAGGATTAAGCAGTTACTGTAAATGAACGGAAATAAATGTGGCAATATCAAAAAGAGAAGCTCAGCGAATATATCTCTTGTGACAGGTGCCCCAGGCTGGTTTTATAAGTGGAACGTAGCACTTCTAAGATCTGAATCAACTTCAGCCTCAGGGTAAATTAATAAATAAATCTGATGTGCGTTCCCCAACCTCGATCTGAAGCGAAAGCAGGAACGTCTCACACTGAGTTTTCTCTTCATCGCCTTTTAATTGTTGACTTCGTTTGTATCACCCGTCTTGTTGGTTTAATTATACCTTTAACAAGTTGCGTTCCATGCACCCATTAATGTTTGTTGTTAATGTTAATGTTGTTTTTCTCGGTAAAAGTTTGTCTGCCGGCTTGATTTTTTTTTTATTTTGTGCGAGTCTGAGTGGTGGATTATGAGCCTCCATTTTTTGGTAATGAATAATAAATCTGTTTTTTTAGAGTTAATGCTGCCTGTAGTTATGCAAGACGATACATAACAGCCAATCCACAAATTAGGCAAGGACACGGGACAACCATGCCAGTCATGTTTCATGTCTAAGGTGTCTATAAATACATTGATTAGCCTTGCCAGATAAGATTTTGGGAAAATCAAAACAGACATGCTCGTGCTTCATTTGTAAGGTGGTGCAACTAACTGACTTCTCATCACTGGCTCATTGTAATATCAGGTTCGGATCATCAGGACTAGAAATTCTGGTGATAAGGCAATGTTTACATTATTTAACCTACTCAACTCGTTTGTATTGTTTTTAAAAGGGACGACGTGTGTCGAAACTGCTGGCTCGTATCAGCGTCTTTAGAAATGTGAATGTTTGCCAAACGTAGGATATTTACTTACTATTCACCTGATAAGTCGGTGATAATATCTAACCTGAGGGATGAGGAAATCCAGTGCATACCTGAGCATGTGACAGTGAACTTGTGCAACATGCTCTATGAAATTCACTGTGTAATGAAAACTGTACAGTTTGCTTCAAATAAAACCACTCGGCTATTTGTACATTACACAAGTGTAGGAATTGCACAAGACACAACTACCAGCGAATAACAGTCTTCCTGGGTTTTTAATCTCACCAAAAAAAAAAAAAAAAAAAAAAAAAAAAAAAGCACAGACACACACCTGCTGCTGTTGAAAGTGCAGTAAATCGACAGGGCTGATCTCCCCATTGGCGTCACCGTTGGACCCGCCCTCTCTTCCTCCGCCTTCTGATTGGCTGGTCAGACTGCTGACTCCGTTTTGGTTGGAGGAAGCTGTTCGAATGGTCTCAGTTGCTGATTCTACCATCATCACGTGGCACCTGAGTGAACGGGGACAGTGAAGGGGGGGGTTAAAACCAAACAAAGTCTAAATGACCATAAATGATTGCAATTGCTTAAGTTGTAGCTCTGGGCATGTTCAAGTCTCAGCAAGCAAACAAGTTTTGCAACAAAAACATGCAAACAGTCTAAATCTAACCGTCGGGGAGGAACACAAACTCTATTCATAGTGGCTGTTGAGAATGCGCACTTCTCCAAGGTTTCTAAAGAGCATGACACACAATGTCACATCTGGCAACCTTGAAAATTCTTCGTAAACAAATCGACTGGCTGCCGTTCAAACTGGAGACGGTCAGGACACCACCTGAGCCTTAGTGCCCCATACAGGTCAGTTAAAATATATACGCCAGCAGTATGGAATCCTGGTTCAAAACCAAGTGGGTCTTATGGATGCCTGATTGGTTGAACACTCCTGCACCAGTTTGGAGATCAGAAACCTCAAATTGGGATTTCTTTACACAAAAAAAAAAAAAAAAAAAAAAAATTACCATAGCGATGATAAATCAGCTCTATTTCTGAGCCTTCTGTCACTCAGAGATCTTTCGAGACTCGGAGTTTTGATGCCGGTGCTACAACACGAAAAAGTCCCTTTTAATTAGAAATCAATTGCCAAACACATTTTAAAAATGGATTGTGCAAAGAAAACAGAACAATCAACAAGGCAGGAATGTAGTAGTAGAGGTGAAGAAGCAAAGGCAAGAGAGCGTGGGAGAGGGAGAAAGAGAGAGAGACAGAGCGAGAGAGAGAGAGAGAGAGAGAGAGAGAGAGAGAGAGCTGCTGGAGCATGGGATCCATAACAAAACCTTCAAATGTGTGAACAAGACCCGCGTCTCATCTAATAACAAGCACAAGCTCGTCTTTCTGCCTCTTCCAGTTTTAAAAATAAAGTTTTGTTTGGTTTTGTTTATGTCTTTGTGTCTGTGCAACCCTGGGCTTGTCGAACTAAAATGCCACGCAGGCATCTGAGCGATGATTAGCTCCTGGGAACGTGGGGCAAATGTTTCATTAGTGGGAAACAAAGTCGCGACAGAGACGGGAAAGCGGGCGATAGCAGGTGAGGGCTCGATTTACGCATCACTGAGACATATTTATTTAAGGAGAATAAATAAAGGGATGAGAGGGTACAGTGCGGCGCTGGGTTGTGGGAGCGGATTTATCGGTACATGGTGCTATCTGGCACATGTGGCCAGCCACAACAACAGCTGCACAGCTAAAAGATAGAGAGTAGCTTGTCTAAAGTACTGGTAGAGCACACACACACACACACACACACACACACACACACACACACACACACACACACACACACACAACGTTTGGACTCTTGGACAGCACCTGAAACGCAGAGCTTGAATCGGATTTCAGAACTTTCATCACGGCGCAGGGTTCATAAAGCGTGTCATTCAAAGCCAGCTGGTGAAAGTTTGGCTGCTAACGAAGGGCAAGTGAAGCGTTCATGCTTAGCTGGCATGACTGAAAGGGATGCTGGCGTATCCGGAACTATAGAGGCCTGCAAACCAATATAGGGGTGGTTTGATTTGGGATAAAAACCTCGAAGGCAGTCTGTGAAGCAACGACAGACAGATTGCAGGCATCCATTTCTTTCATGGGAAATCATGGGAAAACTAAAAAAAAAAAAAAAAAAAAAAAAAAAAAAACCCCGGAAAATATAAAAATTAAAAGATGTCATGAAACAATGGGAAGCTGCTCCGGATCAAACTTTTAATGATCTGGGATGCAGTGTTTAAAGTGTAGATTCTTGCATCATACTCAACTGGTTAATAATACTTTTCGGATCACGGGGAGGCGAGGGCCTATTTCAGCCAACACTGAACAAGGACAGAAGACACTGCAGGGCAAATACAAACACAATCGTTTACATTCACACCCACACCTAGCACCTAGGGGTGATTTGAAAAAGCTAATTATCCAAATGTGCAAGGTATGAAGAAACCACAATACCCAGAAGAAACCCTTTAAACACGGGGAGAGTATGCGAACCCCACACAGAAATACCCGAGCCTGAGACTTGAACCCAGGACCTGCTTGCGCTGAGACGGGCACGCTCATCACTACATCACTGTGCCGCACACACTACAATCTAGTTGGTAAATTTCAATATGGGTGGAGTCATGAATTTATTATTTTACTGAACCGACCTCCGTGTTTTTATTGATTTATTTATTTATACATTTATTTATTTTTTTTAGTATCTATTCTGGTTGAATGCTGTCCATTAAATGGTGACCATGCTTAAAAAAAATACATAAATAAAAATCCCCCCACCAAGACTCTTATTTTAACTCGCTCACTCCTAATAGGGTCACGGGGGGCGCTTGAGCCTATCTCAGCAGACATTAGGCAAAGGCAGTGTACACCCTATGCAGACCATTGCAGGGCACACACACACACACACACACACACACACAACCATTCAGACTCACACTGGAACCTCGGGGCAATTTAGAACTGCCAGCTAGCCTAATATGCACACCATTGGACTGTGGGAGGACACAGGACTACCTGGAGGAAACCCGCACAAGCATGGGGTGAACATTCTCCCAGACTCTTAATCAAACAAATCTTTTTTTTTTTACAGTTGTTGTTGTTGTTGTTGCTGTTGTTGGACAAGAGATAAGCTGGACAAGAGTGTTTTATCTTTTCCGCCAAGGAACCGTGAATGAAAAATAATGTACCTGGAATATATAATCTGCTTGTCGCAGGCGACTGAACTGTCCACCCCTGAGTATTATCCGTAAGGTTAATACGGCCGATAAACAGCCACCTCTTCACCTCAGGGTTCTGTTCTCTCTCTCTCTCTCTCTCTCTCTCTCTCTCTCTCTCTCTCTCTCTCTCTCTCTCTCTCTGTGTTCCTCCGCTATCTACCTTGCTCCATATCCCTGCATCAACGCCAACACGCGAGATCTTCCATGCCGCTAAATTGTAATTCAAAGAGTGTGATGAAACAGCGCTTCCATCCAACACACTTGGAAAATGGAACACAGAG
>CM045732.1:29210474-29255474 GCA_024760905.1 Plotosus lineatus | reverse complement strand
CGTAGGTCTCTGAACTCATTCTAATTATATTTATTTTTTAAATGCCCCCCCCCCATCTAATCTAATTACTGTCATCATCATTCTATTAGGGTCAGAAGGAGGCTGGAGCCTGTCTCAGCCAACTCTAGGAAAATGCAGGATACACCCGGAAGAGCTCGCCAGATCATCGCAAGTCACCACACACACTTACCCATTCACCCTCACATCTACACCTAAGGTCAATTTAGAACTGCCAGTTAGCTGTGTATGTCTTTGGACTCCGGGAGGAAACTGAAGTACCCAGAGGAAACCAGCTGTATGTGTGTTGGTGTGAACTGGTCAGCTGTTCAGGTTGCACTCCACCCATGTTAACATCCAGTCTACTGTACTTCTAGCTGTCTTGAAAGACCCTCAAACCATAAAGCCATTTCCCACCTAATGTAAGCTTATCCTTGTTTTAATGATACAGTTTGGGGGCGGGGTTTAGAATCAAAGTTGTTGCACTTGAAATCACTAAAAGTCATATACGTAATAAACAAAAGACATATAATAATGTTCTAGGTTTGTTGGTGTGAGCATTGAGCTGATATGTGAAATTGAAATTACATCAATGTGAACAGTAGAAAATAAGCTCCTCCCCCCGCCAAAAATAAATAAATAAATAAAAAACAGACCTTATAAGAAATGGCTACAAATTGGGTTTCCACATCAACAAGGTGTCCAACTACCAACCTGAACATCACGGGTTCGAATACATTTACAGCATTTAACGGACACATTATCCAGAGCCTTACTCAACATGCCGACAGTGGTGGTGCTGGGTACTTGGAAGCAGTGGGGCTTGAACTTCCATCTTTTTAACGTATAACCTAGAACGTTACCCATTGAGCCACCACTGTCCTGCAAATACAGACGGATGCAGACTCATTCATGGCCATGGGAGCATAACTGGATGAGCTCTCACAGGATAGTGCTCTTGAATATACATGCACAGCAGTTCGTAAAGATCTGGGTGGCAGCATTACGTGCTACAGAGGGGACACATGCTCGCTTACAACCCCTTCATATAGTTGTTGGTGGTTGTGTGTGATAAGGGAGGCAATACTTCACTGGTGGGGTTCGGCTGTGACTAAATTAAGGGAGGGGGAAGGAGGAGGGGCGGGGGGTGATGCGTTAAAAAAGGAGTAAACACCGACTCAGCACTTAATCCAAAAGTTTATATTTCTTTTTCAATCACATGAAGTGTTCACGATTTTGGTTCCGTAAAGACTGACAGCGGGAAGGGACAGAAATGTACAACTCCTGTATATGAACGGAGAAGAGAACGGATGAGAAGACAAAGATGAAGAGCGGGGCGCTGAGGTTACGGAAGAGCACTACTCTAAACTCTTTGGAGACTTCACCTTACTGTTCCCTCCGTGGCATCAAAGCGCTTCAGCCACCCAGCTCTCATTAGCCGTCATCCTCTCAGGAATGTCCTGACAGTAAAGGAAAGCTCAGACTGAAGACCGCTTAGCCAAGCACTCATGCAATCTTTCCTTTCTTTCTTTCTTTCTTTCTTTCTTTTTTAAACAAGGCAGCCATCCCTCTCCGGCTTGTTCCACTCGGTATTCATCTGCTGTCCCTGTGCTCGCTCACTTCAAGCACTCATGGCATTAAAAAAGACCAATATTCTGCATCTCCAGCATGGAGGGCCTTTTGTTTCGGCGCTCGCTTAAAGAAATGTGGATTTGAATGCACCCGTGGAATTTCAGAAGGGGAAAGGACATCTTGAGCGCTTTGTAGATGTAGATGTACATCATTTGGGAATATTGTTTCACACATGCTACAAGATGTTCTTATATCTAGGTCTTGTGTGTTAGATTAAAAAAAAAAAAAAAAAAAAAAAAAAGCGTGTGCTGTCATGAGCTTTTCTCTCTTGTGATCGCCTGGAGCAGGTCCAAGATACGCAGGTGAGACTCATTAGTACACAAAACACATCGATGGAGCAGCACTTGATCCCTTCTTCTGCTCCGTGCTCTGCTTCAAAGTGGATTTAAGGGGCTTGTTCTCCTCCTCACTGACCCAGCATTTTACAGTGTTGCAAGTGTGTGTGTGTGTATGAGAGAGAGAGAGAGAGAGAGAGAGAGAGAGTGAGTGAGTGAGAGAGAGAGCGAGGTAGCAAGAGACATTGCGTTTCTGACATCTGCTTTAAAGTCCATAAAGAGCGAACTTTAGGAATGAATGCTACAAGCACCAATTTTACTGATCTGGCAACCCTATGTTACCTCAATCTAAAGTTAAATAAAAAATACGGGCCTGTGTCCAAAGATAATCTATTCATTTCTCTTAACACACAAAGCAAGATGAAAAGAGGGAATAAAAGAAGCGAGAACGTGAACAAAACCATCAATATTCATAATGCTGATGATACAACTTTGATCTCGTGTTAATAGCGTGTCTAGGTTAAAGACTTGCGTCCTACTTTCTGCAGAATGGATATATTTCTTATTGAGCCCATGCCAGGTCGTATCCCGTGATTTTGCACTCTTACATATATATCTGCCAAGCCTTCAGAGGAAAACGCTTAATTGGCGACCATCACCATAACCATTTGAAGTGTGTAAAGGACAATTCAATTACCAAGGACATTTCAGAATGGCTGGCGTGGAGGGGGTGTGGGGTGGGGGTGGGCTTAAAGGAAACGAGGGCAGCCATGAAAGGAGAGGAATCTGCCGCAATAAAAAAAGTGATGAAGGTAAAAGAAAATAAGTGGTCGTATTTACCATATGGTGCACTCGCCGTGCGTATTGGGCCATATTCGGTCCAGAGGCGGAAAAGACAAAGTCCTGTTTGCAAAACCCATAAAGATTAGCCCTTCAATCAGGTGAGCTCCACCACGATAGGTAAACACTGCTAACATTCCGGCCTGATGATATCATTTCAGAGAGAGAGAGAGAGAGAGAGAGAGAGAGAGAGAGAGAGAGAGAGAGAGAGAGAGAGTGTGTGTGTGTGTAAGCCACCAGGGCAAACATACACTTAAGCATCACCAAGCTGTTTTTTATTTATTTATTTTTTCCTTTTCTGACCTGCACTAAGTGATTTTCCAGGCCGCTGTGACGTTTAAAAGACTGGAAATGGTTCTGTCCACATCGAGCTCATCCTCAAACTGAGAATTAACAAGCTCTATTTGCCATTTCAATGAAACAACAGATAGACCTTGTTAATTCTGACGACGGGAAGTTCCTCGCTATATTTGGAATAGGTGTGGGGCACCTGTCACAGACATCACACACAAGCAGGATTTTAGTCCTGACATCTCTGTCTGGTTAAAAGGCGACCGATAATAATGTTAGCGGTACCAACAGAACACGGAACTGCTTAACCTTACTACATTTAACCACTCACACACATTGCTGAAGAACATGGCCTTCAGTGTACAACTGATACCAAGATGAAGCGAGAAGGGCGACCGGTTGGGATTCTACTGGAAAAATAATCCGAGAGGGCTGGGTGGAGTGATGGTGGAACCGAGAGAGACGTGAGTGGATGTTTCAGAACCTTTTACGTTGGATGAGACATAAAAATATATGTTAATAAACATCTTGCATGAAAGTGATCCTTAGCTCCAAACTCAGGAGGAAATTATTAATGATAATGTTCTTATAGAGTCCACCATGACCATGTGAAGGAACCAAAACCAACAATTTCTGGTATATTTGAATGCAAAACTGAATAAAAAGTAGCATAAAGATTGGCTAGGGCACTGGTGGGCTGGTGGTGAAGGTGCTGGATCACTGATCCCAAGGCTGGGAGTTCAAGCCCCACTTTCAACAGGTAGTCACTGCTGTCCTCCCAGTGCACTACAGCAGCTGGGTTATCAGAGGCCAGCCATGTTGCTCACTGTCTATGGTCAGGTAAAAGAACCATTGCTGACTTTCAACAAGAGGAGCTACAAAGCCGTCAGTGTGTTTCCGCCCGGTGATGACCCGGCGAGCCGTCCAGGGTGTACTCTGCCCTTGCACAGAGTTGGCTGGGCTGAGTTCCAGCTTCCCCGCGACCCTAATTAGGATTAAGAGGTTCAGAAAATGAATGAATAACAAAGATTGGATTTTATTATTAATATTAATTTATTAATACATCACCACTTAATACAGTTTATCTGTACATCTGTTTACTTCCTCAGCTGCTCATATCTGTATGTAGACTGAAATCTGAAGTGGGTGTGGCTTAAATCAGAACCAGGATTCCACTCTTTTTTAAACAGAGATATAAATGGTAATGCTTTTGTGGGCAGTGGTGGCCTGGTGGTAAAGGATGCTGGATAAATGATCCTAAAGTTGGGGGTTCAAATCCCACTCTCCACAAGGTTGTCACTGTCCCCCCCCAGTGCACTACCTGGGTTATCAGAGGCCAGCCGTGTCTCTCACTGTCTATGGTGAGAGGTTCATGTAAAAGAACCATTGCTGACTTTCAACAAGAGGAGCTACAAAGCCATCGGTGTGTTTTTGCCCCTTGCATAAGGGTTGTGCCCGGAAGAATAATGATAATAATGATAATAATAATAACAATAATAACAATAATAATAATAACAATAATAATAATAATAATAATAATAAGGGAATGGATCTGTATTTGTTCATCAGCCGTTCATTTTCTGTAACCGCTTAATCCTAGTTAGGGTCGGGGAGGGGCTGGCACCCATTCCAGCTAACTCTGGGTGAGAGCGGAGTACACCCTGGACAGCTCGCCAGGCCATCGCAGGGCAAAAACACTCTGACGGCTATGTAGGTGCTCTTGTCGAAAGTCAGCACCAGTTCTTTTACAGGAACCTCACACCATAGACAGTGAGAGACATGGCCGGCCTTTCATAACCCAGGCAGCTGCACTGGTGGATCTGTATTGGTATCCGTCTCAAGCACAATCCAAATAAAGTATTCATAGGATGTATTAATCGAAATTAATTCGATGATGTAACAGGTACAAACTATTTTAAACCAGCCAGTAAATGTTCATCCAGCATCGGATTACACACAGTTACAGTTGAACTGACTCTGATGAGATTACCTCACAGGTTTATTATATATTTCCCAGAAATCTGTTGGGAACACAATGCGTTTCATTTAGAATGACAGTCAGTATGTTTTTATTTTATTTTATTTATTTTTTTTATGTATAAATCATGTTCCCAAAACATGCACGCTGCTTTTCCGAGTTAATTAATTGATGGGATCAAAGAGTCTTTAATCGAATGAAATGTAATAACTGCTTAATAAAAACATGGGGTTTGGAGGAAACGATAACATCTCCACTTTCACATTAATTCAGTTTCACTAATCTTGAACTTGGTCCAAAGCACCTAAGCACCAAGGCACAACCCCCCACCCACCCCACCCCGCCCCAACCCCACCCCACCCCACAGTCTTTCTGTCAGTGAACGTCATCAGCTTCTGCTTCGAACTTTTCAATTTTTAAAACTGACATCATAAAAATGAAAGCTAAAATATTACTCCTCTCAGCAGCGCCGCTGATTACAATAAAAAATGTCTGTTTTATAAATTAGCTCAGGACTGGAATGCAAATGAATATGAGCACAATGAACAAGGGAGGGGATGTTATTAATTTGCATCATGCTAATATTAATAGAATAATTCATGCTGTAATATGAATAAATTAAGAAGAAAATTCATCTTTTCAAAAAAGAGGATGAGTTCAATTCAATTTGGTGGGAAAGCGCATGGGAAGGGGAAGGGGAAGGGGCGTGGCAACCTTTAACAAAGACAAAAACATTAATGACTCGACTGCGGGCTCGGTCGGGAAAAGAGGAAACGCAGGAGGAATGAAAATATCAAAAGATTCACATTCAAACCACATGAATATTTCACTTTATTCACTCGGCCAGCGCTCCAGACACGCCTGCAGAGGGGAATCCGCCATTCAAACTTGATTTAAAAACACTCGAACCGTCATCTGCTTCATTCCGAAAGTTTTCCTTCCTTCCTTCCTTCCTTCCTTCCTTCCTTCCTTCCTTCTTTCTTTCTTTCTTTCCTTCCTTCCTTCATTACTGCTTTCTTTCTTGCTTTCTTTCTTTTTTATTTTTACCTTTCCTTCTTTCTTTCTTTCTTTCTTTCTTTCTTTCTTTCTTTCTTTCTTTCTTTCTTTCCTTCCTTCATTACTGCTTTCTTGCTTTCTTTCTTTTTATTTTTCTACCTTTCCTTCTTTCTTTCTTTCTTTTCTTTTTCTTTATTTCTTTTCTTTTTCTTTCTTTCTTTCATTCTTTCCTTCGCTCCTGCTTTCTTTCTTTCTTTCTTTCTTTCTTTCTTTCTTTCTTTCTTTACTTCGTTTGCTACTGCTTTCTTTCTTGCTTTCTTGCTTTCTTTTTTATTTTCTATCTTTCCTTCTTTCTTTCTTCTTTTCTTTTCTTTCTTTCCTTCTTTCCTTCTCTCCTGCTTTCTTTCTTTTCTTCACTTCGCTCCTGCTTTCTTGCTTTCTTTTTCTTTCTTTCCTTCTTTCTTTTCTTTTTCTTTGTTACTTTCTTTCTTTCTTTCTTTCCTTCCTTCCTTCTTTCCTACGTGCTTACTTTCTTTGTTTCTTTATTTTCTTTTTCTTTCTTTCCTTCCTTTGTTCCTTTGGTCCTGTTCTCTTTCTTTTCCTTTTCTTTCTTGCCTTCTTTCTTTTCTTTTACTTTGTTTCTTTGTTCCCTTCCTTCCTTTGTTCATTCAGTCTTTCTTTCTTTCTTTCTTTCTTTCTTTCTTTCTTTCTTTCTTTCTCTTGTTCATACTCATTCAGAACATAAACATATGCTTTTGTAACATTAGCAGACTTTGTTACATCATTAAATATTTCCCTCTTTCTCTCTGTCTACCTCTTTCAGTATTACTCTCTCTTCTTTATTTTTTCCTATCTTTCCCCTCTCCTTGCCTCTCTCTCTCTCTCTCTCTCCTCTTTTTATCTATCTTTTTCACTCTCAAAACTCTGGGTCTGTCTGTCGGTCTGTCTGTCTGTCTGTCTCTCTCTCTCTTTCTCTCTCTCTCTCTCTCTCTCTCTCTCTCTCTCGCTGTCACAATGGAAGGGTGTCATACTTTTGTGCTCTCTCTGTGTGTATGTGTGTGTGTGTGTGTATGTGTGTGTGTGTGTGTGTGTGTGTGTGTGTGTGTGTGTGTGTGTGTGTGTGTGAGTGCATGCCACTGCTCCTAAGTGACAAAAAAAGAACAACATAATTGGAGAAATGTACGCAGTAATAATAGGTATTCAGGAAATGATAATTCATATTAAACAGGGTGCATAAAGTCAGCCTCATTTGCATGTTTTAGATTATATGCATTTCAAAAGTAATTTCCGCAGGGCGTATGAATGACATTAATTCCCCGGCGGTTTCTGCTATAGACCTCAAACTATCAAACAGTGAAACATTCAAAAGATGAAGAAAAAAAAAGAAAAGGAAAAAAGTAGTGCCACATTTGCGAGGGGAGATTTCAAGGTTAAAGTATTTGAATGCACGTTTGAAACTTCGGTCTCGTTCATAGCCTAGTTTTAAACTTATCCACAATACACTCACGTGTGTGTGTGTGTGTGTGTGTGTGTGTGTGTGTGTGTGTGTGTGTGTGTGTGTGTGTGTGTGTGTGCACGCGTGTGCAAAATTCCGAATCTAAACACTTACTTGGACTTTAAACTGCTTCCTTTCTTTTATTCCTTCTGTCAATCGAGAAAATAAAAAATTGCCCCAGAATACAAAAAGAGAAGAGAGTTCTGATCCAAATAATGAGAGAATGTGCTGTAATTATTATTCACGTGTGAAAGGCCGCAAGAACAGAGTGTAGAGATTTTAATAGAGCCAGAACATGACGTGAGTGAGAACAAAAAACAAGAGATCTCTTTCTGAGAGAGAGAGAGAGACAGACAGACAGACAGACAGACAGACAGATGCATAGATAGATAGATAGATAGATAGATAGATAGATAGATAGATAGATAGATAGATAGATAGATAGATACCATAACTATGGATAAAGAGATATAAAAATGCAAAAAAAAAATATATATATATATATATATATATATATATATATATATATATATATATATATAGAGAGAGAGAGAGAGAGAGAGAGAGAGAGAGAGAGTATATCTAGTCTGTCTATCTTGTTATCCATCTTTCTGTTTGAAAAAAAGAAAAACATATATAGGAAAAGAAACACAAAGAGAGAGATATAGAATAATAAATAAATAATGACATCTATATATATATATATATATATATATATATATATATATATATATATATATATATATATATATATATATATATATATATATATATATATATAGAGAGAGAGAGAGAGAGAGAGAGAGAGAGAGAGAGAGAGAGAGAGAGGGTAAAGGATGAACACTGGAGCAGTAAAAGCCTCAGAATTTGTGACTCGAGTGGAAAAAATTGACTTTGGAGTACAAACGCGGGACATTTTTGTGTTATTAGAGAATTTGGTTTGGAGCCACACTGTAGCTTCTGATTCATTACAGAGACACAGACGCACTGCACATGAATGAGAGAGAGAGAAAGAGAGAGACGTCCCCCACCTGCTTGGGCCGATTCACAAAGTCACCACAAAAAAAGAAAACCAGTCGGGGTGCAGAGAAAGAGAGAGGGAGGGGGGGAGAGGTGTAGAGAGGGAGAGAGAACGGGGAGAGGGAGAGTGGGGGAGAATGGGGAGAGAGGGAGGGAGGGGAGAGAGAGAGAGAGGGAGAGAGAGGAGGAGAGAAAGACAGAGGGAGAGAGAAGGAGAGGGGGAAGACAGAGGGAGAGCGAGAGAGAGAGAGAGAGAGAAGGAGACAGGGAGAGAGAGAGAGAGAGAGAGAGAGAGAGAGAGAGAGAGAGAGAGAGAGAGAGAAGAAGAAGAAGAGAGGGTGCTGGTGGTGGTGGTGGTGATGATAATAAATGTGCAGACGGAGGAGCCTCACACTGAGTCGAGTGTGTTCGGTGCGGTTGTTCTGTGTTTGGCGGACGAGTGAAGGCTGGAAGTGAAGAGACATGAAGAGCTTTAATCGGGTTTCATAACGAAGCCGTTTGAAATTCATATCAATTCCCATCCCGCGGCGGGCAGGACACAGCAACGGTTGAGGTTATAGCGAGGTTACGATTGGATTTGTATCGAATTCAAACTTTATTCAAACTCAAGTCACACCGTCTGAGAGCGTGAAAAAGAGAGAGAGAGAGAGAGAGAGAGAGAGAGAGAGAGACAGAGAGAGACAGACGGAGAGAGGGAAAGAGGGAGAGGTAGAAAATGAAAATATCTGGCGGATAAAATCAAGTTAATTATGTCGTGGAAAACCTTCAGCTGCTTTATTTTCCTACGGAAGTTTCTCAAGCTCTGGAGCATTTTTCTTTCAAACAAGACAGCATGAAAAGAGGCTCGTTAACTCAGTCGAGAAATTAAAACAAAATAAACAAACAAACAAACACCACCCAGCCCTGACATAACGAACCGAACAGACCTCTTCCCTCAAGGTTAAAGTATTTGAATGAATTTTAAACTTCTGTCTAGAATGGAGAAGTTGCTCAAGACCTGGAGGTCAACATAAGCCGAGTATCGGCCCTAAATCTAGAACCTGCACCCACCCGCATTCAGATGAACCACGCCCCATCCTGTCAGTGGATATTCAACCCCTTGATGATGACATGCACCCTCACTACGAAGGGCCCGTACCAAATCACCTGCTTATTGGTCATTCGGTCGTTTTCTAAGCAGCTTTATCCTAACTATGGTCCCAGGGAGGCTGGCACCCATCTCAGCCGAACGAGGGCAAAGTACACTTTGAACAGCTCACCAGGTCATTACAGGGCAACACCCATAACAACCATTCTGAGTCATGCTAACACCGAGGGGTAGTTTTGGAAGAACCAATTAGCCTACTGTCCGTGTTCGTGTACTGTGGGAGGAAACCGGAGTTTCAGGGAAAAATCCACGCAAGCACGGGGAGAACATGCAAACTCCACACAGAAGAGCTGGGATTCGAACCCAAGACCTTCTTTCTGTGAGATGCTAATCACTACACCACTGCCATGTTCCACCCACCTGTTTATCTATTTTTTTTTTCATTCAGTTCATCAGTTCAGTTCATTTTCTGTAACCGCTTCATCCTAATTAGGGTCGCGAGGAGACTGGTGCCCATCCCAGCCAACTCAGGGTGAGGGCAGAGTACACCCTGGACAGCTCGCCAGGCCATCGCAGGGCGGAAACACGCTGACGGCTTTGCAGCTACTCTTTACGAAAGTCAGCAATGGTTCTTTTACATGCCTCACACCATAGACAGTGACAGACATGGCCCGCCTTTGATAACCCAGTTAGCTGTACTGGGAAGGACAGTGACAACCTTGTGGAGAGTGGGACTCGAACCCCCAACCTTTGGATCAGCGATCCGGCGCCTTATACCACTAGACCACCACTGCGCTATTGCCCTGCGATGGCCTGGCGAGCTGTCCAGGGTTTACTCTGCCCTCGCCTTGAGTTGGCTGGGATGGGCACCAGCCTCCCCGCGACCCTATTTTTTTTTTAATTAAAAAAAAAATAGACTTCATTTATATACAGAGATCCCTCGCTACTTCACACTTTAATTCTTACAAGGCCAATTATACAAAAAAAAAGAAAGAAAGAAAGCCAAACAAACAAAAACAAAAAACAACCCAAAACCCCCCAACAAAACTACTTACATTTTTATGTGAGGCGCGCATCTGTGTGTTTGTGTGTACGCGCGGCTGTATGTGCGTGTATTTATATTTTATTAACATCTTATGCATTATTTTTTATTGTTTAATTGTTACTATAAGCATTTATAGCATTGAATATGTATTATTGATATTATATACACATATACATGTACGTATACGTCAGTTGGGGGGTCGATCCTGCTTCGTGAAATTCGGCGGTTGCGGGGGGGGGGGGGGGGTCTTGGTCCCAATTAACCGCAGAAAGTGAGGGATCGCTGTATATATTCTATTCCTCTGGGTTTAATTAGGGGTCTTGCAGGACTAAATCCCAGAAAGTTTAGAGTTGGGCCCCAGCACACTGAGAGCAAGCCAGACGTACAGAGCACTCAGGCCAAGGCGGAGTTGGTTTCCGACAGAAACGAGAGAACGAACGCAGACAGAGATTTACACCTTCTCTCGGATTTCCTTACTGCACATTATATTTGCATAAATGAAAACAAAAACTATCCCAAAAGCCTGGAGAGGTGGAGCTATAATCGGGAGTCGGAGAGTTGCATATGGTCGAACGTACCGCTGCTGTACTTTTAGTAAAGTCAACCGAAAAAAATCGTTGGAAGTCTGACGTGTTTTTTAAATTTTATACCAAAAAATCCCACCAAACAAATGATGCCGCTGTTCCCGCCCCAAACCCCAACCTTCTTCTATCTCCGTAACCCTTTCATGCAAATTGATTTGTGTGAATCCACGCTAAAGGTGCGTACAGTAAGACTGCACTGACAATCAAAGCAAGGGTTTAGCATCTGTTTTGTTTTTTTTTCCGGAGACTGTAAACTTAACACACACCTGCAGATCCGATCCCGGTCTCACTGCGGGGCGTAAAAAATGTGTCATGCATTCATAATCTTTTATAAAAAATTATGGGCTATATAAAAGTAACCGCCAATTTTAATATCATTACAAACAATGGACTTTTCCCCCCCACACACACAACATCGCTCGAGTTTTACATTCGAATACGGGAGCAGATCGGCGGGTCCGGTGCAGCTCGTACAGGGAGGCGTCTGATCTCTTTAGCTCTCATTCATTTCTTATAACATCAAAAACCGTGGCGTGATTGGGCGGGACTTGCGTATTTGTCATTTTCGAATGTTTACCTTTTTCACAGAAAATTGATTTCTGCATCTTGTCTTTCCTGGAAGTGGCCAAGATTCTGCCAAAGCCGCGTCTGTGTGCTTCACGGCGCCAGGCCTCTGGAGAAGCTTTAGACGTTTTTTCGGAGTCAAAGTCATTTAAATGATACAATGCTGCTTTTGTCTCAGGCACTTCAGCCTCTTTCTGACGCTTAACTCACACGTCTATTCTTTTCTCTTTTCTTTGTCTCCACAGCGAATTCATGACTATATATTTTAAATCCTATCTCTACACACACACACACAGACACACACACACACAAACACACGCACACACACACAAACACACACACACACACACACACACACACACACACACACACACACACACACACACACACACACACACACATGCCCCGCTCCCTCCCACACCCCTCACTCTCACTTTTTTAATGTCTAGCCAGTGCATGTTCGCCTTGAAAAATAAAAGAAGGACTTGTTACATCATGACAGCGTGATGAGCACAAGAGATTAAGCACTGGATTTTGCCAAGGCTTTGGTGGACCCTCGCTGCACTGTGCTGTGCGCCGTACCTAAAGCATATCGGCAAAAAAAAAAAAAAAAAGCAACTGACTGGAGAAGGAAAGTTCTCATAGCGGAGACTGCTAATGACTTTACCTGATCAGAAATCATTCAAAAAGAGGGAACAGATGGGGGGGAGAGTCAGGGAGGCAGAGAGACAGAAAGAGAGACAGTGAGGGGGAGAAAGGGGAAAGACAGATAGAGAGAGGGAGAGAGAAAGAGAATGAGAGAGGAAAAGAGAGAGAGAGAGAGAGAGAGAGAGAGATAGAGAGAGTAAGGAGAGCGTGAGAGAGTAAGGGAGAGAGAGGGGGGGAGATAGAGAAGCAAAGAGGGAGAGAGAGAGAGAGAGGGAAGAGAGAGTGCGAGAGAGAGACAGAGAGAGAGAAAGAGAGAGGGAGAGAGGGAGAGACAGAGAGAGAGAGACAGAGAGAGAGAGAGAGAGAGAGAGAGAAAGACAGTGACAGAGAGAGAGAGAGAGAGCGAGAGGGGGAGAGAGAGACAGAGAGAGACAGAGAGAGAGAGAGAGAGAGAGAGACAGTGAGTGAGAGAAAGAGGTGGCAGAGAGACAGAGAGAGAGAGAGAGAGAGAGAGAGAGAGAGAGAGAGAGAGAGAGAGAGAGAGAGAGACAAGAGAGAGGGAGGGAGAGAGAGAAACAGAGAGACAAAGAGAGACAGGGAGATGGGGTCAGAGAGACAGAGAGAGAGAGAGAGAAGAGAGGGAGGGAGAGAGAGAGAGAGAAGCAGAGACAGAGAGAGAGAAAGAGAAAGAGAGAGACAGAGAGAGACAGAGAGAGAGAGAGAGAGAGAGAGAGAGAGAGGAGGGAGAGAGAGAAACAGAGAGACAAAGAGAGACAGGGAGAGGGGGCAGAGAGACAGAGAGAGAGAGAGAGAGAGAGAGAGAGAGAGAGAGAGAGAGAGAGAGAGAGAGAGAGAAAGAGAGCGACAGAGAGAGACAGAGAGAGAGACAGAGAGAGAGAGAGACAGAGAGAGAGAGAGAGAGAGAAGAGAGAGAGCGAGAAAGAGAAAGAGAGAGACAGAGAGAGAGAGAGAGAGAGAGGGAGACAAAGAGAAAGAGAGATAAAGAGAGAGACAGAGAGAGAGACAGAGAGAGAGAGAGAGGAGAGAGAGAAGAGAGGGCGGGAGAGAGAGAGAGAAGCAGAGACAGAGAGAGAGAGAGAAAGAGAAAGACAGAGAGACAAAGAGAAAGAGAGAGACAGAGAGAGAGACAGAGAGAGACAGAGAGAGAGAGAGATAGAGAGAGAGAAGAGAGAGAGCGAGATAGAGAGAGAGAAGAGAGAGAGAGAGAGAGAGAGAGACAGAGAGAGAGACAGAGAGAGAGAGAGAGAGAGAGAGAGAGAAGAGAGGGAGGGAGAGAGAGAGAGAGAAGCAGAGACAGAGAGAGAGAAAGGGAAAGAGAGGGGCAGAGAGAGAGAGAGAGAGAGAGAGAGAGAGAGAGAGAGGGGGGAGAGAGAGAGAGAAACAGAGAGACAAAGAGAGACAGGGAGAGGGGGCAGAGAGACAGAGAGAGAGAGAGAGAGAGATAGAGAGAGAGAAGAGAGAGGGAGGGAGGAAGAGAGAGAAAGACAGAGAAAGAGAGAGAGAGAGAGAGAGAGAGAGAGAGTGAGAGAGAGAGAGAGAGAGTGAGAGAGAGAGAGAGAGAGAGCAAGCAAGAGAGAGAGAGAGAGAGAGAGAGAGAGAGAGAGAGAGAGAGAGAGAGAGAGAGAGAGAGAGAGAGAGAGAGAGAGAGCGAGAGAGAGGTCCTGCGATATTATTTGGAAATACATACCTCTCTTGAAATGGATTCCATATGAGTTTTCTGGGCCTCGACGGACTAACAAAAACTGTCACGCAGCTAAATTGGTGTCACCTACAGGGTCATGATTAATAGTTGCTTAAATGTGCTCGCACGGAACAAAAGACAAGGGGTGGGTCCTTTCCTAATGAGGGTTTTTTTCTATTTTTTTGGCGTGGGTGTGAATCTAAAGACGAAAAGGGTGAACGCCGTTGTCATTAATGCGGCAGGATTTGCTAACATTACATAAAGGACGCAGGAAGGGATATCAAAGCTTATCGTCTTTATCCATACCAGCGCTGTAGCCGCGCGGATTACAGGAGTGAACCCTGAAACACTATGTTCTGATAGGTCCAAATGTTTATTAATGCCTGGTAAAAATTACACACATATACACTTTTAGTAGCGTGAAGGTCAGGACTCTGGGGGGCCAAAACATATGTGAAAATGATTCCCTGAACCTCTCTTTCGTGAAAACAAGTCGGCATTTTATATCCGAGCCATTAGGGAAGAAAAAGTCCATTGATGTGAGAACCTGCACATTCGGTACATTCAGATCATCAGCTGCTTCATTTTATCACCACATTAATGTTGCTGAGCCTCGACCGGAACCAATTGGAGCAACATCGCCATAGAGATTATGCACTGTATTCCAACAAAATGATCGGGCAATGCATGTGTGGCCCGGTGTTAAGGTGATGGATCACTGATACCAAGGTTGGGGGTTCAAGCCTCACTATGACCAAGTTGCCACTGTCCCCGCCTCGCCCGTGCAGCTAACTGGGTTATGAAAGGCTAGTCATGTCTTTCACTGTCTATGGTAAGAGGCTGTAAAAGAACCACTTCTGACAAGACTAGCTTTTAGCATGTTTTTGCCTTGCGATGGCTTGGTGTGCTTTTCAGGTTGTATTCTACCCTCAACCAGAGTCGGCTGAGATGGGCCCCAGTCTCCCTGTTTCCCAAATTAGGGGAAAATGAATGAATGATCAATGTATGTGCAATAATCTTCTATCCTTTTGGCTTGTTCCCTTTCTCAGGAGTCGCCACAGTGAATCATCAGATTCGTACGTTTGATTTGGCAGAGGTTTTTACGTGGGATGTCCTTCCTGTCACAACCCCTTTAAAAAGGGACAAGAACACGCTGACGACTTTGCAGCTACTCGTTTACGAAAGTCAGCAATGGTTCTTTTACATGCCTCTCACCATAGACAGTGAGAGACATGGCCCGCCTTTGATAACCCAGTTAGCTGCACTGGGGGGACAGTGACAACCTTGTGGAGACTTGAACCCACAACCTTAGGATCAGCGATCCTGCGCCTAACCACTAGACCACCACTGCCCTGTATGTGCAATAATGTTCAATAATATCACGTAATAGATCAAACTGGGCAGCATGATGATGTCATGGTTGGTAGGTTCACCTCACAGCAAGATGGTTCTGGGTTCAAATCCCAAGGTGAAATCATTTCTGTGTGGAGTTTGTATGCTTTCCCTGTGTTTTGTTGCTTTCCTTCCACATTAGGCAAAATCGCCCCCTGGGTGTACATGTGAATGTGACTATGAGTATGTACATGGTGCCTCTACGATGGATGGGCAAAGCTGTTCAAGGTGTACCTCGCTTTTACCCAGAATCAGCTGAGATAAAGACTCATGACGTTAATAGGACAAAACAAGTCTGCAGATGGATGGAAAGAAAAAAAATGATAAATATCAATCCATTTTCTCCAAAAATATCTTTGGACACTTCTATCCAGTACAACAAAGCCTCAGCCATATTGGTAATTTATTTCCTACACCTATAAACACTATTAATATTTTTCCTAATAAACCTCGTAGACATGCCTCCGATATAAACAAATGATGGAGAGAGAGAAAAAAAAAAAAACCTCAGTTAATAATAACTCCAACTATATTTAAGTGAGAGGACCTGAGAGAGACCACCCACGCCTAATAGAGCATTTTACCTTAATTACTCCCAGAGGTGGAGGGTGCGTAGGTAGCTCCAACTCTATATTAAACTATCTGATCGCTCTTTCTGTAGGTTAACCGTTCAATCTCAGACTCGAATTCAGACGAGGCCACCAATTAAAACCCCTCTTACGCCTGTCACCTCGATTCCAGCGCCGCTATTTATTTAAAACATCCGGAGCCACACACAGCTTTAATACTTTGACACAATTAATCGATTATCAGTGCGTCTGGAACAAGAAAGACCAAACGTCATGATCGGGACAAAGAAAATAACAAATGGCACTGTTTGCAGCGGTGGCAAGACGGATGCCACCGAGGTCCGAAGTCACTGTCGACCGTATAAAACCGCCAGGCGATTTTGCAGAGCTGTTCCTCTCCGGTGTCAACCAATTAACATTTCCCCCAAGATCTCGCTCTTCTTTGATGCTGGCTGTCGCCATTGTAATGGGAGGTTTCTTAGGTCAATGTCTTTTATAGAGGCGTCCTGTCACATTGTTATTCCCTCCATAACGCCTCATAATTGCGTTCCAGCGGCATCTCGTTGTTGCGTTTACAGTAATGTGACTGTTTGTTTTGTGCATTCCGGATGAAGACACGACGGTCCAGCTTGATCTCTCCGCCAAAGAGCTCTTCCGACATAAATGTAAAATCAGTCTGTGTGCACGCGCAATAAAAGGGAAGACAGACGCTCGCAAGCTGCTCCGATCCTTTTATCCGTCGATGCCGTATCTCCAACACACACACACACACATGTGCACACACACACACACACACACACACGCACTCACCCACACACACACACACACACACACACACACACACACACACACACACACGCACTCACACACACAAAAAACAAATCATTTCCCAGTATTTTGTGGTAGTGTGGAACACAGCTGGCAACATCTGGAGGTGTTTTGAGCATGTTTATATTCCCCAAATGGTGAAAAATGGTGCAGGTGACAAAGGCATCGTAAAGAAACAGGTCCCAAATAAAGGGAGTCGGCGCTCAGGCTTTGCGTCCGTTCTTCATGAGTAAGTTAATGATGAACAAACAAACTTGAAAACAATGGCTGACAGGCCACTGATGTAATGAATGAAACATCACAGGGTGCGCGGTACGAAAGTTTTCCTTTAATACCATGTGGTTTTGTCAACAATTCCAATTTTCCCTGCTATAAAGAACGTCGCGTTCTACTTTTAAACAAACTCGTTCTCCTAATCACGTACGTTTCAGCAGCTATTCAGAGTATCTCCTTCTGAAATTTAACATGATGAGTCATCCATTCTAATCCAATACAATCTTTGCCAAATTCACATTCTACTGACAGTTTGCGTGCTGTCCACTGTGTGCAGGCTGGAAAAAAAATTAAAAATCTGTGTTCCTACAAACCCTAAACTCTGTAAATGAGAAAACAAATTAAGTGGCACATTGTGCACAACTTGTTTCTGATTGACAGGAGGCTTTAGTGTTATTGTCTTGGTAACACACAAGAATTTGGGAGGCGGGGCTTCTACAGGAGCACTTGATGGTAGTGTGGATTTGTTTGGCTGTTCATTCATTCATTCATTTTCTGAACCGATTGATCCTAATTAGAATGATCCTAATTAATCTCAGCTGACTATGGGTGAGGGCAGAGTACACCTTGCCAGACCATCGCAGGGCGGAAACGTGCTGACGGCTACACAGCATCTCTTGTTGAAAGTCACCAATGGTTCTTTTACATGAACCTCACACCATAGACAGTAAGAGACAAGGCCAGCCTCTGATAACCCAGTTAGCTGCACTGGGGGACAGTGATAACCCGTTGAGAGTGGGGCTTGAACCCCCAACCTTAGGATTAGCGATCCAGCACCTTCACCATCAGGCCACCACTGCCCGTTGTTTGGCTGTTCAGTCTCAAATGTTAACTTTAAATTTTGAATTGGTGACTCCACCCCACTCCACTTCAATTTAAAGAGGCCAACTAAGTGGTGCAGAGATACTGACATTAAATCCATAAACATAACAAACTCTTTCATGAAGTCCAGAAACATCATTTTTTTCACATGGAGCATCCAGTACAGTATACACAATCACAAACGGAAGTGCAGTTACTATAGAAACAAAGATGTATTCAAACCTGTTGTCCTGATCTAGCCAGAAAACCTTTTGGCCAATCAGATTTGTGCATTTAACATTGCTTGTCGCATCACTAAGAATTCACCAGTCTCGATTTTTTTCAGAAGCACACCATTATTTTCCCACACATCCTTGCACATTCTCATAATGCCTCATTCATTTATTTTCAAGTATCACCTTCTTTGCAATTCTCTGGAGCGAGTGACATTTAAAAAGAAAAAAAAAAAACTACCTTTATTTCAGTCGGAGATTGCACGCACGGTTCGAATGGCATACAGATGGGTGTAAATGTCCTTGTGCTAATTGGACTGAACCAGATGCTCAGCACAAAGCAAAAGCAGAGGCTTATCACGTCTGTTTTTCAGATTGCCTTCTGAGACACATATGTGAACCATACAAGAAGGCGCAAATGTCCTCCACATGTTATGATTCAAAAAAAATAAAAGACACACGTGTAACGTCTATAGGCACACAAGCTGCACTTATGCTATCTCGCATTCTGAAGTGTGCGACGAGGACCAAAATAAAAAAAAAAGAAGGCAAATGCTTGGATTTCTTTCAGCCTAATCAAAACAGACACAAAATAGAACCAAAAAGCTGACATCACATCAAGCGCTGCAGCAGTTTAGGCTCGGCTCAAGAGCCTGACACACAAAGGCACATGCTGTGTAGGATGCAATTATGGTGATTCAGTGTAATTTACCCCGTGTAAGATGAAACCACCGGCAAATAGGGAGAAACCCCAGATTAAACCCTGGACCAGCCGAGGCATAAGGAGCACAGCCCTTCGCCTTTGACCTCTGTGGAATATGCTATGATGACATGCTATCAGAGCAGGCCTTTGTCTGTCTGGAGGAGTGGTTTGACTTCAGTAGCACATCGATTTGCCTACTTGATTCTGATTTTGCAGGAAAAAAATTGTAGTTTCAATGCTTCATTCATATATATATATATATATATATATATATATATATATATATATATATATATATATATAGTGCCTGAGTCATAGGACGACCATCGGCGACCCGTCATGAAGGATAATGCCCTGGTTATCATCTTCATGGAGGTTTTCTTCGCAGGATTAGTGCAGCGGCTTGCCATTGCCTTCTGCATGATGCAAACCTACAGGCAATTTAGAACAGCCAATTAACCTACTGTGTATGTCTTTGGATTGTGGGAGGAAACCAGAGCACCTGGAGGAAACCCACACAAGCACGGGGAGAACATGCAAACTCCACACGGAAACGCCCAGGCCGGGAATCGAACCCAGGCCACCGTGCCACCATACATTTATGTATCCGCAAAGTAGGATTGACCTCCCTGACTGATGTATATGTACATGTATATGTGTATATAATATCAATAAATACATATTCAATGCTATAAATGTTTATAATAACAATTAAACATTCAAAAATACTGCATAAGATGTAAATAAAATATAAATACACACACATACATGAGGCGGGGGGGGGGGGGGGGCACTAACCAGTGTCTCTCCCCCTTATGCCGGTCCCAAGCCCGGATAAATGCAGAGGGTTGCGACAGGAAGGGCATCCGGCGTAAAACTTCTGCCAAAAAAAAAAATGCAAATGATCAATACAGAATTCATACCGGATCGGTCGAGGCCCGGGTTAACAACGACCGCCATCAGTGCTGTCAACCAACAGGGTGCTGATGGAAATTGGACTACTGTTGGTCGAAGACGTCGAATAAGGAGAGGCAGGAGGCGTGTCCGTAGGCAGAGAGAGAAGAGGAAATGCGTGAGCCTCGGACTGAGAGTAGGGACTTTGAATGTTGGAACTATGCAAGGAAAAGATAGGGAGCTGGCTGACATGATGCAGAGGAGGAAGGTGGACATACTGTGTGTTCAGGAGACAAGGTGGAAAGGTAGAAAGGCTAAAAGCTTAGGAGCAGGGTTTAAACTGTTTTATAATGGTGTGGATGGGAAGAGAAATGGAGTAAGAGTCATCTTGAAGGAGGGGTTTGTCAGGAATGTTCTAGAAGTGAAAAGAGTGTCAGACAGAGTGATGAGTCTCAAGTTAGAAATTGAAGGCGTGATGGTCAATGTTGTTAGTGCTTATGCCCCACAGGCAGAATGTAAGCTAGAAGAGAAGGAGAGATTCTGGAGTGAGTTAGATGAAGTGATGCAGAGTACCCCCAGAGGTGAAAGAGTGGTCATTGGAGCAGACTTCAATGGACATGTTGGTGCAGGCAACAGAGGGGACGAGGAAGTGATGGGCAGGTTTGGTATCCAGGACAGGAACACAGAAGGACAGATGTTGATCGATTTTGCAAAAAGGATGGAAATGGCTGTGGTGAATACTTTCTTCAAGAAGAAACAGAAGCATAGGGTGACTTATGAAAGCGGAGGTAAGAGCACACAGGTAGACTACATCTTGTGTAGGCGATGTAATTTGAAGGAAGTCAGTGACTGCAAAGTAGTAGTGGGTGAGAGTGTTGCCAAACAGCATAGGATGGTGGTGTGCAGGATGACACTGATGGTGAGAAAGGTGAAAAAGGCAAAGGCAGAGCAGAAGACAAAGTGGTGGAAGCTGAAAAAAGAAGAGTGTCGTGTTGTCTTCAAGGAGGAGTTGAAACAGGCTTTGGGTAGTCAGGAAGTGCTTCCAGAGGACTGGACAACCACAGCCAATGTGATCAGGGAGACCGGTAGGAGAGTACTTGGTGTGTCCTCTGGAAGGAAAGTAGATAAGGAAACTTGTTGGTGGAATGAGGAAGTGCAGGAGTGTGTACAAAAGAAGAGGTTAGCCAAGAAGAAGTGGGACATTGAGAGGACCGAAGAGAGTAAACAGGAGTACAGGGAGACACAGCGTAAGGCGAAGGTAGCAGTGTTAAAGGCCAAACAGAGGGCGTATGATGACTTGTATGATAGGTTGAACAGTAAGGAGGGAGAAAATGATCTATACAGGTTAGCACAGAAGAGAAATAGAGATGGGAAAGACGTGCAGCAAGTTAGAGTGATAAAGGACAGAGAGGGAAATGTATTGACTGATGACAAATGTGTGCTGGGAAGATGGAAAGAGTACTTTGAAGAGCTGATGAATGAGGAAAATGAGAGAGAAAAAAGAGTAGAAGGGGTGACCGTTGAGGAGCAGGAAGTAGCAAAGATTAGTAAGGGAGAAGTGAGGAGGGCATTGAAGAGGATGAAGAGTGGAAAGGCAGTTGGCCCTAATGACATACCAGTTGAGGTATGGAAGTGTCTAGGGGAGGTAGCAGTAGATTTTCTGACAAGAATATTCAACAAGGTCTTAGAAAGTGAGCAGATGCCAGAGGAATGGAGGAGAAGTGTGCTTGTGCCCATTTTTAAGAACAAGGGCGATGTACAGAGTTGTGGCAACTACAGAGGGATAAAGTTGATGAGCCATACAATGAAGCTATGGGAAAGAATAGTGGAAGCAAGACTAAGGGCAGAGGTCAGCATTTGTGAACAACAGTTTGGTTTCATGCCAAGAAAGAGCACCACAGATGCAGTGTTTGCTTTGAGGATGTTAATAGAGAAGTACAGAGAAGGTCAGAAGGAGCTGCATTGTGCCTTTGTGGATCTGGAGAAAGCATATGACAGGGTGCCGAGAAAAGAACTGTGGTATTGTATGAGGAAGTCTGGAGTGACAGAGAAGTATGTTAGAGTGGTGCAGGACATGTATGATAGATGTAAGACAGTGGTGAGGTGTGCTGTCGGTGTGACAGAAGAGTTCAAGGTGGAGGTGGGACTGCATCAAGGGTCAGCTCTCAGCCCCTTCTTGTTTGCTATGGTGATGGACAGGCTAACAGATGAGGTGAGACAAGAATCTCCATGGACTATGATGTTTGCAGATGACATAGTGATCTGTAGTGAGAGCAGAGACCAAGTGGAGGAAAATCTAGAGAGGTGGAGGTATGCCCTGGAAAGGAGGGGATTGAAGGTTAGTCTTAGTAAGACAGAATACATGTGTGTGAACGACAAGGACCCAAGAGGAACTTTGAGGTTACAGGGGCAGAGATAAAGAAGGTGGAGGATTTTAAGTACTTAGGCTCAACAATCCAGAGCAATGGAGAGTGTGGAAAAGAGGTGAAGAAGCGCATGCAGGCAGGTTGGAATGGATGGAGAAAAGTGTCCGGTGTGATGTGTGATAGGAGAGTATCGGCAAGAATGAAGGGAAAAGTGTACAAGACGGTGATGAGGCCAGCAATGTTGTATGGTTTAGAGACAGTGGCCCTGGGGAAAAGACAGGAGTCAGAGTTGGAGGTAGCAGAGATGAAAATGTTGAGGTTCTCTTTGGGAGTAACGAGGATGGATAGGATCAGAAATGAGTACATCAGAGGGACAGCACATGTTAGATGTTTTGGAGACAAAGTCAGAGAGGCTAGATTGAGATGGTTTGGACATGTACAGAGGAGGGATAGTGAGTATATTGATCGTAGGATGCTGAGGTTGGAACTACCAGGCAAAAGGCCCAGAGGAAGACCAAAGAGAAGATTTATAGATGCGGTGAAGGCGGACATGAAGGTCGTTGGAGTAAGAGTAGAAGATGCAGAGGATCGGGAGAGATGGAGGCAGATCATTTGCTGTGGCGACCCCTGAAGGGAACAGCCGAAAGGAAAAGAAGTAGACAGACGCGTACGCACGTGCACCTCACATAACAATGTAAGTAGTTTTGATGTTTTGGGTTGTTTTTTGTTTTTATTTATTTGGGGTTTTTTCATAATTGGCCTTGTTTTGCGGTATTTTCCTTAACTTTTTCCTCATTTTTCCTTTAATACCTGAATTTTTTTGTATGTCGATTAATATTTTTGAAAAACCCGCGATGCACTGAAGCCACAGAACCTGAATCACGAAGTAGCAAGGGATCACTGTATATGTATATATATATATATATATATATATATATATATATATATATATATATATATATATATATATATATATATATGGTACCTCCCCTTACAAAATTAATCTATTCCAGAGATGGTTTCATAACCTTATTTTTTCGTAAGTTGAGTCGCATTTTACATGTAAAAGGCCTGATTCATTCCAAGGCCCCCAATACTACTCCCTAAACCCTTTAAAAATTATAAAAGTATACCTTTTAAGGCCTCCTTCTGTTGCAATATCGTACCGATGGTAGATGGGTTTCGGCCATATTCCTTTGCGATATCGCTCAATTGCATGCAATGAGCCCGCTTCTTCTTTTCACTCACACCGGGAATCACTTTCTTGGGGCCCATGATGAATGATGAAAAATAAAGTTGCAATGAGCACACTCGAAAAACTCACGAAACAACAGTAACTCTGTCCTTTATGCATGTTAGAACTCCGTGACAAACAATGGGAAAAAGGCACACGAAAAGTTTCATGAGTATCATGGAGATGCAGCTCCCTTCCAGTCAATGGGAGGCCTGTGGGGCGGGGTGTTGGGAGATAGCCAATAGGAGAGCAACTCTATCACGCCAATTTCAAAACAAAATACAGCATGCTACAAATGTATTTATGTTTCGGGGGATTCGGGGGCTGCGAAGCCGAGCACGCATTGTTTGAATTTTTGAGATGTAGCATTTCGTAACGGGAATTTTTTTTGTATCCAGAGATGGAAATTTGAGGAAAATGCGTGTCGTATCTTGGATTTTTCATTAGTTGGGTCTTTCGTAAGGTGAGGTATTACTGTGTGTATATATATATATATATATATATATATATATATATATATATATATATATATATATATATATATATATATATATATATATATATATATCTGAGTGGTAACCTGGTGGTAAAGGTGCTGGATCACTGAGCCTAAGGTCGTGAGTTCAGGCCCCACTCACCACAGGTTGTCACTGTCCCCCCAGTGCACTAACTGGGTTATGAAAGGCCTATGTTGTAGTGAGAGGTTAATGTAAAAGAACCATTGCTGACTTTCATCAAGAGTGGCTGCATAGCCGTCAGTATGTTTCTGTCCTTTGATGGCCTGGTAAGCTGTCCAGAGTGTACTCTGCCCTCGCCCGGAGTCAGCTGGGATGGGCGCCAGCCTCCCTGCGACCCTAATTAGGATTAACCGGTTACAGAAATTGAATGAATGAATGAAAAAGATGGAGGGGGAGGAGTCTGAGATTCACCAACTTCTTAACCACCAACAGTTTCTTTAGCGGATGCTTATAGACATGGAAAATGACTTTGAATTCAGTCTTATCTTCCCATCTGTAACTTAATGCTGATTGGCTGTTATGAATAGCTCAGGCATAAATGACTTGTAAAATAACAAAACCAAAACCCACATACAAACTATATATATATATATATATATATATATATATATATATATATATATATATATATATATATATATATATATATATATATACAGAGAGAGAGAGAGAGAGAGAGAGAGAGAGAGAGAGGCTCATACACTACGGGTCAAAATAACAGAGTAATTATCTCACCCAGCTTCGCAAATAAACTTTCAACAAGCAACACAACACAACACAAAACATAAACGGGAACGTGGAACACAAACTCGTTAAATGGATAATTAAACTAACAAATTAGGTGATACAAATGAAGGCGCAAATCATTTAGGGAAAGTGGGTGAAAGAAACCCTCAGTGATAACCTTTCCCTCTTTCGCTCCGGAACACAGTTGGAAATGGATGCTCGATTTATTTATTTATCCTTTTATTTTCTACAGGGCTGAAGTTAGCCAGCCTCAGACACCTTTCAATACAATTATCTATAGGGGCTTTGGGTTCAGGTAATGTCCAAAACTAACACAACTTTTTTTTTTTTTTTTTTTTTTTTTTACCAGAATACCATCAACACTCCTGTGTTTTAAACAAAGTGACAGGAAAATTGTCTCAAAAACTACAGAAGCTAAGATGAGCAGCCACCATACTAGTGCAGGATCATTCGGAAGGGGTTGACAAGAGAATGTGGAGTATGTGTGGAATTCAGAAAGCATTCAAGCTTGACATGAACCTCAGATGTGAGAACCAGTATGCAACGACCTCTCGTCGAAACCTTTCTGCTTATCATTTCACAATGCATACAGTGCACATCAATCGATCTACACCACTGTACGTCAAGAGAAACGAGACGAGAAACACTGGCAATAAAAACATACTACATTTCACATTACTACACACTATACACATTACTATAAACATCTCTCATACACAGAACAACCATAGCATTAAAACATTTTGACCACAGACAGGTGACATGAATAACATTGATAATGATATTACAGCAGCACCTGCCAACGCATCAGATGTATTAAACAGAAGGTGAACAATTTACTACTTGAGGTTGATGTACTGGAGGAAGAAAAATTGAGCAAGTATAAGGATCTATTCATTCATCCATCCATCCTTTCATTTATTTCCCATTCTGCTTTATCCGAATTAGGGTCAAGGGGAGGCTGGCTGTGTCTGTACATAATTTTAACTTTGTGTTGGATAAACGACTGTGTGCATTCATCTCCAAAGTGTTCCTGGTATGTAGGCCTACCTAGCAAAGGTGAACTAGCATCAAAACATTCGCTGGTGCCCAGGGCTCACCGGTGCACCTGGAGCGCGAAGCAAAGGCAAGTACATATGGTCTGATCCCACAGAAGAACTACTGAAGCACAAACTACTGAAGGCGTCAGAAGGCACGGTGCACTGCAGCTCGCAATGTAAGGTCCTGCCTAACCTCAGGCCAGTCAGGTTGTGGTAATGTTATGGCTGATTGGTCACTTGTGAATATAAGTTGGATCACGCCGATATCATCATCTGTAACCGCTTAATCCCAATTAGGATTAATCTTAATTTGGGTCGCGGGGAGGCTGGTGCCCATCCCAGCCAACTTCGGGCGAGGGCAGAGTACACCCTGGACAGCTGGCAGAAACACGCTGGGCAGAAACACGCTGATGGCTTTGCAGCTACTCTTGTCGAAAGTCAGAAATGGTTCTTTTACATGCCTCACACCATAGACCAGGGATCACCAACGTGGTGCCCGTGGGCACCAGGTAGCCCGCAAGGACACTATAAGTTGCCCGCGGACCTGTTCACTGCTAGTTTTAGGACAGGCCCACAGCTCCATAGCGCCACTCTCCATTGAGCTGCATCTAATTTTTTTGAATATATTTTAAATCAAATCAATATCTTCACATAGATAAATATCATTAATTATTAATGATAACATATAATTAAAGGTAAATTGAGCAAATTTGTAATTTCAGAGGTGTGTTTTGACCTGGTAGCCCTTCGCATTAATTGGTACCCAAGAAGTAGCTCTCGGTTTCAAAAAGGTCGGTGACCCCTGCCATAGACAGTGAGAGACATGACTGGCCTTTGATAACCCAGTTAGCTGCACTGGGGGGGGGGGCAGTGACAACCTTGTGGAGAGTGGGACTCAAACTCCCAACCTTAGGATCAGCGATCGAGCACCCTGTACCTCTCGGCCACCACTGCCCCATCACGCTGATATGATGATGCAATCTCCCATCCAATGCGCCCATTTCAATCCACTCCAGGCAAGGGCAGGGTACACTCTTGACAGCTCGCCAGACCATCGCAGGCCCTACAGTCACATGATTGCTAAATTTGCAGTTGAGGGTTGATTGGTTTTTACAACTTAATTCACCTTAAATCCAAATAAAATCTCAAAGACTGGTTAGAAGTTTTCAGTTTTAATAAATTGCCAGAGTCCAGGTATAAAAGCGCTGTGTACTGTACACAGTGATGTGGGTCCGTATTAGCCGTCTTAGCGCCACAATAAATCCCATACTAAATCCGTTTGTGTCTTACTCTAAAGTAAATATTATACCGGAATCCCGGGTTCCAAATTTTGTGTGTTTATAAAAGCAAACATAGAGAAAAATCCCTCCTATTTCTATTCAAAATAAGCCGTGCATCATTACCCAGCAATCCATTTACGTTGGACGTCCAATGTCAACATGAGACCGACTCCAGCTCGACTTGCTTTAATCGAAAGAAATTACAAATCAAAGTTTGTGTTTATTGGAGCATTGCACTCTAGTTTTATTTACTCATCATTTAACACAAATTAAAACAAGTCTCTGGCTTCATGTGCCTTTAATCCAAGTTTGGGTGAAAGGCAACCAGAAGCCCAGTTGATTTATTATTTTCGAGGAAGTGTCAAAAAAAAAGAGAGCTGAAGTGAAAATACTCGAGCGAATGTTTAGTCCAAACTGCACAGAGTCACAAATTGTAACGAGCTCTTTCCTCTTCTTAAGCCTGACGGAGTGCACCGGAGAAAGTGACTCCACACTAAACTGGCGACTCAATAAACCTTTAATAGCCGGCAGTCGTTTGCGGCTGAGTTTCAGACCTGCGCCATGAATGACGCCTCCTGTGGCCTATTCCCTTCTGATACTGGCCTCAGGAACATACAACTCGTTTTCTCCACATAAAGGTGTGTTTACGCGTTTGTGTGTGTGTGGGGGGGGTGGATGTGTTGGTGGGTGTGTACCAAGCTGGGACAGGTGTGTGTGTGTGTGTGTGTGTGTGTGTGTGTGTGTGTGTGTGTGTGTGTGTGTGTGTGTGAGTCTGTGTGTGTGTTGGCTGGCCGCCATTTCCACCTTCCAGGTTCCTGTTCCAAAGTCTAAACATCTATTTGAGAAAACTGCCCTCTACTTCTAGCAATGTGTGTGTGTGTGTGTGTGTGTGTGTGTGTGTGTGTGTGTGTGTGTGTGTGTGTGTGTGTGTGTGTGTGAAAAATGAAAGAGTTGAATTATCCCACAGAACCTTTACATTCATCAGATAAGTCACTCTCATCACAGCTTTAAACCAGTTAATCCTATTACAGTCACCAGGAGGCTGGAGCCCATCTCAGCCAACACCAGGTATACCTTGAATTGCTCGCCAGTCCTTCACAGGGTAGCACACACAACCATTCCCCTATGTTGTTTGGAAACTGGATTACCTGAAGGAAACACACGTGAGCATGGTAAGGACATGCATTCTCCTCACAGAAACACCGTCGCCGAGCCCGGGACTCAAACCCAGGACCTTCTTGCTGTGAGGCAGACATGCTAACCCTCACCCTACCACCTTGTTTAATCAGAGGGTGCTATTGATTGATCTATGTGGTCCAAATCAACATTCTCTATTACCGCTTTCATGTAGGTTTTTGTTTGTTAATGGGACTACCCAAAAAGTGGATGTGTGCATTTTCATGAAATTTCTCCCCGAGGTGAAGCTTTCGATAATAGACGAGGAGGAGAAATAGATTTCGGAGGTGACCCAGATCAAATTCTGTATAAGGACCATTTAACATTCTGAGAGAGGACCATTTCTGGTATTTTCATTCACATGAGGGATTGCTGTGCTTGGTAGAGGTTTGCACTCTCCACATGTTGTTGTTTCTTCAGTAACAGCTCATTGATAGCCACGCCATAGAATCTGAACCTCCTAATCTTCTTCTTTTCCTTTCGGCTTTTCCCTTCAGGGGTCGCCACAGCGAATCATCTGCCTCCATCTCATCCTATCCTTTGCATCTTCTTCTCTTACACCAACGACCTTCATGTCCTCCTTCACCACATCCATGAACCTCCTAATAAAGAGTCTAAATGTTGATATGACGGATTGGAAGAACTCTCTTAGGCCAGGACTACATTTAGAACATTTGGCGGACAATTTTATCCAGAGCAACTTAGGATTAACTTAGGATCTTTTTTTTAATATACAACTGAGCAACTGAGGGTTAAGGGCCTTGCTCAAGAGCCCAACGATGCTGATAGTGGGGAGTGAACCGCTGACTTTCAGACCAGTAACCTATCGCCGTTACCACTAAGCCACCACTGCCCTGAGCAATTAATGGTTGAGGGCCATGTTCAGGGGCCCAGCTGTGGTGACTTGGTGATGCTGGGGATTGATATAACAATCTTCAAATTAACAACTCAGAGTCTTAACCACCGACTCACGACGTCTGACCTGCTTTACGGCCAGTACTTTGGAACAGCTGCCAAGTTCTCGGTCATGGGTAGGTTTGCAGGATTCCAGTTTCACAGCAACATGACAAGATGCTTTTGTCTGCAATTTCTACTCTCTAAGTGATAACAGGAACTCGCTTTGTGGACGCTCCCCAGTATTAAATGTAACTATAACCACATTGTTCTTTAATTCGCTGGAGGAATTAAACTATTTCCTACATGCTGTTCTTGGAAAATAATCAACTTCATAGTGGCAGAGTAACTCTACTGTGCCTCAGGCTACATTACATCATCCTGGTATTGATGAGTTTATTATAATAGCACACACTGCTGGGGGCAGTGGTGCCCTGGTGTTAGGGTGTTAAATTACTGATCCCAAGGTTAGGGGTTCAAGCCCCACTATCACCGGGCTGTCACCGTCCCCCCAGTGCAGCTAACTGGGTTATCAAAGGCCAGTCGTGTCTCTCACTGTCCATGGTGAAAGGTTCATGTAAAAGAACCACCGCTGACTTTTGTAAAGAGGAGCTGCATAGCCGTCAGCATGTTTGTCTTGTGATGGCCTGACGAGCTCTCCAGGTTGTACTCTGCCCTTCCGCAGCATCGGCAGAGATGGCCACCAACCTCTCCGCGACCTCAAATAGGATTAAGTGGCGTAAAAAGTGAGTGATTAACTTTTTCTCATAATCTGCAATGATGGTGGTGTTGTGGTTAAGGCCCTGGGCTCAGGAGTGAGAGGCCGTGGGTTCAAATTCCCGTTAGACCCCCACTGTGCCCCCAGGGCAAGGTCTCAACAGCAAGTGATAAGCTCTGTCCCTGGTGACCCAGTAGGGCGTAAATGCCCAACAGGCCTTGTACCTTTGTAATGTTTATATTAATAATACGTATCTCAACTTATTTGCTGAACTGCTTAATCCTACTGCTGTAGGGTTGCTCTGAGGCTGTGCCTATCTCAGCCAACTCGGGCAAAGTAGGGGTGCAACTCGTCAGGCCATCACAGTGCCATTACACAATCAATCACGCTCACATTCACACCTACAACAGCCAGTTAGCCTGAATGTACCTGTCTTTAGACTGTTGGAGGAAACGCAAGCATAAGAAACGAACATGTAAACCCCTCACAGAAACACCCGAGCCAAGCCCAAACTTCTTGCCTTGAGGTGAACCTGCTAACCTCTATGCCACTGCCCCGCCCTTAATGATATTATTGAAATAATCAAATAAAATAATCCTCATGGGCACACAGTCCACTACATTTCTGTTTGTGGTTTGTTCGCAGATATTATGACTACATATCACACATGATATATTATTCTTTGATATTATTATAACAGAGCACTCCTAAACCTGGTGATTAAATGTCGTTATAAACGTCTCAGCGCAGTGTGATGATGTAATGTGTCATGGTACCAAAACATATGTGGTGCAGAGATCACATGGGGATCCAAATACGACATGACAACATGAAATGCTGTACTTCAGAGGCTGATCGTCTGTCATCTGTATCGGCCCTGTTTAATAAAACAGCAGTGTGTGTGTGTGTGTGTGTGTGTGTGTGTGTGTGTGTGTGTGTGTGTGTGTGTGTGTGTGTGTTGTGTGTGTGTGTGTGTGTGTGTGTGTGTGTGTGTGTGTAGTTGCATGAACTTCAACACCGCCCCCTGTGTCTCTCTCTGTCTCTCTCTTACTTTCTCCCTCTCCTCTCTTTTTCCTCAACTTGCTTTCAAAAGGTAACGGAGGGAATTTAAACAGCCTGTGAAAAGAAGTCAATATCCTCAGGAGGCCTGAGCAGATTAGAAAAATGTCACTTTCTTGCAGCAGACAGAGAGAGAAGAAAAATAAACACACACACACACACACACACACACACACACACACACACACACACACACACATGCACAAAGTATAAAATCTGTCCCTTCTTCAAATACGTTTCTCTCTCTCTCTCTCTCTCTCTCTCTCTCTCTCTCTCACACACACACACACACACACACACACACACACACACACACACACACCACCCTGGGGTATCACAGTAAGTTGCTGCATTCATATACCACCATCCCTTCCTGTCACAAGCATCTCACAATCCACCCTCGGTGTCCGAGCAACCAACCAACCACGAAACACACTTCCACAAAGCTACTCTGCCTGAATGACTGGATGCCCACTTGTGTGTGTGTATGTGTGTGTGTGTGTGTGTCTGTGTGTGTGTGTGTGTGTGTGTGTGTGTGTGTATATACATGTGCGTGTGTGTATTGATATCAGATTTTGGGACCAATCTCTCATCACATTGCACCCATGTTGCGCATGATTCCTATATACGGTTTTGTTTGAAAGCTCATCCGGTGAGCCAGAACAGCAATGCAGACCGTGATAGGACTGCGGACGAATCTTAACATTTTACAGCAAAGGTGTGAGCATGAGACACTTTTTTGGTTCTCTGCAAAAAAAACCCAAAAACAACCCCCCCCCCCCCCCCCAAACAAATCAAACAAAAATTTAAAAAATGCGTCAACAGGCGATTAGGGTGGTGCTTGAGTACGGCGGTGAATCAGCAGTTGTCTAATGTAAGAACACGTTTCCCTGCTTGAATACTATTCAGATTTTCATAATATTTACATATATTTTCATAATGCCAATGTGACTTTGATGAAACATTTCATGCATTTCCGAAAGGGTTTGATGGAGAGGAAGAGCTGAGAATGGCAGTAGTGTACTGTATATAATTATGAAGTCGACTCTGTGTAGGCTGTTGAAGGAAACCAGAATACCAGAGAAAACTCACGCAGCAACATGCAGATTTCAAACAGAAATGCCTGCATCAAATCAGGGAGTCGAACCCAAGACTGTGCCACCATCCTGGCCATGTGAATATTATCTTTGTTTTGCAAAATGCTAAAACAAACTAGCAGGAGGTAACTTCTGTGATTTTAAATTGCACTTTTGACAAAATACAACAACAACTTTATTGTGCCCTTTGTAACTGTGACATACAATAAATAAATAAACAAACAAACAAATAAATAAATTAACAATGCTTAGAAATAGCTCATGCTAACAGAGTTTAGAAGCTATGGTCATGCGGTACTACTAGGACAACACTTTTAGTTTTAAACATGATGTCATAATGATTATGAGAGCAGTAAATGAGCAAGAAACTAAAGAAAGTCATATTTTTGTAAGCATTAAATAAATGATATGCTTTTCAGGCAACACCACCACAGATCTGTGTTGTATAATATACTGTATACAGTATTTGTGTAGTACTGCCAGCTTTACTACATACCAAATATAAACAATATTCCATATATGGTCATTACTGAACATTGAACCCACGTATTCACTTCAGATAATTAAAGTTGTTTCAATTGATCTTACTACAGAATTGTTGTATCTGTTTCAGTGTGTGTGTAAGTGTGTGTGGTAGTTAGGTAGGTGTGTGTGGGTTGTGTCTTGTGTGTGTGTGTGTGTGTGTGTGGTAGTTAGGTAGGTGTGTGTGGTGTGTGGGTTGTGAGTGTGTGTGTGTGTGTGTATGTGTGTGTGTGTGTGTGTGGTAGTTAGGTAGGTGTGTGTGGTGTGTGTGTGTGTGTGTGTGTGTGTGTGTGTGTGTGTGTGTGGGGTAGTTAGTTAGGTGTGTGTGGTGTGTGTGTGTGTGTGTGTGTGTGTGTGTGTGTGTGTGTGTGTGTGTGTGTGTGTGTGTGTGTGGTAGTTAGGTAGGTGTGTGTGTGTGTGTGTGTATGTGTGGTAGTTAGGTAGGTGTGTGTGGGGTGTGTGTGTGTGTGTGTGTGTGTGTGTGTGTGTGTGTGTGGTAGTTAGGTAGGTGTGTGTGTGGTGTGTGTGTGTGTGTGTGTGTGTGTGTGTGTGTGTGTGTGAAGTTAGTTAGGTGTGTGTGGTGTGTGGGTTTGTGTCTGTGTGTGTGTGTGTGTGTGTGTGTGTGTGTGTGTGTGTGTGTGTGTGTATGTGTGGTAGTTAGGTAGGTGTGGTGTGTGTGTGTGTGTGTGTGTGTGTGTGTGGAAGTTAGTTAGGTGTGTGTGGTGTGTGGGTTTGTGTGTGTGTGTGTGTGTGTGTGTGTGGTAGTTAGGTAGGTGTGTGTGGTGTGTGTGTGTGTGTGTGTGTGTGTGTGTGTGTGTGTGTGTGTGTGTGTGTGTGTGTGTGTGTGTGTGTGTGTGTGTGTGTGTGTGGTAGTTAGGTAGGTGTGTGTGTGTGTGGGGGGGGTATGCAGGGAATAAAGGTTCTCCTCAAAGAGAAAGTAATTAATAGTTAGCATGCCGGATGTTCTGTGCAGCAGGAAAGGGTCATTAAAAAAAAGACACAGTGCTGAATCTCACTGGCTCTGGCCCAGGGACATCAGCCACTTACTGTAAATGAAATATGTAAAACAAAATAGAGGAGTGTGTTACTGAGATACCTGACACAAACAAAGGAAAACTGAGAGGAAATACATAAAAAGGATGAGTGTACATCTATTGCGTTCAGATGAGCACGCCCCACACGGGGCAGGACTGCTGGATAGGTTGCGCTGCCAGTAGAGTTGAAATGGGAAAGGCAATGCCGTGACACCCGCAACTATAATAAACCATGTAGAACAAACAAGCTTCGACTATATGAAGAACGAGAATCATTTTTGCTTCTCGTGCATATACCAAAATACTAGTCTGCACAGGCTATAAATAAAATAGAAATAAACAACACAGAGAAACTAGCGTAGCAGAAGAACAGCGTCTTTCTGTGCGTCTGGGCGCTTTTTAAGAGGTTACTTCAGTTGCCTTGGGATGAACTTTTAACCCCATTGCCTCCACTGGGCCTGGGAGTCACACTGCAGTATGGAGCCAACAAAGCCCTGTGTGTGCGTGTGTGTGTGTATATGTGTGTGTGTGTGTGTGTGTGCGTGTGTGTGTGTGTGTTGGGGGGGGGGGGTCGCACACGTGTCAGTCATCCTCAGCCACTTGCGAGCAGCTTGTCAAACTCCAATTAAGTGGCTCATAAAGCTGCCATCACTCCCCATACAAATATTCCCAACCACTGTCAATTCACTGGGCATCGATCAGGAGACGAAAGCTACTTCAATTGGAAGCAGTTTGATGTGTCAAGCAGACATTCAGCGGTAAATCTTGATACTGCAGTTCACCAGAAAAGAAGAAGAAACCTTGTTTGTGTTGATTTGTCAGAGCTCGATATGGCTGTCGAAAGCGTTCCGATTTCTGAATGAGCATGACTCAGACTTCCTGATGTGTCATTTCGACAATGTAGATAGTGCATGCTTTTTTGAAGCTTTTTAACACTGCTTGATATTCATCAATAGAGAGCGAGAGAGAGAGAGAGAGAGAGAGAGAGAGAGAGAGAGAGAGAGAGATGATTTTATAACCCGAGGCCTGAGCTGTTTTTATCTGGCTCTGATCCGACTCTTGTCAAGAGAACCGGCGATAAAGTCAGTTTCCAACTATGCCAATCGATTAAAGTAATTTATTTACCTCGGCGAGGCTATCAGAGCTCCATCTGAAGGAAGCGCGAGCGAGAGAGGAACCGAAAGCAAGACAGAGGGGGGGGAGAGAGAGAGAGAGAGAGAGAGAGAGAGAGAGAGAGAGAGAGAGAGAGAGAGAGAGAGAGAGAGCATTTAGCTTGGCAAGGCTTGCATGAGGACTCTATAGATCCATATTTTTCTGGTGAAATGCACTGGGACATGTGATGCTACTCCATAAATCAGGATGAGGTTAATACTCCGCTTTAAATCTACATGGAATTGCAGTTCTGCTTTGTGATTATACGCCTGCCAGCTCTAGTAGTTCAAAACTATTAGAAAAAAGAAAGAGGAAGGAGGAGGAGGAGGAGGAGGAGGAGGAGGAGGAGGAGGAGCACATCCACTCAATATAACCTAACACAAAATATCCCGACTAGTATCTGCTGTTTCTGTTGTGAGTGCCGCATGATTCCCACCTGCAGATTCCTTCAAAGACCACAATTCACTGCCTTTGCCTTCAATAAAGCAAACAAGAAACACTTCCTGGAAACTTTCTCATCATGGAAGTCTGAGGGAGTCTGAGGAAAGTCACTGAGGCCCATAATAACCATTACATACATCATTCATTCATACATACACTTGGCAAACATCTGAATCCTAAGAGGGTCAGAGGAGGCTGCTGAGTCTGAGTGAAGGCAGGGTACACCCTTAACAGCTTGCCAGACCATCGCAAGACAACACACACACACACACACACACACACACACACACACACACACACACACACACACACACACACACATTCGCAGAGTTTTTGGGATGTGCTGGAGAAGACTTTCTGGAGTGGTTCAATTTTCATTCATCATTAAGCTGAACCGCTTAATATTACTACTACAGTCTCAGCCAAGTCTGGGCGAGGGCGGGTACACTCTGAACAACTCGCCGGACCATCGCAAGGCAAACACACAAACACAACCATTCACACTCACACTCGCACTCACACCCACACTCACACCCGCACCCGCACCGAGGGGCGGTTTGGAATGACCAGTTTGGCTACTGTGTATGCTTCTGGACTGTAGAAGGAAACCAAATGGAACCCACACAAACACTCGGAGAACATACATACTCCACACAGGAACACCTGGGACTCGAACCCAGGACCTCTTTGACACTTTACATCAAAATCATGATGTAAAATAGTTTGTAAATGTATCTTTAAATGATTTTACGTCAATTGCTTGTTTCTCCAGATTGAGGAATCTGTGATGAAGAGGAAGTACCAAAATAGCCGAGTGGTTATGATTTTATAACTGTGTTTTGGTGATTGAGTAAAACTGGATATCTCCAGCTTTGCTAAGACTTTCTTTTCTCTAGTTCTTATTCTCATACTTTCCTGTTCGGTTTCTTGTATATTCAACATGTGATCATTTCCACAAGGAATTCAACTACCTACATTCCCAGTCATCGACAATTTTTTTTTATTTTTACTTTTTTACTGTTTGTCACATTGGGGCAGTGGTGGCCTGGTGGTAAAGGTGCTGGATCGCTGAGGTTGGGGGTTCAAGCCCCACTCACCACAGGTTGTCACTGTCCCCCCCAGTGCACTAAATGGGTTATCAAAGGCCGGCCATGTCTCTCATTGTCTATGGTGTGAGGTTCATGTAAAAATTGCTGACTTTCAACAAGAGGAGCTGCAAAGCTGTCAGCGTGTGTCCACCCTGCGATGGCCTGGTGAGCCGTCCAGGAAGTACTCTGTCCTTGCCCAGAGTTGACTAGGATGGGCGCCAGCCTCCCTGCGACCCTAATTAGGATTAAGCGGTTACAGAAAATGAACTGCACTGTTTAGATATAAATTCCTTTGGGCATTTTACACCCGAGCCATAGTGGCTCATCAGGCCGGTGCGTATCCCCGGTTTCCGTAGCGTGAAGCGACTAGGAGTTCAACTCCTCCTGGATGGGACACTAGTCCATCACAGGTTACTTTCCCAGTATATTTTTACTGGTACCCATTTATACTGCTGGGTGAACAGAGGCACACTTGCGGTTAAGACCTTGCCCAGGGGTCTTAGCGCTGTGGGAGTCTAACTGGGATTTGAACACACAACCTCCTGATCATGAGCACTGAACTCTAACCACTACACCACCAGCCCCGTTTAGATAGAACATATTAAAAATGTTGAATAACCACTTCACAGGGAAAATGTCCTGGTGTAATTGCAGGGCTCTGGCGTTCCTGTGCGAGTTTCCACGTACCCCCCATACTTGTGAGGGTTTCCTCCTGGTACTCTTGTTTTCTCCCACATGCCAAAGACGTGCACATTTGGTTATTGTCTGTTCCAAATGGCCATTGTGTGAATGGTTGTATCTAAGTTGCTCTGTCTACCTCTAGCAAGCTGTTCAGGGTGCCCCTCTCCTTCGCCCTGCTTTCACCAAGATAAGCTCCACCCTGAAAGTGACCCTAATACGAGTACATAGTTGGCTTGTTGTTTTCTGGCTGTTGTTTGGTGTGAAAAAAATAAAATAAACTCCCACACTCTACTAGTTCTTTTAAATCCCAAAACCTATTCCATCTACTACACTTGATTTGTTTGTTTTGTTCCCTTCTTCTTTAAGCATTCATTCACATAAAATCCAACCAAATCCTTTCCATCCCCGCAATGTTTTCATGCAGTTATACCAACCACACTGAGCCCACATCACTAACTTCACCTGCCTTCTCTGAGTAGCATGTTGTAAACCCACCAGGCTTGCTCCACATTCCACCCAATCACAGCTCATCCGTGCAAAAGAGCCGCTGGTTATTTTAATGTGCGTGCGAGTGTGGACTGGAGCGGCTGCGAGGGTTACAGTGCTTAACTCTGCTGAATGATATAAAAGGTACTTAAATAACACAATAATCAATACAAACGCCAGCACTTATGGATCCCACTCAGCGGGCGATGAATATTCATCAGCCCGGTAACAGGGCCGCGCCAAGCAGGCGCTAGGCATGGCAGTAAACTTATCAGCACGAAAGGCCAGACCAAAGGTTAGCTCATTTGTAAACAGAATAGTGTGTGTGTGTGTGTGTGTGTGTGTGTGTGTGTGTGTGTGTGTGTGAGAGAGAGAGAGAGAGAGAGAGAGAGCATGATCAGTGAACAGTAGTGACCCATGCTGCTAATGTTTGTGCATGTGTGTTTGATAACCTCAGTAACCTAATGTTTATAGGGCCTAGTTTTTTTGGGGTTTTTTGACCACACCCTCAACATAAGGCAAGACATTACACGCAGAAATTTTTGTCATGACAAATGTATTTAGGTGTGTGTCTATAGCTTGTGCTTAGTTTAGCTTTTGTGCATTAACTTAAATGAATTTACTGTTTTCATCCAACCAACCACAACATTATTTTGAACTTAAGAACTGGTTGGCCCTCTGATAGTCTGGCGCGCTGTTCAGAGTGTGCCCCACCTTCGTCTGGTGTTGGCTGAGATAGGCACAGTCTCCTCATGACCCGATTTAGCAAACGATTATTTGCGAATTTATTGATTAATCTTCTTCTTCTTCTTCTTCTTCTTCTTCTTTTCCTTTCGGCTTTTTTTCCCTTTATCGTGAGTCGCCATCAATGAATTAACGTATGGATGAAGCTCTGCTGAAGCATATCTCGGTCAACACTGGCCAAATACAGGGTACACACTGAACAGCTCACCAGACCATCACAAGGCCAACATGCACATGCAAGAAGAGGGGTAATTTGGAACTTTGCTTAAAGTGCATGTCCTTGAACTGTGGGAGGAGACCAGAAAACCATGAGGAAAGTCATGTATGAACGGGGCTGAGGGGTTTGTACATGAAAACTCCACATAGAACCACCCGAGCCCTGGACTGAAACCCATTTCATTTCAACAACTACACCACTATGCCACCTGTCTTAAAACTGGATTTTGTTAGTTTAGTATGTAAATGCATGCATGTTTATTTACATGAGGCCTCATTTGCATAATTGAGTATCAGCAACCCAGTTAAAAAGACTGATGAAATTGTTGTTTGTTATTTTGTTTTAATCTTTTTTAAATATGCATATTCATTCATTTTCAAAGCTTTGTAATACTAATTAGAGCCCATCTTAGACAACATGGGGTATATCACGAACAGTTCACCAGGCCATTGCAGGGCCAACACACATACCATTCACACTCACAACCATTCACATTCACTTTAACACTATGGTGATTCAGAATAGCCAATCAGCTGACCATGTATGTTTTGGACTGTGAGAGGAAACAGGACACCCACACAAGCACGGGGAGAACATGCAAACTACACAGAAACGCTCTGAGACCGGGAATCATACTCAGGACTTTGCAGTGAAACAGAGGTCCTACCCACTATACCAACATTAAGCCTTTATATATATATATATATATATATATATATATATATATAGAATGTAAGTCGGGAGCGTTTTTGATTGGTTCCGGATGGCCAGACGTAAGTTGAAAGTGAACGTAAGTTGTTACAGTGACGTATGACGCCCATACTGTACTATTCATCCATAAATACCATTAGCGTATCTCATAGAACACCCCTAAATCAATTATTATAAACATAACATTGCAAAATAAATATCAAATATATCAAATAATATCAACATTAATTTCAAATAAGTCACTTATTTATACTGAGTCACTTTGCATGAAGCTTAAAACAGCCAATCAACGCTTACAATATGTGAAGCGCTCAATACCGAAAGTAGTGTACTTGCAAAAGTAGTGTATTTGCTGTGGGTTATACGAACTTCCGGTCTTTCAAGTGCACAAGCGTTGAACTCGTTTAGAACACAGCCTGCACTGATGTGAATCACAGAGCGGAGAATTCTCTTTCCTGGATTCGGGTTTTCATTAATTTTACAATTCTCTTTGCCTAACTGAGTATGCCTGGTAGATCGTGCCAATCTGAGCATATAGTTAATTCATCTCTGGGTATGAGACTTGCACCCATAGTAGTAGGCTTACACTTCTGACCAACTATATTTGCTTAGGGTTACAAAAGTCCACAAAATAGTGTAAACACAAAGATCACGGGGGCGTGGGAGGGGCGCTGGGGGGGCCCTATTTAACAGCCTTCAATGGTCAGTGGGGGTCTCTGTCCCAATTAACTACAGAAAATGAGGGCTCCCTATATACACACACACACATATATATATATATATATATATATATATATATATATATATATATATATATATATATATATATATATATATATATACACACACACACACACACACATATACATATATTACTGGTAATATACTGACTTTTGAGGCATTTGTGAAAAACTTTTTTTCAGTATTCATGAACATTATTTCACATACAAATCATGAAATTCCAGCCCACAGGTGTCACACTTGGTGAAACTCATCATTTCAATACATAACTAAGTGTGTTTAAGTTTGACGAATACATTTTAGCTGCTGTTTGGGCCACTATTGTTTTGCACTCTATTTACAAAGCTGTTCGGCGAGGCCGTAGCAGCTGCGTATTTGTTAAACCGGCCCCACAGCCACACACACACAACCCCCTCCACCCCCTCCACCCCCTTCCTCATTTTTTTCTTCTTTTTTTTTTTTTACAGTCTGTGTAATTCAGTAATGGATGGTAAGAAAAGCCAGTGGGTGCTGATCATGGATCAATTTCCCTTCTCTCCGTTGAAGTCACGCTCAATAACAGAGCAAACCTGTGCATATGAAGCCATGTCTACACCTGGGAGTTGTAGTTTACTGCCCCATTATTGTTTGCGGTGTGTCGTCAAGACAGTGGACGGTATCCCAGAAATAAAGGCTTTGGGCTTCCAGCAACATTAATTAACTCCTCATGCCTGTCACAAGCAATAAAGTGCAACGAGTTCAGACATATCAACAAGGCCAAGCGGTTGCTACAAAGCAACGGTAAAAAAAAAAAAAGAAGGTGCAACTTTTAGTGAACGGGCTCAGCCAGGTAGTACGCTACCTACAGTTCAACTGGAAAACGTACTGAACGCACTGACCATTTATGAGCTGTCTGCACGACAGTCGCCTAGTTAAAGCATGCGAATCGGATTTCAGCTCCACTTTAAACACGCAATGCAATAATCTTATTTTGGGCCTCATCCAACTGCCATATAAAAATATCCATAACAGGGGGAAAAAAAAACAAAAAAACAGAGAGGCAGTGAGAAAACGAGCAGATCTGGTTTAGGTTTATAAAGAAAGTACCAGCACTGAGCGCGGACGGGGAACGTCACCAGTTTTGATATTAACTATGAAATCACTCGCATATGGAAAAGGTTTAGGCTCCGCAAAAAATGGTAAACTCACGCCGTTCCCCCCAAAAAAGCTCTGATCCCACCCACTTGAAATTGAGTCAATCATAAGTGCCCTCTGCTTCACCCGCCCTGTTTCACAGCTCTCCTGTATCCGGAAAACAAATTCGGCAGCGACTCCAACACTGACGACATGTGAAGATTTGGGCGGCTTTGGGCCACCGTGTTCACTTTTTAGCGCTCGGTCCATAAAGTGGGCGTCGAAAGGGCCCCCTGTTTTTTCACAGTACACAAACTCAACCCTCAATTACAGTTCTGTGAATACACTCATAGGCTGCACCGACCGCACTGTTTACCACTTCTTCTCAACATTTTAATAGGATCCAGGCCGATTTCAAATAAAAATGCACCATCGCGGGCCAGCTACGCTGTTTATCTAAAGCGGCCTCCCGTTGACCTCGCTGCCATCCTACTTCGCTTACTCTGCCTACAAGTTGTCAGGTCCAAAAGAAAGGGGGGGGGAGAGACAGGAAGAAAGAAGGAAAGAAAGAAAGAAATTCACAATGTGCGGTCACTTTAAGGCAGCTGACGCTCAACAAAAGCTGAGCTATAATTTATCCTCGCCAGCCGGACAAAGCCTAGAAAAGCTGGTGGAATGTTTGCTAGCTGCCTGGATACTGCGCGAGAAGATGGGGCCTTCATATTGACGCAGCGGCTGAGAAAATAACACCGGCCTGTTTACCGAGGCCTTGGTCAAATATCTACAAACCTTTTTATCAAACGGTCTGCCTGTGGCCCAAAAAAAAAAAAAAAAAAAAAAAAAAAGTAAAGACCTGAACACGCAGAGACTGAAAGGGAAACTAAATACTGGGGCAAAAAAATAAATTAAGTGAATAAAAAAAGCATAGAGATTTCTCAGGAACTCTTCTCAAATCACAGGTGAGATACAGCGGCTGCCTATCACTGTAGAGAGCAGACCAACCTATATGCCAGGTGAGACAAGTGTCGACACTGAGTCCTTTTCATTTCCATCACTAACTGTATCGAAAACTTGAGCTGCCTTAAAAAAACTAGAGGGTTAAAAAGAGGGGGGGACTTTCCATACTTTCCACGAATGAGGGGGACATCTGGTATTTTGTACAGGAGGGCTGTCGTGGGATGGGGATTGAAATAAGGCCTCGTCACTGGCGCAAAATGGTAACCAATCCCTGCAGAGAGGCGAAATGACTCTGCCACGTCCCTGAACAATGACCTCATCAGCCAGAACTCAAACTACAGAGCCGAGACAGGCACCAGACAAATTCCACCGTGAGCGCCTATTCGCTAAAGGCCATGATAATACCAGTGGATATTTACTGGAACACTTTTCCCAATCCCAGCAATCCCAAGGATAGACATGGAATCTTCAGGTTGCACCGGATTTTAAAAACCATGCTACTTTTTTTTTGGCAGTACAGTTATATTCAAACATGCTAGTCCCATTGATAGGATACCAAACCATGGCGAGAAGCTCAAGCCTTTGTAAAAAGCACGATCGATTCATTCAGCGTCTTGCCTTAAGGGGCCAATAATGGAAAAAAAACACTAAAAAAAAAAAAAAAACAGAAGCGTATGCTTTCAACCCCGAGCTTGAGAGCGCTTAGCAAGACCCAACGCTATGTGCTTTATTGGGTCGTACTATACTTTCTGCAGGCGGATCAGATCTATATGCCTTATGCCACTTTTTCTCTAATATTAACAGATGCTAAAACACCCTGCCAGCCCACCAGATAACTAACATCACCCCTTCACCACCAGCACCTCCCCATCACCACTCTGATGCCAGGCACACTTCAGCAGCAGTGAAAAAGAGAAAGGGGGAAAAAAACCCGCCTCCACTTCATTAAGAAAGTAAACACAAGTACTGTCTGAAGTGTCTAATTAGTCCCCTAATTACTCCCTGCTCGTTACTAATGCAAATTAGATTACGCTGCTTAACTTCATCGTGTCCACAATGCCGCTGTTAATTGAGGCCTTTTGAAATTAAATTACTTGCTAATTAGCATATCAAAACCATTATTCAGTGCCAGAAAACGAGGGGGGGGGGGAGACAACAAACGCCAAGTTTTTGCTAATGAGTTTTGTTAATTGAATACGCTTGTTCAATATTGAGATTTTGCCAGCCAGCCTCATAAATAAATAAATAAATAGTCAATGAAAATCAACCAAATCCTGAGACTGACTCATGCTTTCAAAAAGCATTCAGGTTTCATGGTTCGCATGTCTGCTTCACCGAAAGAAGGTCATGGGTTCAAGTTCTGGGCTTTTCTCCCCAGCTTCCGGTTTATTCCCTCAGTCCAAAGACATGCACAGTGCACTAGCTGGCTGTTTTAAATTGCCCCTAGGTGTTAATATAAGTGTGTGTGTGTGTGTGTGTGTGTGTGTGTGTGTGTTGGCCTCACTATGGTCTGGCCAGCTCTTCAGGGTGAATCCTGCTGTCACCCAGAGTTGACTAATATAGGCTCCAGCCATCCTGGAATCCTAATAGGATTAAGTTCTTGACAAGTGAGTGAGTAAATGAGTGAGAGTAAGAGAGTAGTAGAGAATGATAGAGAGACTGAGTGATAGAGAAAGTTAGAGCAAGTGGGACAGAAAGAGAGAGAGAGTGAGAGTGAGAGTGGTCGAGAGTGATACAGGGAGATTGAAAGAAAGAGTGAGGGTGATAGAGAGTGATAGACAGAGAGAAATTAAGATGGAGTGAGAGTGGTATAGAGTACTAAAGAGAGAGTGGTGGAGATTAATAGAGAGAGAGAGAGAGAGAGAGAGAGAGAGAGCGAGAGAGAGAGAGAGTGGTAGAGAGTGAGAGAGGTACAGAGTGAAAGTAGTAGAGAATGATAGAGAAAGAGAATGGTAGAGAGTGAAAAAGAGAGTGAGAGTGGTAGGGTGAGAGAGGGTATGAAAGTGGTAGAGAGTGATAGAGAGTGAGAGTTGTATAGAGTGATAGAGAGAGTGAGACTGGTAATGAGTGACCGAGAGAGAGCGGGAGACTGAGAGAGAGAGGGCGGGTGATAGAGAGAGATAGAGAGAGTGAAAGAGAAAGGCAGGGAGTGGTAGAGAAAGAGTGAGTATGATAGAGGGAGTGAGAGGGGTAGAGAGTGAGAGTGATAGAGAGAGGCAGAGTGGTAGAGAGACTGAGAGTGATAGAGAGTGTGAGGGTGATAGAGAGAGGGAGAGAGAGTGGTAGAGAGAGTGAGGGTGATAGAGAGAGGGAGAGAGAGTGGTAGAGAGAGAGAGCATGATAGAGTGTGTGAGAGAGAGTGATAGAGAGAGTGAGGGTGATAGAGAGTGTGAGAGAGAATGGTAGAGAGACTGAGAGTGATGGAGAGAGTGAGAGTGATAGAGAGAGGGCGAGAGAGTGATAGAGAGTGTGAGAGAGAGTGGTAGAGAGACTGAGAGTGATGGAGACAGTGAGAGAGAGAGGTAGAGAGAGTGGGAGTGATAGAAGGTGTGAGAGCATGGTAGCGAGAGTGAGAGTGATGGAGAGAGTGAGAGTGATAAAGAGAGGGAGAGAAAGTGTGGAGAGAGAGTGATAGAGAGAGTGAGAGTGATAGAGAGTGTGAGAGAGAGTGGCAGAGACACTGAGAGTGATGGAGAGAGTGAGAGTGATAGAGAGAGGGAGAGAGTGGTAGAGAGAGTGGTAGAGAGAGTTGTAGACAGAGTGAGAGAGAGTGGTAGAGAGAGTGAGAGTGATAGAGAGTGTGAGAGAGAGTGGTAGAGAGAGTGGTAGAGAGAGTGTTAGATGGTAGAGAGAGTTGTAGACAGCGTGAGAGTGAAAGAGAGTGTGAGAGAGAGTGGTAGAGAGACTGAGAGTGACGAGAGTGATAGAGAGAGGGAGAGTGGTAGAGAGAGTGAGAATGACAGAGAGTGTGAGAGAGAGAGAGGGAGAGTGGTAGACAGAGTGAGAGTGATAGCGAGTGTGAGAGAGAGGGGTAGAGAGACTGAGATTGATGGGGAGAGTGAGCGTGATGGAGAGATTGAGAGAGACAGTGAGAGTGATTGAGAGTGTGAGAGAGAGTGTGACTGATAGAGAGTGTG
>CM045732.1:29195474-29202974 GCA_024760905.1 Plotosus lineatus | reverse complement strand
AAATGTCTGAGAGCTGTGCTTTTCTCCGCCAGCACGCTCAACTCCAGGCACCGATAATAGGCCATAAAGCTGAGCCGCTCTCTGCCCAGTACTCTCCTGAGATGATTAGCGAATGGCTCACGAGGAATAATGACCAACACCTCCGCCACTTATACTGCTATTTCCACCCTGACTTCCTGTCGCTGACTTTCTGCCACTTTTCAGCGGACACAGGCCTCGACCTGGCTCCATACGCTGAGCTTAAAGGCATCCGTTCAGTTCATAACAGCCCAGAATTAATGGCATGGGATCATTCCTGGAGGTCCACACACACACACACACACACACACACACACACACCCAAGAACATGCAAAACGGACTCAAGCTGCCAATGATGTTTAGTCTCCATGCAACATGAAAATCATTCTGAAAGTGACGCCATAAAAACTCCCTACCAGCAGCAGGACTGTCATACGTCATTCATCCAAGAACTTCCAGCGGTCATGCCATCTCTACTACAACACAGTGGCTCGATTAATCAGATAAAAGTGTGTCATCTGGAAAACATCCCTCCTCTTTCCACCAAATTCCGTTTCTCAGTCTTCCTGAGGCACTGCGACAGTCCGGCTCAGTGTCCACAGGCTTTCTTTTTGTTGTTGTTGTTGTTTTGTGTATTTCACTCGAAAATCCCACCACTCGTTGGGTTGTAATAAAAACAGGCCTCACACCAATTCTCCAGAAAACCTCACCACTTTCAAAGTCTTAATAAAAACAGGCCTGGCTGTCTCAAAAACGTGTGTAATTTATTATTCACGCAAGAAAATGCCCTGGCTCGCCGTTCCACTGAATAACATCTTCAATTAAAACCACATGTTTAATCACCATTTCTGCTGCACTGTTGGTTACCGCTGGTCAGCACAAGAGGCGACGCATTCAAAAGAGGCAAATGGCCGTAAAAATCCCAGCCTGACCTTTCGCTGAGGGTTCGGCCGTGTATAAAAGAAGCAAACTTAATCACCACAGATTCTGCACAGGCGCGTACGGGGTGCAGAAGGAAACGTGGTATAAAATGGTAAACGACGTGACACGGGGTTAAACAATACAACTAAAATCTTCATTTATACACCCATGGATGTGTGTGTGTGTGTGTGTGTGTGTGTGTGTGTGTGTGTGTGTGTGTGTGTGTGTGTGTGTGTGTGTGTGTGTGTGTGTGTTACTCTTCAAAAGCATTGATCAGGAATTTAAAACAAGGAGATTATTTTAAAAAGGCAGAAGTGTTTAATGGTAGCGGAGCCAACAAGTGCAGAGGACGACGCTTCGTAAAATCAAAAGTGCTTGAAATGAGGACAGCGGGAATAAAAACTTAAATCCACATCCATATCACTTGACTAGGGCTCTCTCTCTCTCTCTCTCTCTCTCTCTCTCTCTCTCTCTCTCTCTCTCACTCTGTCTCTCTCTCTCTCTCTTGCTCTCTCTATCACCCCCCCACACACATACACACAGATACACAATAAGCTAAAGTACATCCTTTTTTTTACAAAACCATCAAACACTACCAAGCTTTCAACATCTGTTAGTTCCAAAGCTTAACTGATACAACACACAAATACTCCCTTACCTATATTCTGCACACACACACACACACACACACACACACCCCACATAGATATCATACACACACACACACACACACACACACACACACACACACCCCACATAGATATCATACACACACACACACACACACACACACACACACACACACACCCCACATAGATATCATACACACACACACACACACACACCCCACATAGATATCATACACACACACACACACACACACACACACACACACACACCCCACATAGATATCATACACACACACACACACACACACACACACACACACACACACACACACTGACCTGTCAAACATGCCCAATTCCCCTAAAGGAAAACTTCTGAATGTCTGTTCCCACTCCACTCTCAGTCCACATTAAAATGCAGGAAAGCATTAAACTAGTATTAGAATAAAATAATACGCCTTGAATGAAGCAGATAAAAGAGTGAAGTGTGTGATGTTTCAGACCTCCTTCCCCCCTCCTTCTCTCTCTCTCTCTCTCTCTCTCTCTCTCTCTCTTTCTCGCACTGGGCCGCAGTGCTGGTGTGTGAAAACGATTTGTCTGAAGTGGGGCCATTGCCACTTGCGGCTCGGAAAACGACACAAAAGCGCACAATGCTGCTGAAGTCGCCTCCTCAGAATTATCCTCATTACTATCATTTGTATTCGGAAAGAAAGGGAAGATCTGTGCTCTTTGCCTGGTTGGGCTTCACACTGAATTACTCCATCATTCAGGCATGACTGAAAAGAGCAGGTAGATCAACACGCCGAATCGACGCAATTCCTTGTAGCCTCTTGAGAGTAAAACAAAACACAAATATAATATTAATAAAACAGACCATTGTGATTTTGATAAATTATTACTGATTTTTTTTCACTTTTATCAGATTGCAGGTGCTTTACTGAAAGACATTCAAGTTCATTGTGACATACAGTGTGAAGCCCAGGATAAGCAGATCAGTGATTTATAATCAGGCCTGTAAACATGCGCTCATGGTCGGGAAGAAATGTAAAGCGAATTCGCAGAAGAAAACCAGCTCTTTAGACGAGTCGCTACATTCAGCGACCATCAGCAGACCGAAATGTTCTCTGTGCTGTGAATGGCACCGGGTGATGGCAGGAATGGCGGTGGGAAACCGGGCTCGGGAAGCTGCTGGAGGAAATTTATAGTGTCTCGACCCCTGTCCTGCATCAGTCACCTCATAATCACATGCATGTCAAACACTGTGCCATTCTGAGTGTAAATTCTACATGTCAGAGGATATTTGTGGCGTATGAGTAAAATCTAAATTACAGTCTGGAGTGATTTAGTATTTACACCAACACGTCCACATCAACAAAAACACAAACTTACATGGTATGGAATTCCCTCATTTTCACAAAAAGTGCTTTTTCTTTTTTTTTTTTTTTTTTTTTTTGCTTGTTAACATCACATACAGAAAAATTAATTAAACACACACACACACACACACACACACACACCAACCACTGAAAATACTGCAAAAAAGTTTGAAGACTTTTTAAAATGGCCATGTTTACATTACCACAGCTAATACATTAAGAAAATAATATGTGTATTATTATTATTATTATTATTATTATTATTATTATTATTATTATTATTATTATGCAGTGCTTATTAATTGTGCGCGTGGAGCCGAAACGGAGCGCGAGGTGAATGTTCACTTTTCCTCTCTTCGGTATTATGGAATTAAATGTTGTTGTTGTTGTTGTTGTTGTTGTTGATGTGTTGATCATTTTTAATCTCTCACACAATAAGCAGGTCAAGGTTCCACCCCGTACAAGTTCTCCGTTTTCCCGGAAACCGGACCACGGCCGTGGCGGTTGTCTTCGGATCCTGAACGCACGCGGATCAATAAGCATCTGTCAGGATAAATATCGGCGCTGTCAGTCTCGCGCGCGCCCGACACTCGGGTTTTTCATGTCATTTCTGTCTTTTTTTTTATTTTCTGACATGAATATTTCCCCCAGCTCAACTTACCGCACATCACGTCACTATTTTTTTTTTTCGGTGTCGATTGAAGCAGCTTCTTTGTGGTTTGGGTGGAAACAGTTCAAACTCAAAGCTGAAGGTTTGGGAAACTTGAACGCAGCACGAAGCGCCAGTTTAGCGCCTGCACACCGACCGGACAACCAACCACAGCACAGTTCATTTATGCATTAGGAAATGTTTATTATCAATAATAATAATAACAACAATCATTATTCATATATTTCTAAAAATACTAATCATACTCATTATACTGAATTTCACTCAGTCATGTCAGGCCTCGACTGCACAGCTTGTGTAATTACCCTGTTATAATAATAATAATAATAATAATAATAATAATAATAATAATAATAATATTTGCTGTTGTTGTTGTTGTTGTTGTTGTTGCTGCTGCTGCTATTATTATTTTAGGTTGTTTTTTTATTATTATATTTTAAAATTATATATATATATATATATATATATATATATATATATATATATATATATATATATATATATATATGCAAAAACTTTGAACTGAATTTATTTGATAGCAAAAGCTGCACAGGAAGGAAGGGAAGTTTACAGAAAGCTGAAAGTGTGTCATTAAGCTGTTGGAAGTTTACCTGGATTTTTTCTTTCTTTCATTTATTTTTTGTTTTTTGTTTTGTTTTAGTTGTTTTTTTTTTTTTGTTTTGTTTTTTTTGTCCTGTATTAAAAGTTGTAATTATTATCTAAAGCAATGAACTGTGCCACTCGTCCTGATTGAAATGAAACACTCTGGGCTGATTCAATCTTCCAGACTTTCTGTGCATTTCATTAGAAGGTAAAACAAGTTTCCTGAATGAAACCCTGCAGTCTCCAAATTCACAGTGAAATGAGAATCTTACAGTTTCTAAAATCCCGCAGATCACAGGCAGAGAAAGAAGGAAACATCAAATGTCATTTCATTTTTAAAAAGCTTTCTTTCATTATAACTTTTTTCCTGAAAATGCGAATTCATTGAATAATTTCTATATTTTTGTACAGAACACACACACACACACACACACACACACACACACACTCAATAAAATTACAATGAGTAGTTTTTCACCTTGAATCTTTGTTTTTAAATACACACAAATAAAACTCATACCAACTCTTCAACTCAGAAAGAGACTTATTTACACCAGAGAGAGAGAGAGAGAGAGAGAGAGAGAGAGAGAGAGAGAGTGTGTGTGTGTGTGTGTGTGTGTGTGTGTGTGTGTGTGTGTGTGTGATATGGACCTGTTGGTAAACTCTGAAGCTGTGAACTTTCAGGGCGCGCGCTCGACCATGTGGATGTTCTCGCTCCCAGTTTGGCTGAAACGCGTCCCGGTGATTCCAAAAGCCGCGCGCGCTCACACACCGCGGACACTCAGGAAGATGTGACCCAAAAAAAAAAAAAAAAAAAAAAGTAAAAAAAAAAAAAAATCAAAAACCTGCGATGAGTTGATTAATATCGCGGGCTCATTACTTTCAAATGCCTTCAGTAGTCTTTCCAAGTTCTTCCTCCTTTTCTTTTCTTTTCTTTTCTTTTGTCACGATCAGTTTTTATTCGCTTCCTCAGCGCACCGGACGGGAAGGACAGACAATGCCCCGGCGCGCACTAGCTCATGGTCACCGCTCGGGAAAAGTTCGGGAAAGCGAACACGAGCCGCTCCGGAGCTTCTTCCTTCTTTTTCCCCTCTGCGTCCTTCTCTCTCTCTCTCTCTCTCTCTCTCTCTCTCTCTCTCTCTCTCTCTCAGCAGCGCGTCGCGCTCTCAGGCATCCCCCTGTCCCGCACCTCTCTCGCGCACTCTTTCTCTCTTTCGTGGAGAAATCAGTGTTGGGTTACTCCGGATCGCGCGCAGCGGCGGTGATGTGTTTGGAGGACAATTGACTCTACCGTAATGCGCCTAAAACAGGTGCGCGCGCACGTTTCCTCCTCCGCTCCAAGCGAACTAATCCCGCGCTCCGCAACAGAGCTGCACACGTGTGTGTGCGTGTGTGTGTGTGTGCGTGTGTGTGTGTGTGTGTGTGTGTGTGTCAGAGAGAGAGAGAGAGAGAGAGCGAGAGAGAGAGAGAGAGAGAGCGCAAGTGCTTTCTTTCTACCGTCCCACTACGGCTTGAGTGGCATCAACAAACAAGCAACAGATGTCACTAAAAGTAACAAGTAAACAATACAGCTGTTACTTACTCAGCATATTCCATGTCTATCTATCTATCTATCTATCTATCTATCTATCTATCTATCTATCTATCTATCTATCTATCTATCTATCTATCTGCCTGCCTATCTATCTATCTATCTATCTATCTATCTATCTATCTATCTATCTATCTATCTATCTATCTATCTATATATCTATCTATCTATCTGCCTGCCTATCTATCTATCTATCTATCTATCTATCTATCTATCTATCTATCTATCTATCTATCTATCTATCTGCCTGCCTATCTATCTATCTATCTATCTATCTATCTATCTGCCTGCCTATCTATCTATCTATCTATCTATCTATCTATCTATCTATCTATCTATCTATCTATCTATCTGTGTCTGTCTGTCTGTCTGTCTATCTATCTATCTATCTATCTATCTATCTATCTATCTATCTATCTATCTATCCATCAGCATGCCTGCCTATCTATCTATCTATCTATCTATCTATCTATCTATCTATCTATCTATCTATCTATCTATCTGCCTGCCTGTCTGTCTGTCTGTCTGTCTGTCTATCTATCTATCTATCTATCTATCTATCTATCTATCTATCTATCTGCCTGCCTGCCTGTCTGTCTGTCTGTCTATCTATCTATCTATCTATCTATCTATCTATCTATCTATCTATCTATCTATCTATCTATCTGCCTGCCTGTCTGTCTGTCTGTCTGTCTGTCTGTCTATCTATCTATCTATCTATCTATCTATCTATCTATCTATCTATCTATCTATCTATCTGTCTGTCTGTCTGTCTGTCTGTCTATCGATCTATCTGTCTGTTTGTCTGTCTGTCCGTCTATACAAACTCACATCCTCATTCACTTAATCTTTTATTAGGGTTGCTGGAAAGCTGGAGCCTATCTCAACCAAAGCTGGGTGAAGGTGGGGTACACCCTGAACATTTCACCAGAGCAACGTAGGGCTGACCTACACAATAATTCACACTCACACTCTAATCTGGGGAATGTCTTTGGACCGCTGGAAGAAACTCGTTCCAGAATGAAGCTCACACAAGTACAGGGAGAACATGGAAACTCCACATAGAAACACCTGAGGCTGGGACTCAAACCCAGGACCTTTGTTTATTTGTTTGCTTGTTTGTTTGTTTGTTATATTAACAGAGTGGCACAGTTGCATAGCGATTAGCTCATCTGCCTCATAGTAGAAACATCCTGGGTTTAAGTCTTTGACTCGGCAAGTGTGTTTCTGTGTAGTGTTTGTTTGCATGTTCTCCTCGTGCTCGCGTGAGTTTCCTCTGGGTATCCAGTTCTCTCTGACGGTTTCAAGATATGCACATTAGGCTAAGATGATGCTCCAAACTGCCCTTAGGTGTGAGTGTGAGTGTGAATGGTTGTGTGTGTTGCTCTGTGATGGACCATTGAGCTGTTCAGGATGTACAGTTCAGGATGTTCGCCCAGTTTTGGCTGAAATGGGATTAATCAGTTAAGCAAATGAACAAATGAATAAAAGAATATATATATATATATATATATATATATATATATATATATATATATATATATATATATATATATATATCTTCTTCTTTTCCTTTCGACTTTTCCCTTCAGGGGTCGCCACAGCAAACCATCCGCCTCCATCTCACCCTATCCTCTGTATCTTCTACTCTTACTCCAACTACCTTCATGTCCTCCTTCAGCACATCCATAAAT
>CM045732.1:29185474-29190474 GCA_024760905.1 Plotosus lineatus | reverse complement strand
GTGTCTTCCGTGATCGTGATGAACCGGGTGGAATTCATTTCCATGGTGTTTACTCTATTCATATTCATCATGAAGTGGCACAGTGGTGTAGTGGTTAACACGTCCGTCTCACAGCAAGAAGGTCCTGGGTTCAAGTCCTGAGCTCAATGAGGGCATTTCGATGTGTAGTTTGCATGATCTTCCAGTGCTTAGGATGCGCCAATTTCCTCCCACAATCAACGACATGCGTGTTAGGTAACCGGATGATCCAAATTGCCCCTGGGTCTGAGTGTAAATGTGACTGGTTGGATCATTGTTATAGTGTGATGGTCAGGCAAAAATGTTCAGGGTGTACCCTCACCTAATGTTGACTAACATAGTCACCAGCCTTCCTGTGACCCAAGTAATAGGAGGTATCCACATTACCTGATGTTTGAAAAATGTGTGGCAGTGAGGGAAGTGAGCTACAACTTCTCTTCCTCCATCTTCATGGCTGAAGTTCCCTTGAGCAAGGTTCCTTACCCCAACTGCTCTTCGGGTGCAACAATTATGTGGCACAGCACTGCTCCAAGTGTATGCTCACTGTCCATGTGTTTATGTGTGTGCTCACTTTTTGGATGGGTTAAATGCAGAAGTGAAAGTTTTTTTTTTCTGATACTATTACACAATGAAAATAAATAAATAAATAAATAAATAAACATTTTGCAATGAGTGATATCCTTAATAGAAAGTAATCTAATCTTCCGTGAGATTCAATAACTCATTCACTAATTTATTCATTATTTAAAAAAAAAACACCAGGTAATCCTACTAGAGTTTGGCATGAGGGGTAGAGTCTATCTCAGCCGACTCTGGACAAAGACAGGGTTACATCTTGAGAAGCTCACCAGTTCATTACCGAACCGACAAATGCACAACCATTCACACCTACAATGATAACGAGGGTCAATTTGGAACAACCAATTAAACAAGCACAGAGAAAACATGCAACTGCCGCACAGAAACTCCCTCACAGAGTCCGGGTCTCGAACTCAGGACCTTCTTACTATTTGATGAACATGAGAATCATTACGCCACCTCTGCCTAATGATGAAGGTTTGCTATAATGTGTCGTGTTTATTGTGTTAGACGAGGTTTATTGTTATATGTGATATGCCTGGTGTTCCTGCACAGCATTTACAGAAATTGTTCTTCAAAAGATCAATCATAGTTTATTATTATTATTATTATTATTATTATTATTATTATTATTATTATTATTATTATTATTATTATTATTATTAATAATAATAATAATAATAATAATAATAATAAAAGTTTATATATTGAACTCTGTATCCGGTGTAGAAGTAAATGTAATGTGGTGTTCCTGGTGTGAGGTGTAAATAAATTAGAATTTACTGTGATAGGTGGTGTTTCATTTATTGGTGTTTACCGTGATAGAGTGATTAATTTATTTGCATTTTATATAATTAAAATAGAGTTTTATTTCTTAGTGTTTATTGTGATGGATGGTGTTTATTTTAATGGGTGGTGCTTACTGTATTTGTGTTTATTGTGATGGACGGTGTTTACTGTACAGTATTTGTGTTTATTGTGATGGACGATGTTTACTGTACAGTATTTGTGTTTATTGTGATGGATGGTGTTTGCTGTATTTGTGTTTAATAAGATGGGTGGTGGGATTCAGTTCCTTATTGTTTACAGTAATTGTTGTGTTTAATTTATTCATATTAACTGTGCTGGGCTGTAGAATGCAGTGTTTATTGTTATGGGGGTGTTTACTATATATTATTTGTGTTTATTGTGATGGATGGTGTTTACTGTATTTGTATTTATTGTGATGGATAGTGTTTACTGTACAGTATTTGTGTTTATTGTGATGGATGGTGTTTACTGTATTTGTGTTTATTGTGATGGATAGTGTTTACTGCACAGTATTTGTGTTTATTGTGATGGATGGTGTTTACTGTATTTGTGTTTATTGTGATGGATAGTGTTTACTGTACAGTATTTGTGTTTATTGTGATGGGTGGTGTTTACTGTAATGGTGTTTATTGTGATGGATGGTGTTTACTGTATTTGTGTTTATTGTGATGGATGGTATTTACTGTATTTGTGTTTAATAATATGTGTGGAATTCAGTCTCTTATTGTTTATAGTAATGGTCGAGTTTAATTTATTCATATTAACTGTGCTGGGGTGTTGAATGCAGTGTTTATTGCGGTGGTCTGTGTTTAATTGCTGTGTTTTCTGTGATTGGTGGGGCCTAATTTATAAATGTGTAATATGATTGGTAGTGTTTAATTTTTTGATGTTACTGTGCAGGATTGTGTTCAGTTCATTTTCTGTAACCGCTTCATCCTAATTAGGGTCGCGGGGAGGCTGGTGCCCATCCCAGCCAACTCAGGGCGAGGGCAGAGTACACCCTGGACAGCTTGCCAGGCCATCGCAGGGCGGAAACACGCTGACGGCTTTGCAGCCTACTCTTTACGAAGGTCAGCAATGGTTCTTTTACATGCCTCACACCATAGACAGTGAGAGACATGGCCGGCCTTTGATAACCCAGTTAGCTGCACTGGGGGGACAGTGACAACCATGTGGAGAGTGGGACTCGAACCCCCAACCTTTGGATCAGCAATCCGGCGCCTTATACCACTAGACCACCACTGCCCCTTGCAGGATTGTGTTGAATTTATTAATGCTTACTGTGGTGGGAGGTGTTTAATGTGTTGTTGTTGTTTATTTTGACGGTTTGCATGAAGGTTTTCTTCACTATGTTGCTGTTTTATATGATTATGTTCAGTGTAATGATGTTTACGGGATGGAAGAATTGTACACTAATAGTGTTTATTGGGTGGCACAGTGGAGTAGTGGTAAGCACGTCTGCCTCACAGCAAGAAGGTTCGTTTCCCCGCCTGGGCGTTTTTGTGCGGAGTTTGGATGTTCTCCCCGGGCTCGTGTGGTTTCCTCTGGGTACTCCAGTTTCCTCCCACGGTCCAAAAACATGCGCTATAGGCTAATCGGCTGTTCTAAATTGCCCGTAGGTTCACATTACACTATCCTTGCCAAGAAGAACTCCATGAAGATGATAATAGGCGTTATCCTTCATGGCAGGTCGCCAAGAGTTGTTCTACGACTCGGAAGGTACCAGACCAGACCAGTGTTTATTGTGATATTAATTTTTCTTGAGGTTAATGGCGAATTTAGTGTTTACCATGAGGTTTGGTGTCGATTATGTCTGCATTGGTTGGTGTTTCTTTTCCTAAGTGGTATTTGGTGAATTGAAATAAGTTGGTGTTTATTACAATAACATTTACCCATATGGTGTTTACACTGATGTGTGTTGTTGATTATTGCAGGTGTTAAGTGCTGTTTATTTGGATTTGGTTGGTTAGGTGAAAGGCATTCTGGGAAATATTGTCTTTTCGATCTTATTGCGTTAGACAGTATTTAGGCAGGTACACAGACACATACGTACAAAGACACACGCTAAAGTCTGAGAATGATTTTCTCACATATATACACACACACACACACACACACACACACATTCACACTCACACACACACACACACACACACACACACACACACACACACACACACACATATATATATATATGTGTGTGTGTGAGTGTGTATGTGTGTGTGTGTGTGTGTGTGTGTGTGTGTGTGTGTGTGTGTGTGTGTGTGTGTTTGTGTGTGCGTATGTGAGTGTGTGTGTGTGTGTGTGTGTGTGTGTGTGTGTGTGTGTGTGTGTGTGTGTGTGTGTGTGAGTGAGTGGGTGTGTACTTGTGTACATGTGTGGTATTAGTTGAAAAAAAAATAGCTGCCATATGGGAGCAATGCAGTAAAATTAAGCACCATGAAATAAAAGTTATTGCCACCAATGTTTACAAACAGCCCTCATGGCCTTCACCAGAAATAGAAAATGGAACATTCCTCCTGTGTGATTGGAGACAAGCAGGGGAATACCACAGCGAGGAAATCAAACTATTTACCGCATCTCAGTTAATATCCCCACAGTGAGGCCCGACCTCAGAAGGAGGGAAAACAACTGATAAAACGATGTCATGGTTTGTGCAGCGAGACAGTGGCTGGGTGTGCAACACAAATTATGCTTCTCGATTGTCGAAGCAGATCAGAGGCCCAGCAGCATGTTTTCATTAAAGAGTCATAAAAGTGTTTACAGCCGCAGCTGGCTCGGATTAAAGCACAATAAATAACACTGCACCAGCTTGTTTATCCTGTTCACATACACACACACACACACACACACACACACACACACACACACACACACACACACACACACACACACACATAGCCCTTATATCTCAGTTAACAGATCTATGCTGTAATCGATCCTAAGCTGCTGTGCCATGTGAGCTGGTTATTCTTCAATAAAAGCGCCATAAAATACACCAAAGAAGGGGGAGGGGCAAACCGTTATAAGACGCCGGCTTTTCAAAACTGCAAACAGCACGAAAGGCTCAGATCAAGCGCAAGACTGAAAGCTCAATCTCACTTCGGACTGTATGAGTGTTGATGGTGCTCAGGCCATTTGGTTTAGCGGGGCCAGTGGGGTCACTGGGGTCGGTGGGGTTGAGGCTAGTGCACAGGGTAGTGTAGAGGATTTTAGGGTTTTAATTACTGGTGCTGAGAGCTGCATGTTGTACAAAGGGCGGCGTCAAAAGATCTCTTGTTGAGGTACACAGGCAACACCACACACACACACACACACACACACACACACACACACACCTTCCTTCTCTCTCTCTTTCTCTCCCCTTCACACTCTCTCTCACACACACATCACACACTATCTCTCTTTCTCTCTCCCTTTTACTCTCTCTCTCTCTCTCTCTCTCTCTCTCTCTCTCTCTCTCTCTCTCTCTCTCTCTCTCTCGCTATCTCGTTCACTCTGTGCTCTGTTCCTTGGCTACGATCTTGTATCAAAGCAAACAAATGACACGCTGTCAACTCTGTCTTTTTTTTTTTTTTTGATCTCACGTTCAC
>CM045732.1:29167974-29180474 GCA_024760905.1 Plotosus lineatus | reverse complement strand
TTGGATTTCACCAATCTATCAGTTGTTTAAGCCAAATTGTTTTTACATTGTAAAATGTTTTATTTTAGAACAGAAAGACAAAACCAAAGCATAAGGCAAGGACATATACACGATAACAGGCAAGGATCAGGCGATCAACAAACAAAGTGTAGACAGGACTAAAGCTGGGGACCAGAAAATGTAACAAAGATCAAAAGCAGAACAGTAATAACAATGGAAAGCTTTCGTGTGTCAGGAGAACAAGCTACACTGATCGAGTCTGGGTGTAAACAGTCCATTATTGAAATAGTGTTTGAATGAGAGTGCGCTAGAATACCAGAGTCTGCGAGCAGTGATCGGGCGAATACTGTTGTTTGTTGCATTCAAAACAAACATCAAAACAAATACTGTCTCAGATAACGTGAGTTTTGACTGAAGCATCTTCATGTAACTAAACGGTAGGGAACAGATGCCTCACAAATTCTATCAAAATAATTTATTTATTTACAGCTACAGGGCTATGAGGTAATGTTTATTTCGTTTGCTGATAGTCCATATCAGTGTATCACTGCCACGCAGCATGGATAAAGTAGCAAATAAACTTCCATGCTTAAAATCCTGAAAACTTGATTTTGACCTTTCAAGGTCACACAAGGTCAAAGGTAACTGTCTCATTTTAGATTCGAGTAGATTAGATTAAGCTTTATTGTTATTACACATGTATAAATACAGGATAATGTCCTTTATGGTATCCATAGGTCTTGATCAGTTTCATTCTCAGATATAAACAGCTTAAAATTTAACCTGGAAATTTGTGGCCTTAGTCTGACCTTCACCACTGACCTTGACATTCCTAAATAAAATCACCTCTGGGACTCAGGTAGGGAAGTGTCCCCACCAAGACTGTGGAAAATCTGTGCATGGATGTGGTTACGGTTTTGGTCACAAACAGGATGATTCCACTCCAGATGCTCATTAACAAAATATACACTCCATATATATATATATATATATATATATATATATATATATATATATATATATATATATATATATATATATATTTATATATATATTTATATATATATATATACATATATATATATATATATATATATATATATATATATATATATATATATATATATATATATATATACATATATATACATACACACACACACAGTGGTACCTCAATTTACAAAATTAATCCGTTCTGGAAGTGGTTTCATAACCTGGACTTTTCGTAAGTTGAGCCGCATTTTACATGTAAAATGTGTGAGTCGTTCCAAGGCTCCCAATACTACCCCTAAACCATTTAAAAATTATAAAAGTATACCTTTTAAGGCCTCCTTCTGCTTCAATATCGTACTGATGGTAGATGGGTTTGTCCATATTCTTTTGCGATATCACTCAACCACATGCCACGGGCCCGCTTCTTCTTTTCACTCGAACCGGGAATCACATGCGCGCGCGTGTGTGTGTGTGTGTGTGTGTGCGTGTGTGTTTGTTGACCAAGTCTTCTAAGCAGAGTTAGAATCTTACAAATGTTTATGTAAGGTTAAAAGCCTGAACCAAAAAATAAAGTTGCAATGAGCACACAAAAAACTCATGAAACAAGCTGCTGCTCAAGGGAGCTGCATGATCCATCCTAACCAATGGGAGGCCAGTGGGACGGGTTATTGAGAGATAGCCAATGGGAGGGAGCTGCATCATCCCTCCTAGCCAATGGGAAGCCAGCAGGGCAGGATGTTGGGAAATAGCCAATGGGAGGGAGCTGTGTCATCCCTCCTAACCAATGGGAGGCCAGCAGGCTGGGATGTTGGGAGGTAGCCAATGGGAGGCCAGCAGGGAGGGATGTTGGGAGATTCAATCGGAGAGCAACTCGTGCATTGTTTGAATAGCACATTTTAATGTTTGAATGGCATGTTTTCGTAACCTGGATTTTTCGTTGGCTGGGACTATTGTAAGATGAGGTACCACTCACTGTATATGTCAATGATGGCCATATTTGTATTCTGCAATCCTTTTAGGGACTTGTAGCCAAATGTTGTTGACATTACAATGATTGTAATTAAGGAACTGAATCATGATGACCACATTAATCAGGGGATCGTTCCATTCCCATTGGATGCCAGCTAATAAAGTAGCATTTAATGCAGCCTATCTTATTAATTTTACACATTAAACTATCCATCCTTCTACTCATTATCTATACTGTATAGCGCTTACCAATCATAACTATGAAGAAAGCTGAATGCAGTCCCAGCTGATGCTTGCTGGATGAGATTTGATTGGCAGGGTGCACCCTGGACAGGTCACCAGGATCTCACAGGGATATTAGAGACACAGTGTAATACGGTCAAATAATTAAAAAAAAAAAATCTGAATTGTTGATTATTATTGAAATGTGTGTACTGTAGTATTAAATCTGCCCATTCATTATGTATTGAATAGTCTCTGCCCAAGAAGTAAATAATGTGACTGATTCATATCTGTGTAGAAATATCATTCATCAGTTTGTTTCTGTGGAACAGGCTGGTAAAGGATAGAGCTGCACCCATAATGCTGCTCCTCACATGGGTTGATATCACACAATAGGTTTAAGCTCAAGGTCGTGTGTAACTGAGACACGTCTCTACTTTTTGCCAAACTCCACCCCTCATGCAAAACTCCTGTGCAACTGTCTGAATATTCTATAGTTATGTCTCAGGCCTGTCTGCACTTTCAGCATTTCATCCTCATGTCTCATGCCGAACTCCACTCTGAATGAGGAGCTTGTATTGGAATGGTTACAGTTTGTATTTGAGCTATAAACTTTATTTTAATATTTTAAATGCGTACTGAGCGCTTTGAACAACTGCCATTATGGTTTTTTGTTTTGTTTTGTTTTTTTTTTTCTACTTCTCATACTCCCAAGTAAAGGCAAACACGTTAACATTCCTTTTTTTCATTTGTATAAACTTCATAAATTCTTAAAAAAACAACCCTGGTATTTCAAATATTTTTTCTTTCTTTTTTTACGAGGGTGTTTTTTACCATGTGGTCAGTCTTCAAATTTTGTTCTTGGATTTTGCCTTTTGTATATAGTTTTCTTTTATTAATTTTAATTTTTTTTCTCTTCATTCAACCATCAACTCATTTTTTTGTACCGCGTAAGGCTAACTAGGGCCACTGGGAGGTTGGCTCCCATCTTAGTCAACTCTGGTGGAGGGCTGGACAGCTCACGATGGCACAGCATGGAAGAAACATGCTGATGGCAACCCGATGGCCTGATCTCTATGAATGACTGCAATAGTTCTTTCACATGTCCCTCACAACACAGTGAGATGTGACCGGCCTTTGATAACTCAGTTCGCTGCACTGAGGGATTATTATTATCTGTATGTTGTAAATCAGGCCTGTATTAATATTATCAGTTAGATCAGGCAAGTGTTTTTTTTTTTTTTTTTTTTTTTTTTTTTTTTTTTTTTTGGTACATGGTTCATCATAAACCAGATGTATGAATAGAGTGTTTTATACAAGGTTTTTATTGATGGTGTAGAGGTAACAGTGCTGGGCTCATGATCAAGAAGAAGTGAATTTGGATCCCCGTCATACCCCCACCAAGCTAACAATAAGTAGAAATACTGGGAACGTAAACTGCGATGTACTGGACTCGAGTTCCACACAGGACAAATTGAATCTATAGACACTTCAGAAAAGGAAACCGGGGTAAGTTCTGGCTGTGATGAGCCACTAGTTTACAGTATGAAAGCCCAACAGCCTTTACCTTACCTTATATATAAAACACAACATTTGTAGATGTTGGCGTCACAATGTCGTACCGTCTAGTGTGTCCGCCTCACAGCAAGAAGGGCCTGGGTTTGAGTCTCTGAGTCTGCATTTCTGAGTGGAGTTTGTTTACGTTCTTTCCGTCTTTGCATGGGTTAATTCTGGGTACTCCGATTTCCTCGTACAGTCCAAAGACACACACATTAGGCAAACTGGCTGCTCCAAATTGCCCCTAGGTGTGAGTGTGAATGGTTGTGTTTGTTGACAGTGTGTACCCTGCCTTCGCCGAGTGTCAGGTAGGATAGGCTGCAGTATCCCGGGAACCTATAAGGATTAAATGGTTCAGTAAATAAAGTGACTGATTTTACACTTGTCCCTCTGGGGAATAAATCAAATCGATCATGTATCGTATTCAAAGATACCAAGAATCACATCAATCATTTGACTCAATTCTGTAAAGCCTAAAGCTGTAAAAAATATCTCCACAGCAAAGTGTAACCATAACCTCAGAAATAAAAATAATATATCAGCCTTTTCCCCAACAACCCCTCAACTTTTTATAATCTATCATATTTCGTATCAACAAAGAATGAGGTACGACCCCTGGTGTTATGATATAGTCCAGATGTTACCCTTTATTATTATTTTTTGCCACAGGTGACATTTTACTTGAAAAACTAAAACAAGTCATGCCTGAATCATTTCACCCTGTCACCGTGAATTTAGTATTTATCATAATATTACTGCCCACACCTGCGCTCTTCTTCCCAACAGCCCACATGACCTCTCTGCACATTAATACTTAAATCACTATGAGACAATGTCTGCTCAAGGTTCACGTCTACTCATTTCCATGCTGTGTTATTTTCTCACAGTAATTTCTTTGAACAGTAAATTTGAATCATGGTTTTGTTGTCTTAATTAACAGGCAGTTTCACGTTGTGTCCTTGGGTCTGACCTTGTTTGCACACTGCCAAAGTAAACGTCAGATGCACCTAGGAACAAAAAAATAGGCAAATTAATGATAATTCTGTAGAAAAGCAAGTTTGTAAAAGGTAATCAGCCCCAGGTTGCATGCAAGGTCTTGATACACTCCCCACGCCCCAAACCCCAACTCCACCCCCCACCCCCCGCCCCACCGCAGTACATTTTGCCCTTCAGCCCTGCCTGATATGACACCGATGTATAATCTTGATACAGTACTCTTGCTGTGGTTCCTACTGCGTTTTTTGTCCTGGAGCCATTTGCACATACATTTGCATTTCCTTTCCTGCTGCAATGAAAACTCTCGCTCAGGAACGCAGGGCACGTGCACTTGACAAAAACTGCTCTCAGGATTCCATATTGTTACGTGGCACATTGATTAGTTTTCAAAACTTTTAAAGTGAACCGGACAGATCCGGATGAAATAAAAACACACTAAGCATATCAACAAACAAACCATGTGGTGGATACTGATGAATAGTTTATTAGATGAAAGGTTGGGGACTATTCAGCAAAATATAGTGAAACCTGAAGTAAATGTTTTTGTGCGCGCATGTGTGTGTGTGCGCGTGTGCATGTGTGTGTGCGTGCAAGTGTGTGTGTGTGTGTGTGTGTGTGTGTGTGTGTGTGTGTGTGTGTGTGTGTGTGTGTATGGGTGTGAATGTGTGTGTCTTGCGCGAATGTGTGCATGCATATGTGTGTGTGTGCGTGTGTGTGTGTGTGTGTGTGCATGCATGCTGGCGTGTGTGTGTGTGTGGGTGTGCGTGTGTGTATGTGTGTGTGTGTATGTGTGTGCGTGTGTGTGTGCGAATGTGTGCATGTGTGCATGCATATGTGTGTGTGTATGGGTGTGCATGTGTGTGTGTGTGTGTGTGTGCATGTGTGTGTGTGCGAATGTGTGTGTGTGTGTGTGTGTGTGTGTGTGTGTGTGTGTGTGTGTGTGTGTGTGCATGCATGTGTGCATGCATATGTGTGTGTGTGTGTGTGTGTGTGTGTGTGTGTGTGTGTGTGTGTAAGAATTTCTGTTTCTGTTGGCCCTGCGATAGATTGGTGAAGTGTTCTGGATGTACGCCACCTTCGCTCTGGCCAAGATATGTTAGCCTGACAGTAGTACGCATTCATGGTACTCCACGGTACACCAAAGTGAGTACCTTCACGGGAATTGTGAGCACCATCACGGGAACAATGTGGAAACTATGAGCAAGATGAGTGCCATTGAGGGGCATTGCCGACCCAAAAAAATGAAACAAGTTCATTAATTCTGTCACGCACTCTTTTGCGTACCTTTCCACAAACTATAAGTAAACTGTGAGGAAACAGTGAGGTTACGTGTAAATGCCCACCACGTCACGGGTAATCAATGCCGCGCAATGTTACACCTGTATCCTCAGTGGTGCTCTTGTGTCCTCCATCGTGTTCACTGACTGCTCAATGTTTCCTCTTATACACTACGCATTGTCCAACATTAACTGTTGGTGGACCAGGGAGTGAGTTGTGGACAGAACTGTGTTTCTCACTGTTTCCTCAAAGGTAATCATAGTCTACTCTAAGCTGCTCACCTTTAAGTTTGGGTGAGCACTCAAACCACTGTATTCCTTAACACCACACACAAACAGTGAACCAATCAGTCATAATGACCAAACTGCTGCCTCCTGGTCAACCATTCCCTCACCCACACTGTTCTGGCTTTTCTCTTCTTTGATCGCGTTGATTTGCTGGTCGTATCAGATGTGGATTCTAGCTGCTTGCATATGTCAATGTCATAGTCTTTGATTAGTAGTAATGCAGCAGCACCTGCAAGAAAGACCCTTTGTTGATTTAGTGCCATTTTCTCGGCATCTCTAGAGTTCATCATCTTGACGACTACAAGAACGAATGGTAGATGAATCCAGCTACGCTATATATATATATATATATATACACTTGTGAGGCTTGACAAGGAGTGTCATAAAACGGAAGCGCTGTCACCTTTTTAGCGTGACATGGAGCAAACTTGTCTGGCCATTGAGCACCCCAGCTCAAACAATTCACAAAAACATCGCAATGGTGAGGAATCGAGTGGAACGTCATGGAACATCCTCAATGGTACGAATGAGCAAGCTATGAGCAAAGCTTATTCCTCTCTGGGACAAACTGTTTGACTGGCAGGTGAAATAAACACAAAATCATTCCGCCATGGTACGCATGAATGAGTGCCATTGAGGATTTAAAATGCGTACTAGTGTCAGGCTGGCTATAGGCTTCAGCGACCATAGAAGGATTCATCGGTTTGGCAAACGAATGAATATATGCAACAGGTGAAGATTTTTTATTTTATTTTAGACATTTAACAGAAATGCTTATCTAGAGCGACTTACATTTTTATCTCAAATACACAATTCAGCTATCAAGGGCTTCAAAGGCCTTGCTTAAGTGCCCAACCATGGGAACTTGGTGGTATTGGGGCTTGAATATCTGAACTTCTGATTAGTAAGCTCGAGCTTTGATCACTGCCCCAGCACTGGTATATTAATTTTAAGTTTGCGAGGTAGATAATATCTAATATCCCTAAATACTGAACCAATCAGATCGCACCATTTTCATGTACTGTATATTTAGGTATCATATGCATCAGGAAACCACACAAGCACCAAGAAATGATGGAGTTTTTTTTTTTTTTAATTTTCTTTCTCCCCTTGAAGAGTGTGTGCTCTATTTTCTTTGAGAATATTTTCTCCTACTTTCCTTTCATTCTTTGTCAGTATTTTTTTTTCCTCTGACACAGTAACCGATTACCAAAACTCAGGTATCTGTAAATCTGTTCTGTGACATGATGTCCTGCGTTCTTGCAGGTCCAAGCATAACTCTTCATTCTAACCTCATCTTTAAGGTCCCCCCACCCTGTCTTTATTTAATTCGTTCTCATTTGATCTGTGTTTCAGGTTCCATGCCAGCTCTCTGGCAGACAAAATCTGCAATGATATACTTTACCTGCTCCTATTTTAGTCCAAAACTGCATTTATATGAGGACATTAGAAGCTGTGAGTGGGTGGGTCATGTGACAAATCCTTGGGACATCATGACCAAGACACAGTGAGACAGGGGGACACAAAGTCCAGCCCATGCTAGAGTGCGGTGAGTAAAGCGCTGCAGGTGGCATGTCCCAGGGTAGTCGAACCACTTTCTGTGACATCACAGAGTCTGTAGGTCATGTGACACATGTGCTGGGATACTGTGTCAAAGAGAGAGAAACAGGGAGGGACACGGAGTCCATTACAGGGGTCATCTCACATTAACCAGGATCATTTTATAGTATGACTGCTTAATTTTATCATTATTTATGCTGCTAGGTTTATTGACTATGTTAAATTGGGACACAGCGCATGTGTGTGTGTGCGCGTGTGTGTGTGTGTGTGTGTGTGTGTGTGTGTGTGCGTGCGTGTGTGTGTCTGAATAGTGCTCCAGCTAGTCTGGTGTTGGGGCAGCAGTAGCCTGGTGGAAATGTCGGCTGGATCACTGATCCTAGAGTTGGAGGTACAAGCCCCACTCTCAACAAGTTGCCCCCTCCCCAGGGCACTAATTGGCTGGCAGTTGTCTCTCACTGTCTTTGGTGTGAGGTTCATGTAACAGAGCAATTGCTGACTTTCATCAAAAGTAGCTGCATAGCCATCAGCATGTTTCTAATCGGGAGCCGGAGTCCCCTGAGGCAGTTCGTTCACAGCAACGTTCTGGCAACTCCTGCAGTGGCACTGGAACCCAGTCGTATTGGCTTCTGCCCTTCCATTGGATCCTTCCGGTGGCGCCAATAGGGGGGAACTTGCTGCTTGTGTAACACCCTGTCCTCCATACTTCCTACCCAGATTCTGCGCACTGGAGAGTATCACCAGCCGGGAAACCAGCCAGAGTGCGGCTTCATACTCCTTCGAGACTGACGGAGACTTACTACTAGTCTGGTGTCTTACTCAGGGTGTATATCTGCCTGGGAACTCTGAGTGCTCCTGGGATTGACTGGATTTAAAATGGACGTGAGTCAGACAGTTGGCACCTCATTCAAACCAAGCAACTGTGAGGGTTGAATGTGGTTCTGGCTCTACCATCTGATGATGATGACCTTTGTGCTACAATGCTTCTAGCAAGCCAAGATCCTTATACGTTTAATAAAACCAATAAACTGTAAAGAAAGCTATTTAAATACCGAAACCAAATTTAACTAACTGCCATCATATACAGTAGACAAGCATTTGGGTACAAGTTCATCAGTAAGACTGACAGTCATGCTACCCCTGTAATATCTCCGTGAAATCTGTTGGGGGAAAACTAGTGTTACAATGCATGCAGAGCCGCTGGCACACACTCAAGCTCTGATTTGCTAAATGTTTGCATGTGTAAAAACACATGCAAAGCTTGTAACACCCGCAAAACAAAAGTACAAGCTGATTTACCTACAGGGTCAGTGGAGGATTAAGTCTTTCACAAGTATTGTCTGTTTCGGGGTTTGTGAGAAAGAATATTGAATTGCTACATAAAGGTATAATATCCAGAGCGGAGTCTATGCAAATAAAATAATTAAGCACTGACCGTGGGATATACAGTACTAATCCGAAGCGAGAGTCACAACAGGAAGAAGGATTGCATATGCAAATGAATGCTGCCAAAGGGTGGATACTAAAATAGCGGAAGTCTGTTTCATAATAAACTTCCTCGTATGGTTTCTTGAATTGTTTTCTTCTAAAAGTTACATGAACATTAAATCAGAAGCCCAAAGCTGGCTTCATATTCCCTCTCCACTTCTACTACTATGATAATGGTATTCAAAGAGCTTGGGGACGAATGGTGATGCGCAACAGGATCATGAACACGACACACACCACAAACTACAAACTGTCTTTTTGAATCCATTCACAGAGACATCAAGATTCATTCATCTGCCCAATTTTATAAGGCATATGAACCTAATTAGGATTGCGGGGAGACTGGCACCCGTTTGAGACAACTCTGGCATGGTAGGTGGATGGCTGTCCAGGCCATTACAAGGCCAGCACATTTAAATTTATATACGGAATTTGGCAGACACACTTATCCAGATTGACTTACATTTAACTTTTTAATAAAACAAAGCAATTGAGGATTAAGGGCCTTGCTCAGGGGCCCAACAATAGTAGGTTGGTGGGACTGGGGCTTTAACCACCAACCTTCGGATTAGTAATTAAGAACTTTAATCACTGAGCCACAAACCCCCCCCCCCACACACACACACACACTAGGGCAATTTGGTACAGCTAATTAGCATAATGTGAATGTTGTTGGACTGTATGAGAAAATTGGAGTACCAGGAGACCCACACAAGCATAACGAGAACATACAAACTCCACACAGAATCACCCTCACTGAGCCCGGGACTTGAACCTAGGACGTTCTGTCTCATTGTGAGGTTGACGTGCTAGCATCAAGATTAAGTTTTCTCTTTATGTTTAACACACGCAGAGCATCAGCTAAACGCTGCATCTGTTTAATTCTAGTGTATCTGAAATTGCATTTTTATGTTTTGGAGATTTTTTTTGTGTTATAAATTATGAGATGTCCCATGTAATAGGCAGAGACCACTAAGTGGTTGGTGTTCCTCCTGCCTGTAACCAGACTCCCTCTCTCATGATGTGTTCCTCAGTAATGATGTCCCATCAGGTGTCACATGACCTTCACACTCTGTGATGATGTCAAAGAGAGGAGCACTACCATCCTGGGACATCCCACCCACAGAGCTGCTCTAGAAAACCTACTCTGTCTCTCAGTTTTAATGTCTCAAAAGGTATAACAAATAGCCCTACACACTATAGTGAAATGGCTGATAGCCCCACTAGTGACCCACCCATTTCCATGACATTGCCACTTACCGATTGACCTACACACTCTGATGATGTCACAGAAGGAGGCACGACCACAGACCCACCCTGGGAAATATTTTGTGGGACATCCCATCCTATGCTCAGACAGGGGCCGGCCCCCATATCTCGATGATGATGATGTTTCTGCGCCTTTCTGACACACCACCCAACTGATTGACCTATACCCTCTGGGACACCTACCCTGGGGCGCCCCCACTGACAGCTTTATACACCGCGTATAGTTTTTTCTTTTTTTTTTCCTTTTTTTTTTGGGGGGGTGTTCGTAAAACAGGGCATCATTTTTGTTTTGTTTTGAATAGAATGAGAGCTTTGATTTTATTGGATTTCATAGCCTAAACATCTGGAAACTTCCACCATTAAGGGCGTTACATTTGTAAGGAGTCTGAGCCATTTCATTCAGTCTTACACTAACTGCATGACAAATTAATCAAACTTTATTTCAAATTTCTCTGAAAACTAACAACGATATATTATTGTAAACTTGAGTTCTATGGGGGAGCAGCCATACTAATATAATGACTGCAGTAGAAGACAAAAAAGTAAGACACTTAACAGCACTGGCTTCAGGGTTGAGAAAAATTCCTGTGACAGATGTTACGTGATGGACGTAACATCTGATTCATTAACGTGACTTACAGATTAAAATACAATACATAACATCATTGAACTCCATGAACTATGGATCGGCATCAGCAGTGAGTCAAAAACAATAAACCCCACACTCCAGTCTCAGAATTCATCCACCATCATACTGAGTAAGAAAACCAAAGTGGGAAAGACGGACAGACCCATTTCAATGGGGCACATAATGGGGCGGGAGCTAAAAAGACAAGTCTGGTTATTTATGGTCATACGTCCATATACACACACAGAGTGAACATAAACATCAGAATTCTATTTCACAAAGTCCATCCTGAATCAGAACCTGGGCTTTCTGTCAGAAGACATGAGAAGTTTAACTAACATAAGATGCGTGCCCAACTACCTGGAAGGTCTGAGAGACTGACTCATGGACTCTCCTGGATAGGTTCCACTTCACCAAACTGCTAAGCCTACAGTCATCTGCTTACCCTTGAAGTTGAAGTTCATAAGGCCATTTCTGAAGAGCTATGATGTCACTAATTGCTTTCCCAGAACATGTTAAAGAGGAGGTGTAGGTTTACGAGACACCACAACGCTGTGGGGGAGATAAGAGTGGAGGGAAACACACCTGAAAGCTTCCCATGAGACCTGTTGCTCTGAAAATAGCAGCCATCCATACTCTCCTTTATATGTTTATTATTCTTTGATGTGAAGTATAAAATAACAGTGGAAAACCAGATGGAATATATGAAAAGCGCTGGACATTGATGACTGGAGGTATGTTGGGAGTGAGCTGTTTAGAAGTTATTGATGACTAGACTTGGTTAAAAATGCTAATAATTATCCCTGAGTGGCACAACAGAAACATGTTTGAACTGCCATTGCTACAGCCATCAATGTCAGGGAGCCAAGGGAGCCAAATTAGCCGTTCTCTCGGGGGGATAATTTATTTTTCCTGTCAATCACAGTAATGCTAGCATAACATGGATGCAGAGAAGGCTACATTACGCTTTCCTCCAAGTGTGTATTGATTGAGATGAAGAGAGATCCTACAGTAAATTACTTTCTCACTCATTTGCTGACATGCTTCACCACTCAGCCAACACTGGGTGAAGGTGGGGCACAGCACAAGCAGCAAGTACAGGGCAACACTCAGCCATTTGCACTCAAATTCACACCTTGGGGCAGCCATCATCCTGTGCATGTGTTTGGATTTTCAGAAGAAAAATTTTAGTTTTCTCAACTTTTGATCATGAATTTAAAGCTTTTATAATACATTTTACATTATGGTTATAAGTA
>CM045732.1:29057974-29162974 GCA_024760905.1 Plotosus lineatus | reverse complement strand
TCAACACTATAAATGCTTATAATCCCAATTAAACATTCAAAAATAATGCATAAGATGTAAATAAAATATATTATAAATACACACTCATACACATACATATGTGAATGTATGCACGTGCATCTGTGCTTCGCAGCAACATGTTTCTGGGTTTGTGTCCGGATTCGGTGAGGAACTTTCTGTGTGGAGTTCACATGGTCTCATCATGCCTGCGTGGGTGTCCTCTCAGTACTCTGACTTCCTTTCACATTCCAAAGACATGCATGGTAGGCTATCTGGCTGTTCCAAATCGCCCCGAGGTGTGAGGGTGCATGTGAATGGGTGTGTGTTGGCCCTGCTGTCAAAGTGTTGGCTTCTTACAGTGTTGGATGACATAGGCTCCAGTTTCCCTGTGACCTTAATTTAATAAAGTGGTTCAGCAAATCATGAATGAGTAAATGAGTTTCCCAAGTTTAAAAGAATTTACTGTGTGCTCTGCACTCTTCTGAACCTCACCTGTCTCACTCTCAGTCACTCATTTGACATTTTCCTCATTTACTGGGTTGCCTGAGCACGGACGCAACAATAAAATCAATCTAATGGCTTTATGACTTTTGCATAAGCACGAAGCTATTAGATACAAGTGCTGCTTGGAAAAATCAGATTAAAATCAATGCCATGGGTTTGTCAAAGGAGCATCTGTGAAGGTCTCGGAATACAAGTTCCTCACTACGTGTGCTAAAGCTAGTAACACAACCAGCTATAGATACTCACCAGCTTCACACTCCTCAACAATAAGCATCCTCTTTGGAGTCGGTCTCTGTACAATGGACTGGACTAGAGAGAAGGACTCAGAGAGAGATGAGATTGTGTGTGTGTGTTTGTGTCTAGATGAGTGCGTGTGGCTGAACACATGAAATGGCAATTAAGCCACGCTGACCCTGTCGCCCCCTCAGGTCACCTACTGTCACAGCGATGAGTTCAAGCACTGGAAGCAAAAGGACAGGGACACAAGAAAGAGAGTGCGTAAGTGTGCCAATATACTGGAGATGTGTGTGTGTGTGTGTGTGTGTGTGTATGTATGTGTGTGTGTGTGGGGGGGGGGGCAAACTGAGTGGAGGCATGACACAATGTGTTTTTCTCTGTAACAAGGAACTGTTTGGTGTATGTGCGATGCCGAGAGAACACGAGAGTTTTATTTGAGAAGAAATTATCTTGGTTTTATATTTTAGGAAAAAATTGCAGATTTTGACCCAAACTTAAGGGTCGCGTGCACAGTCACGGCTCGCTTCCACCTATGTGTAAACACAGGGCCGTCACCAGGGAAGCTGAGCATGTTGGGACACACAGGTCTGCTAACAGTGCCTCACACCCCTTGTTAAGCTACATAACAAATACATAGAATGACAAGCTGCTGACAAACACGTGTCATCAAGACTTAATATGGTGAAGGCTCAACCTGACATGTGTTTGTTCCAGTCCAGTAGAAAGTTGGGCTTTCAAAGAAAAAGGTTAACATTTGAATGCAGTTCAATCACAGCATAGCATAAATAGAGGCCATGTGTATTATATTTTAGTGAGATGGAAGAGTATGTAATAAAGGAAGCATAATGGAATACAGTCCTTACCTGATTGAGTGGCAGGGATATAACACACAGGTGCTGATATAATATTACTGGAAACGCTTATGGCTACCTGGATAATAGACATGTGGATTCTGTTTCAGATGTGAAAAAGAATGATAAATACAGTACATAGTTACAGACAGTAGCATGGCTGTAGGTCAATATGAGATCTTTCTAATCCATAGCTATGGAAGGAATTGAACATAACGGCCTTGCTGTGCAGGGGCCCGTTGAGAAGTTCCTGTTTCCACCCCAAAGTTAATTATTTACAATAGCAGCACTTACACTCACTCACTTATTTACTCATTTGTCAAACCACTTTATGTTCTTTGAATGGTGAGGAGGCTGAAGCCCATCTCAGTCGACATTGGAGAAAGGCAGGGCACACACTGAACAGTTTTCCAGAACATTGCAGACCATGTACATATATATGAGCGCCAGCCTCCCTGCAACCCTAATTATGATTAAGCGATAACAGAAAATGAATAAATGAATATAAGGGCTGCCTGGTGGTGTAGTGGTTCAAACGTCCACCTGACAGCAAGAAGGACCTGGGTTTGAATCTTAGCTTGGGCATTTCTGGTCAGAGTTTGCATGTTCTTCCTGTGCTTGTGTGGGTTTCCTCCAGGCACAGTGCATTCCTGGGTATGACATTAAACTGCATCTGCACATGGTAGAGAGGTAGCACCTTCCCCCAGAAAGAGCCCTCTGGCAAAGAGACACGTCCCTTCTGGCAGATCTGGTCCTCCTGCTATGTGTGGCACTGTTTGTGGTGCCTTAGCCTTGCCACCATACAAACGAGGAGAAGAAAATACTCTGACTTCAAACCACCTGCTGCCTTGTAGGTTATGCCCCGGCTAAGGGCAAAGGCTGAGAGAAGGTACTCTGAGAAAAACCACTTGATGCGGAGCGGCGCCCCTCAGTGTTAAATAAGCCTAGCCATAGTACTGGGCAGCAGCGGCACTATTATCCTCAGTGGGTGGAAGAGCTGGACTGTGGTCAATGGCTGCTGAAGGACACCAGGAGGCAGACCAGTGAACCTGGATCCTGGTTCCTGTACTGCAATGCTCCACTCGCCAACATGCACTGAACCAGCGTGGCGAGTTATGGTTCAATCCCACATCGTGACTAAATGCAATTTGAAATTGCCCTCAATCCCCGGCAGCCGAAAGGCAGAGGGTGCTAAGAATCCCCGGGTTCCCAAAACACTACTTTACATATGTACTTACAATGTATGTACATTAAAGGATTAGGAGAAAGATGAATAAATAAATTGGAGAAGGCAAGTTTCAAATGGGATATCATCGGTATAGCACAAAACTGTTGGATCTTTTGGCCTTGGAGAATGAAACGAAAGAGGAACAAGATTAGTGCAATTTGCAACATCCCAGAATCTGAGAATGACGAACACCTTCTTTCAAAAGCAAAAGACCAAGAAATGAACATGGAATAGTCCTAACGGAATGGCGAAGAACAAGATTGACTACATCATGAGTAATAGAAATTTCTTCCAAAACGTTGAGACCATCCAGAGAGTGAATGCTGGAAGCAATCATAGGATGGTTCACAGCAAGATCTGGTTTAATGTGAGACTGGAAAGAAGCAAAATGGGCAAAACTAGAAAGCCTAAAGTCAACCTAGATGATTTGATGACTAAGACCAAAGAATTCATGCTGAAGCTTCAAAATCGCTTTGAGGTGCTAATAACAGAAGAAGATACTGAAGAGATGACAGAAAAGATCACAGAAATCGCACTGAAAGATGCAAAACATGGAAGAGAAAAGCTGAAGCCAAAAATCCAAGAGTTACTGCAGAAGAGAAGGCAAATGGCTGGGAAAGACAAGACTACAAGGCAGAAAATTGAGTACACCGAGCTATGTAAAACCATCAAGAAGCTAATGAGAGAAGACATCAGAGAACACAACACGATGAGAGTTAAGTAGGCTATTGAGAAAGGAAGAGGCCTGCAAGGAGCCACCAACAGTAGAGAAGGTTGCAAGATTCTAATACCATCACTGAGAGAACAAGACAGAATCATTATCACTTGAATTCTTTAGAGATGTGCCGAATTTTATGAAAATCTCTATAAGGACGCGGCCCAGAACACCATCCCAGCAGAAGCAGAGGAGGTACCACCCATCCTAGATAGTGAAATAGAACACACCATGATGAAAATAAAGAACTGCAAAGTGCCAGGAGAGGACCAAGTAGTGATCGAAATGCTGAAAGCAGGAGGATAAACTGTACGGAAGAAAATCAAGGAACTGTTCGACATGGTGATAAGGAAAGAAGTGCCCAAGAAGTGGAAAAATGCCATCATCACGCTGATGTTCAAGAAGGGAGACAAAAAGACCTCACGAACTATAGACCAATCAGCTTGCTGCCCCACATATACAAGTTGTCCATGAAGATCCTGAAAAATAGACTTAACATCAGCCACCAGAACAGGCCGCCTACTGCAAAGGTCACTCCACCATAGGCCATCTACAAACTGTCACGCAAGTACTGGAGAAGACCAATGAGTACAGAATACCACCATATATGGCCTTTGTGGACTACGAGAAAGCATTTAATTCTATACAACATCAGGCAGTGTTTGAAGCTCCAAGAAGACACGGTATTCAAGAGAAATATATCAACATCCTGAAAGAAACCTGCAGGTGAGGCACAGCACAAATCAGAACAGAAAAGTTAAGTAAAAAAAATCAACATTATGAAAGGGGTCCGACAAGGCGACACATTGTCACCAGTTATGTTTACATCAATAGTCGAGAAGATCTTTGAGAGGATAGACATTGAAACCGGAATCAACATCAATGGAGAGAGACTTGACAATCTCCGATTTGCAGATGACATCATCTTGTTTGTAAAGACAGAGGAAGAGCTGGAGAATCTACCAGACAATCTGAACAAAGAAGGAAAACAAGTTAGTATGAAGATGAACAAGAAGAAAATCAAGATCATGTGCAATGAAGTGGCAAGGAGAATACAGAGACAAGGGATATCCATTGATGGAGAACATCTAGAAGAGGTGAGCCAGTACAAGTATCTATGAAGGCTGTTAACACCAGGAAATGAGATCGCCAAGAAGATTGATCAAAGAATAACATCAGGATGGAAAAGATTCAGCCAGTACAGCAACTTCCTAAATGATACGAGGATGCCTCGGAGTCCAAAGAAAAAGATTATGGACATGATCATACTACCAGCAATGACCTATGGAGCTGAGAAGTGGTCGCTAACAAATGGTCAGAAGCACAAAGCTGCTGTGGAGCACAGAAGTATGGAAAGAGCAATGCTGAACATCACCCTGAAAGACAAGATCAGGAATGAGGTTATAAGATCAAGAACCAAAGTGGTGGACATCATTGAGAAAACCAAACTCTCTAAAAATCAGTGGGCAGGACATCTCGCCCGATGGAAAACAACAGATGGGCAAAGAAAACAACTGAGTGGCAACCAAGAGAAGGGAACAGAGCAAAAGGTAGACCGAAGAGGAGATGGAGAGATGAGATGGAAGCAAAGGCAGGCAGCATGTGGATGCAGAGAGTGCAAGGTCGAAAGGCGTGCAGTGGATTGTGGAGGCTACCCGTCAGCAGTGGCGCGACTGGCTGAGACGGAAAAATATATATATATAAAATGCAGCCATGCCAGTGTTCACCCTCCCGCCAGTCCCAGTCCCAAGCCCGGATAAATGCAAAGGGTGGCGACAGGAAGGGCATCCAGCTTAAAACTTCTGCCAAAATTCTCAGGCAAATGATCAAAACAAAATTCATTCAGATCGGTCGAGGCCCGGGTTAACAACGACCGCCATCAGTGCTGTTAACCAACAGGGTGCGGGTGGAAATTGAACTACTGTTGGTCAAAGAAGGAGAGGCAGAAGGCGTGTCCGTAGGCGGAGAGAGAAGAGGAAAAGCATGAGTATAGGACTGAGAGTAGGGACTTTGAATGTTGGAACGATGAAAGAAAAAGCTATAGATTGCTGGCTGACATGATGCAGCGGAGGAAGGTGGACATACTGTGTGTTCAGGAAACCAGGTGGAAAGGTTGCAAGGATAGAAGCTAAGGAGCAGGGTTTCAGCTGTTTTATAATGGTGTGGATGGGAAGAGAAATGAAGTAGGAGTCATTTTGAAGGAGGGGTTTTTCAGGAATGTTCTAGAAGTCAAAAGCGTGTCAGACAGAGTGATGAGTCTCAAATTAGAAACTGAAGGCGTGATGTTCAGTGTTGTTAGTGCTTATGCCCCACATGCAGGATGTAAGCTAGAAGAGAAGGAGAAATTCTGGAGTGAGTTAGATGAAGTGATGCAGAGTACCCCCCAGAGGTGAAAGAGTAATCATTGGTGCAGACTTCAGTGGACATGTTGGTGCAAGAAACAGAGGGGATGAGGAAGTGATGGGCAGGTTTGGTATCCAGGACAGGAACACAAAAGGACACATGTTGATCAATTTTGCAAAAAGGATGGAAATTTCTGTGGTGAATACTTTCTTCCAGAAGAATCAGGAGCATAGGGTGACTTATGAAAGCAGAGGTAGGAGCACACAGGTAGACTACATCTTGTGTAGGCTATGTAATTAGAAGGAAGTCAGTGACTGCAAAGTAGTAGTGGGTGAGAGTGTTGCCAAACAGCATAAGACGGTGGTGTGCAGGATGATGCTGATGGTGAGGAAGGTGAAAAAGTTAAAGGTAGTGCAGAAGACAAAGTGGTGGAAGCTGAAAAAAAGAAGACTGTTGTGTTGTCTTCAAGGCAGAGTTGAAACAGGCTTTGGGTGGTCAGGAAGTGCTTCCAGATGACTGGACAACCACAACCAATGTGATCAGGGAGACAGGTAGGAGAGTACTTGGTGTGTCCTCTGGAAGGAAAGTAGTTAAGGAGACTTGGTGGTGGAATAAGGAAGTGCAGGAGTGTGTCCAAAAGACTCGGTTAGCTAAGAAGAAGTGGGACATAAAGAGGACCGAAGAGAGTAAAGAGGAGTACAGGGAGACACAGCGTAAGGCGAAGGTAGCGGTGTCAAAGGCCAAACAGAGGGCGTATGATGACTTGTATGCTAGATTGGACAGTAAGAAGGGAGAAAATGATTTATGCAGGTTAGCACAGCAGAGAAATAGAGATGGGAAGGACGTGCAGCAAGTTAGAGTGATAAAGGACAGGATGGGAAATGTATTGACTGATGAGAGAAATGTGCTGGGAAGATGAAAAGAGTGCTTTGAAGAGCTCATGAATGAGGAAAATGAGAGAAAAAAGAGTAGAAGGGGTGACCAGCGAGGACCAGGAAGTAGCAAAGATTAGTATGGGTGAAGTGAGGAGGGCACTGAAGAGGATGAAGAGTGGAAAGGCAGTTGGTCCTGATGACATACCGGTGGAGGTATGGAAGTGTCTAGGAGAGGTAGCAGTAGATTTTCTGACAAGAACATTCAACAAGGTCTTAGAAAGTGAACAGATGCCAGAGGAATGGAGGAAAAGTGTGCTGGTGCCCATTTTTAAGAACAAGGGAGACATGCAGATTTGTGGCAACTACAGAGGGATAAAGTTAATGAGCCATACGAGCAAGTTATGTATGGGAAAGAACAGTGGAAGGTAGACTAAGGGCAGAGGTCAGCATTTGTGAACAACAGTTTTGTTTCACGCCAAGAAAGAGCACAACAGATGCAGTATTTGCTTTGAGAATGTTAATAGAGAAGTACAGAGGAGGTCAGAGGGAGCTGCATTGTGCCTTTGTGGATCTGGAGAAAGCATATGACAGGGTGCCGAGAGAAGAACTGTGGTATTGTATGAAGAAGTCTGGAGGGGCGGAGAAGTATGTTAGAGTGGTGCAGGACATGTATGAGAGATGTAAGACAGTGGTGAGTGGTGAGGTGTGCTGTCGGTGTGACAGAAGAGTTCAAGGTGGAGGTGGGACTGTATCAAGGGTCAGTTCTCAGCCCCTTCTTGTTTGCTATGGTGATGGACAGGCTAACAGACAAGGTTAGACAAGAATCTCCATGGACTATGATGTTTGCAGATGACATTGTGATCTGTACTGAGAGCAGAGAACAAGTGCAGGAAAATCTAGAGAGGTGGAGGTATGCCCTGGAAAGGAGAGGAATGAAGGTTAGCCTCAGTAAAACAGAATACATGTGTGTGAATGAGAAGGACTCAAGAGGAACGGTGAGGTTACAGGGGGCAGAGATAAAGAAGGTGGAGGATTTTAAGTACTTAGACTCAACAATCCAGAGCAATGGAGAGTGTGGAAAAGAGGGGAAGAAGTGTGTGCAGGCAGGTTGGAATGGATGGAAAAGAGTATCCAGTGTGATGTGTGACAGGAGGGTATCAGCAAGAATGAAGGGAAAAGTGTACAAGACGGTGATGTGGCCAGTGATGTTGTATGGTTTAGAGACAGTGGCCCTCGGAAAAAGACAGGAGGCAGAGCTGAAGGTTGCAGAGATGAAAATGTTGAGGCTCTCTTTGGGAGTAACGAGGATGGATAAGATCAGAAATGAGTACATCAGAGGGACAGCATATGTAAGACGTTGTTATGAATGTGGTGAAGGAGGACATGAAGGTAGTTGGAGTAAGAGTAGAAGATGCAGAGAATAGGGTGAGATGGAGGCAGATCATTTGCTTTGGCGACCCCTGAAGGGAACAGAAAAGAAGATATATATTAATATATATTAATTGGTTCTTCCAAAATCACCTCTAGATGTGAGTGTGAGAATGAATGGTTGTGTGAATGTTGGCCATGTGATGGGCTGCTAAGCTGTCCAGGGTGTACCATTCCCTCACCCAGAGTCAGCTGAGATGGGCTCCAACCTCTCTGCGACTCTTAAGTTATTCCACAAATGGATTACTGTAGGAATATCTATCTATCTATCTATCTATCTATCTATCTATCTATCTATCTATCTATCTATCTATCTATCTATCTATCTATCTTTGTATCTACTATACTGTACATATATATATATATATATACACACACACACACACACACACACACACACACACACACACACACACACACACACACACACACACACACACATAAATATATTCACTTATTTAGAGCTACTACCGATACAATTATATGAATATATATGTAATATTTGCATCATATTAGTTGTAAGTATTTACTGTTTAACAATAACAGGTAAAGGCTTTGTTTAAATAAATAACATTTGAGTTGATTACAGCTTCAGTAAAATAATAAATAAATGGAGTTCGAATAAAAAATGTTATGCATGCATGTATGCTGAAAAGATGGAAAAAAAAAAACGCCTTTACATTGGTGGGTCAAAGCATTTCATTTATGTTGCCGTTTTTATGTTACACTACGTTGATAAAATACATATTGAATTCCATTGAAATTTCTCAAGGGAATGCCAACAAAATGCCACAAATGCCAAAGAATGAGAGATTAATCAATGATCCATGACCCTAATGACCCATAGGTGGTTTTTCAAAGTGACAAAACGCTCCAGAACACGTTGACAAGCTGCATCGTTACCGCACGCCCCTCTGCCACTTATTAAATTATTCCTTCAAATCTGTTGGATGACTTTTTTTATTATTCACACTGTACTGAAATATTAAGGCCTTGAAAAATCTTTTGCACTACTTTCAAAAGCCATGGAAAAGTCCCAAATGACTTTGCCGAAACAGGCCGTGAACTTAACAGCCTGGAATTTACAAGTAAATCACACTTGAGAATTAAACTTAAGAGTTAAAAAATATATTATATGGTGACCAGGACAGGCAGCTGATTCAATTTCACGTTGGAATTGAATTCATAAAAAAAATTACATAATAAAATCATTTTCTTTTGTGTGTCCAATGCTCATTGTGAACAATCGGAAATGAAAACTGTACTTCCATTGAAACATTTACATTCGTTGTATTCGGCAGATGTTGTTATCCGAGTGATCTACAGAAGAGTCACCATCAGTCAATACATTCTTATACTGGTTCTTATACTGGTTCACAACGTCACAGGTCTTAGTACACCATTAGTCCACACTAAATATGTTTTTTTTTATTAATTTATAGTTCGATACAAACATATTTTTAATATAAACAAAGTGCAAATCCAAGTACTTCTGGCAAAAGTATGTGTCCAGACATCTAGAGGAAGTTAATTCCACCACCTCGGTACCAGAATAGAGTTTAGATACATTTTTTATTGGCCGCTGATAGAAGGAGGGGCCGGTCTGGCAGTGCTGGAGGATTGGGGTCAATGTGGTGCAGTGTGGGGTGTGATAAGTTCTTAATGGGAGGTAAGGTAGGCGAGCATTAGTGTTTTAAAGTGAAAGTGGGCAGCTACACGGGGTCGGCGGGGAGAATTACTTACAATCTCATAAAAAAAAAAAAGAAAAAAAAAATCCCTCATCACCTTCAAGGTTATAAACCTCCAGTACTGGGAGAGGACTCTTTAAGGTACATCATTGAACTTTGAGGATTAGGGGTTTTTTTTTGGTAATACCAGAACTATTTTTTTTTTCCACCCAAGAACAAAATTGTACCCGCACGGTAATTTTTTTCACCAATATTTTAGCATTAGCATGGTTCACTTCTTTGACAGAGGTTACCTGATGACTTAAAGTGGTGCGTTGACTTTAAATGTCTTACACCGTCACTGCCATACTGACAGTGTTAACTACAGAACTTTTTAATATGACAGGCTCGGTATAAGAGAGAATTAAATTTGCAGCACGTTCAAAGAGTTGGGCTTCAGGGTTGCAAAGCTTTTATTGTGTCTTTCCTCAAGGTAAAAAGGAAAATGAATCTCCATGGCCTCTCTCTCTCTCTCTCTCTCTCTCTCTCTCTCTCTCTCTCTCTCTCTCTCTCTCTCCCTCTGAGGAATTGAATGAATCATCCCAGTCATCTTTCAGCAATTATTTTCTTCTCCTGTTCTATTGTCTCCATGTTTTCCACTTAAGAGAGTCTCAGGAACCCCCCCCCCCCTCCCCACCCTAGCGGCTCTCTCATACACAATCCCCCCAGGCCTAATTCAGTATTAAAACAAGGCCAATGGACAAATCTGCCAAACAAACAAAATGCCAGAAAAAAAAAAAAAAAAAAAAAAAAAAAAAACATGTGCGAGATGAGTACAGGACCCAGGGATTCGCATGCATCATTTATATTTGGAATAGGAGTCATGGGGTTATATTACTGTATCCCCACCCCCTAAACTAAAATAAACACAGATATTTCATCCAGTCATACTAAGGACCAAATAAGGGTCAAATTTAAAATAATATTATTCCATTTACAAGCCCAGAGAGAATAGTGGCCAATTTTATTGTATTCCACTGAGAATGCACTAACATGACATAATATCTGGCACAATTCACTCATGAAAAAAAAAGTAAAAAAAAAAAAATCAATCAATTTTCTTATATAGATTTATGGCCAGTGTGATTGTAAAGGGAACAAAAATATTATTAATGCAATAACATACTAAGCTTTATGCTTCTCATGAGCACGAGATTAAATTAGGGAAAAAATAAAATAATACATGTTATATAAATACTACTACTACTAATAATAATAATAATAATCAACACTGAGAAATCATTTCTGAGGTCATATTAAATGTGTTTCCAAGTCCAGTTATCTCTGACTATTTCAATTTTAATTTTCTAAATTAAAATGATGAAAACATTTCACTAGCCGTACATGCGATTTATTAAAAATATAATTTATATGGATATATTTATGGGTGGCACACTGATGTTTTGGTTAATATGTCCACCTTATATCAAGACGGTCCTCGGTTTGAGTTCCAGGTTCAGTGAGGGCGTTTTTTTATATGACGTTTGCATGCCCTCCATCTGATTGCATGGGTTTCCTCCATATACTCTGGTTTCCTCCAACAGTCCAATGACATGGACATTAGGCTAATTGCCCCGAGTATGAATATGAAAGCAAATGTGTGTATTGCCCCTTTAATAGTTGGTGAGCAGTCCAGGATGTACCCTACCTTTTCCCAGCATCGGCGGTAATAGAGAGAGAGATAAATGTACAACAATGAAAGGGGCATGGTGACTTTGTGGTTCAGGGGCAACTGAACAACCCCACTAAAAACCCCAGGTGATGTTTATTCAATGTTCAGTGTTCAGAATGCATTCATCATCAATAGTCATGAAACAAAGTGTACTGTGTGTCTGAATTTCCACCAAAATGTAAAAAGCACAGAATAACAATCAAAACAAAATTATTTCCTACTCTTTCCACCCATCTGACTCTTCCCTCAGCTTTTCTTAGCTACCATCCAGGAAGAGCAAAGGTCACTAAGTGTTTCCTCAGACCCACAACTGACCAACTTATTTTCCACCTGTAGTTCATGCAGCAGCAGAAACGGTGTAACACACTCAGAGGAAAGCGCTATCATTTGTAAAAATGAGCTTATGAGTGACAGGGACGAGAACATATCAGAAAAGCTCTGCGAGCTTGACCAACCATCTCTCTTGGGCTAATGGCTACCCTAAAAACGTCATCTCTTGATGATGGGGTAAATGTTTTTCTATTGAGCCACTTGGGAGCCCATAGGCCATTAGATGAAACATTTAACAAATTAATTTTAACCTTCAAGCTATCTGATTGGGCCAAAGCTCCCACTTATTCTCATTTCTCAAAATGCTTAATTTTACGAGTGTACAGGAAGGCTAAGTAGTGGGGCCAGTGGTGTAGTGGTTAGAGTGCTGGGCTCATGATCGGGAGGTTGTGCGTTCGAATCCCAGTTAGACCCCCACTGTGCTAAGACCCCTGGGCAAGATCTTAACCATAAGTGTGCCTCTGTTCACCCAGCAGTATAAATGGGTACCAGTAAAAAATATACTGGGAAGGTAACCTGCTGGAGGATGGACTAGTGTCTCATCCAGGAGGATTTGAACTCCTGGTCGCTTCACGTGATGGAAACTGGGGATAATCACCGGCTTGATGAGCCACTAGGCTCGGGTGTAAAAAGCCCAACAGACTTTACCTTACAGGAAGGCTAGAGCCTATCTCCGGTGACTCTGGGTTAAAATGGGGTACACCCTGAATAGTTTGCCAGACCATCATAGAGACAACACACAGCCATTCACACACATAGTGGTAATCTGGAACAGCCAGCAGCGTTGAACACAGGAGTTATCTACTACTAATCAAAATGTTTATGGGAACCCTGACCAATTCTTAAATTATTATTTTCAAGCCACGTGGGGAGACTGGAGCACACCCTACCTGACTTGGACTTGCCAGACCATTGCAGGGCAAGCAACCATTCATACTCACTCCTAGCTGCAAATAAAAAATATTTAATTAGCCTAGTGTGCATGTTTTTCAATATAAGGATGAATCTAGATGACCCAGGGGAAGCCCATGCAAGCATGGGTAAACCATGTAAACTCCACACAGAACCACCCTCACCAGACATCGGTCTCAAACCGAGGATGTTCTTGCTGTGAGACAAAAGTGTCACCACTAGGTCACATGCCTCTCTGTATTAAATGTGTCTTTTAAAATTGGTTAACATAATTGGATCAGTCATCTCTGAAGAGTTATAACATTTAAAATCTTATTCTTGAGTGCTAGCTTGATGTATTTGGTTTAAGGACGCCCAAACTATAGGTAGCCAGAGCTTTCACAAAGATTTTCTGAGAGCAGGGAACAATAAAGATAAAATGAATAGCATATAGCACAGCATTGTACCTGCTCTACTCATTGAAGGGGGTGTTATACATAGGTTTGGCTACTCTTTTTATATAAGTGCTTGAAATTTTATCTTAAAGTACTTCAGCCTCACTGATTAAGTGACAAAGGTGAAATATGCCTATTACCTATAAATTGCACTTCAAATTATTTTTTTAAAATAGCATGATGGCCAAGAAGAATAGGCTAGCCATTTAACCATTCAGTAGTAATCGGTGATTAGCGCAATTAGCATGAATGGTCATTGTTAGATTGTGCTTCTTAACAATCCGCTAAACAATTGTTTGCTCAGGCTAATGATTGGTTGTTACCATTTTAGCTTTGTTAAAGAGGGTGAACCAGGAACTTAATGAAGTCCGACTCAATGCACCACATATAATACTGCTCAGAATTACTTTGGATTTGGCAGTTGACAGGCACTGATACAGACATTATAAATAGTGATAGTATTTACTGTCACTCGATCACTCATTTGACAAAGTGCTCAGGGTGATGGGGAGGCGGGAGACTTTGTCATCTGAGACTGGGCGATGTCCAGATACACCCTAAACATGTATAATACACACACAAATATTTATACTCATATACTGACATACATACTATGGGGCAATTTGGAACGGTCAGTTAGACCTTGCATGTATATGGACTGTAGAAGAAAACTTGCGTACCAGGAGGAAACCCACACAACTCCTATACTAAATGATACTATGGGCTGAAGGGCCTAAGCTTTATTTGCCCTAAAGGTTGCATAAAAGATCAAGTTATCGGTTGGTAAACCAAGATGGAGGCTTGGGATAGGTACCGTAATATTGTACCACAAACTGAAATCTTAACTTCCACTGTTATTGCACCACGACCTTCCTTTCTTTAAAGTTTTGTAAATGCATAAACTCATCATGCACGTCTTTTGTGGCACTCTTGGAGTGCAGCTACCTGCTCTGAAATTTATGAAGTCATAGAAAGGCCACGATACGAATACAGGAGACCGAAAGGCAAAACTGGTGGATCTGCACCAGCATCAAGCGCACATTGGCTCGGTCCGCTCAAGGAACTGTTAACCATGGCCGCACTGTCAATTAAGGAGAGTTCCATTTCAAAAAATCTTGTGTTAAAGGTCACTCACATGCACATTGTGATGAGGAGGACTTCACCTCTGGGGAAAAATGAATAAAAGATTAAACACCTCCCCCACATCCCCCAACCCCCCAACCCCGGGAACTTGTTTTTGGATGAAATGGTGTAGTAAGCTCCCATAGACTGCATTTATTGTATAATTTATTTGCGTGATAGGATAGTTTTGTATCACTGTAGAACTGAGACCTATTCACACAGGTACATACACCACTGTATTGCTGGTTCAGTTTGTTATTAGAGTCTAAATATATTATCTTAATTGATATAATGCATAGAAATAGGCACAGTGGCTCAGTGTGAGCTGTTCTGTGTGGAGCTCGCATGCTTTCCCCACCTTCCATCTCTGAGTGAGGGCAGAATTCACTCTGAACAGCTCGCCAGGCCATTGCAGGTTGACATGTTTAATTCTTTCCCCCTAATATTCTATTCATTGCCGTAACGTGGCCCGTTGCTTTCCTGGCACTTCCATTCCATTAATGGCAAGCTTTTTAAATGTGTGTATTTAATTGTACATGTATTATAAAAGGAGGCACAGTGATATGGTGGGTAGCACATCCACCTCATGGCAGTAAGGTCCCAGGCTTGGTGAGGACATTTCTGCATGGAGGTTCTATGTTCTCCCTGTGCTTGGATGGGGTTGAGTATGCCAGTCGTCGCACATTCTACTGAATGGATATACAGTATTGTACTTGATTGCCTCTTGGTGTGAATGTGAGTCTCACTGTCTGTGTGTGGGTCCTCTGATGGTCTGGTAAGCTCTGAAGAGTGTATCCTGCCTCCCCCTGGTGCTGGCTGGGATGGGATTCAGCTGACACTGGGAAAAGGTGCAGATGGGGAACACCCTGAATAGCTCACCAAACACAACAGTGGAGCAATACAACCATTCACACTTACACTCGCATTCATCTGAAACAGCCAAATGGACCAATGTGCATGTTTTGGAGGAAACTGGAGCACCACTAAGACACCTAAGTTAGCATAGGGGAGAATGTGCAAACTCAACACATAAATGCCCTCGCCAAAAACATGACTCGAACCCAGGACCATCTTGCAGTGAGGCAGACATGCTAACCACTACGCTTCCTTGTTTAAAACCCCACCTTTATTATTTACACCATTTGTGTGAAAATGCTTTGTGATATCTTGATTAGTATGAATGTATGTGCTCATAAACCTGATGTACAGTCTTGGATTTTGTTATTTCTTCTGTTGTGTGTGTGTGTGTGTGTGTGTGTGTGTGTGTGTGTGTGTGTGTGTGTGTGTGTGTGTGTGTGTGTGTCTGTCTGCGTGTGTGTGTGTGTGTGTGTGTGTGTGTGTGTGTGTGTGTGTGTGTGTGTGTGTGTTTGTCAGTCAAATTCATGAATGCTTCTTTACACAAGCAATAATAAGAAAACACCACATCTCAAACTGGGTACTAAATGTGCATATTTATTACTCCCTGCTGTCTCGCTTTCATTGCAAACTCCTCACAATATGCGACATGTTGTTCAGCGCTTATCTTTTGTTGCGCCATGAGGCGATGCCCCCAGAAGTCAAAGTCGATTTAGTCCTTCTCCCAGACAGATACAATCTTGACTAGTCCATTCAGACAGAGCAGCATGGGCCACTCTATTATAACGCCTTAATGTGCCCTCTGGCAACATCATCACTGCCGAATCACAAAGGCAATCGTCAGAATTGAATGAAAAGATGGGCTTTTATGCTTTCTTACCCCAATATAATCCATTTTTCTTTGCCATTTTTGCCATTGCCACTCGTTCATCTGGCCTGTCCTTTTACTTTCTGCTCTTTCTCTTTCACACTCACTCACACTATAACAATGCCTATTTATTTCTTTACCTGCTCCAGTACACAGTATTCAATTTCCATCCATCCTTTAGGTACTCCTTTCTCATCTTGTCCCCTTGCTGATTTTCTCCCCATAAACTTCAAGGTCAAACAGGACAAACAATGCCACTGGTGTCAGCTCCAATCACGAATGCCATTGGCGACCATCACCTTGGTCTCCCAGGCAACGGACTAACCATTAATTTTCAATTAAAGCAGACAAAAGAGATGACAGCTCAGGCTCTTTGGAAGATGTCAAGAATCTGTATTAATATACGACAAGTGAGCATAATTGTGTCCTCCCCCCTACATCAGTAAAATGTGAATGCCGTGGATAATTTGAAGAGCACGCACGGTGCTTTTCGGTACATTTCTTTTAACCATCAAGATCTATGATAAAAATAAAATTATGATCGTTTCCTTTTGTAACTCATTGTCTATGCATTTTAATGTAATTTTTCCTCCTCCAGTTGTGGACTATATCTATCTTTATCTATTTGTATGTCTATATAAACATGTTTGGAAACAGGCCTGCTCTGAATAACAAAGTGTGAATGGGTGTCAGGATATGACGGGTGAAGTAGGTGGTGATAGATAGATTGGTTTGGAAGTGGTGGTTTCAAAGCTGTTATGAAGAACGTAAATGAAAAAACAAAGCAGGCAAGACAGGTGAGTATCATCAATGCAGTCATGACTACATAATGTGATCATCCAATCAAGTCAACTTCCTTTATATAGGATTTATTAAACAGCTGACAGTAGTGGCTTGGTGCTGGATTACTGAGCCCAAGGTTGGGGGTTCAAGTCCCGCAATCACCGGGTTGTCCCCCAGCTAACTGGGTTAGACTGCCTGTGGTGGGTGGGAGGTTCATGTAAAGGAACCATAGATGTAGTTGCAAAGAGTATCTCATGATACCGGCCTCCGCGTTATTCCAATTAGGATTAAATAGTTTCGAAAATGATTAAATGAATGTATTAAACAACTAAGGTTGACAAAACTGCTTCACAAATTAAAAAAGGTTCAGTAAATAAATAATTCACTCTAATTCTTATTTGGCGGACTACTTTATCTATTAGAGTCCTGGAGTCGGAGCGGGAGCTTCTGTGTGAATATTGTATGATCTTTTTGTGCTTGTTTCAGCTTCCTCCAAGGAATTCTGGTTTCCTCCTATAGTCCACAAACAAACGTCAAACTAACTGGATTTTCTTGATTGCCCCATGTTGTCAGTGTAAATGTGAAGGTTATGTGTGTGTGTGTGTGTGTGTGTGTGTGTGTGTGTGTGTGTGTGTGTGTGTGTGTGTGTGTGTGTGGCCCTGTGATGGACAGGCAAGTAGCTCAGGGTGCACTCTTAACCTGGACCCAAATTAAGGCTAAGCACTACAATTGCTCTTTTTGTGCCTATGTGAATTTTTTCAGCTCTATCTCAATGTAAACTGTGATCGGTTCCTGCTCGCCTGTGACTGGCCATGGATAACTGGTATGGATAAACCAAAGAGTGAATAAATTAACTGTATTTTTCCTTGAGGTGTTGGACATTTTCTGTAAACCTTTATACCATTAATAGAGTTTTAAGATACACAATAGGATCTTAGCTGGTGCACTACTGATACATCAACTTTCATTCCTATAAAGGCTATACCACATGTACCTTTCAAGGTAAAACATACAATACATACAAAACATGTATCCTTAATGATACCATCCCAGCAACAGGAAAAAATACATTTCACAGCATAGTATATTTATTTCTGATATAGCATTTATGAATGAATGTCTAATTTCATATATATACATATATATATATATATATATATACACACACACACACACACACACCCCTCTCATCTTACCATGGTGGAAGAGCTTGCATGTCTTAATGATCCTAGAAGCTATTGTGGCATTATGCCGCCACTGGTAGGCTCACCCAAGGCAAATGGGTCCTAGGCGACAATCCAGAGTATTTTTACATTTACAGAATTTGGCAGACACTCTTATCCAGAACAACTTACAATTACCATCTTTTATACAACTGAGCCTTAATCGATTAATTAAATAAGCCTTGCTCAAGGGCCCAACAATGGTGATAGTGGGCATGAACCACTGACCTTCTGATCAGTAGCCCATCATCTTAACGACTAAGGTACCATTCCCCACACAAGGAGCAAGTGCGGTTTAGAAGACCCTTATGGCTAAAGACACAAGCATACAGTTTCCGTTGCCCAGACACAAAGGACACTAAGGCCCTCTTGGAGGTTCGGGATTGGAAGGGGGGGTGCAGACAAGCTATAAGGGTCAGATGCACTGTGAGTTTGGCGGTGACTGAAGGCATGGCTTCTGTCTCTCTGGTGGGAAATGAGGTTGAGAAAGAGCGGCCAGATATAGTTGGACTCTCCCTGATGAATATCTTGGGCTTTGGATCCACCCATCTTGAGGTAGACTGGCCTTATTCCATTCTGGAGTTGCTCATGGGAAGAGGCAGCAAGCCAGCATGGCCATTATTGTTGCCGAAAGGGTAGCTTCCCTCCGTCTTCACGTGGGGGCAGGTTTTGACTGTTTGCAAAACAACGGGGGGGGGGGGGTGTTGGAAGATGGTCCCCATGGGGATTCCCCTTGTTGTCCTGGGAGACTTCGATGCCCATGTGGGCAATGAGAGTGTGATCTGAAGGGGTGTGATTGTTAGGTATGGTCTCACTAATCTGAACCCAAATGGTGCTTTGTTGTTTGATTTCTGTGCCCACCACTGTTTGTCCATCACAAACACCATGCACCATAAGTGCACTTGGCACCAGGACACCCTCGGCTGCAGTTTAATGATCGACCTTGTAGTTGTGTCACTGGACTAGTGGCAGCATGTTCTGGACACTCAGGTGATCAGAGAAGCTGAGCTATCAACCAATCATCACCTGGTGGAGAGCTGGTTCCTATGGAGGGGGAGGCTGCCCTCCAGAGCTTGCAGGTCCATGATTGTAGAGTCTCATATCAACTTTTGGCAGAGTCTCCTCTCAGAGACTCCACCTTCGGCAGAGTTACATCCACATACTGAAGCAGGCAGGGAACTTGGAATTTGAATGAGCTATGTTTCGTGCCTCCATTATTGAGGCAGCAGCCCATAGCTATGGCTGGAAGTTAATTGGTATCTGTTGTGGCAGTAACCCCCGAACTTGGTGGTGGGCACCTTTGGTGAGGGGGCCATCCAGCTGAAAACTGAGCCCTTTTTGGCCTATGAGACTCCTGAGGCAGAGGCCCAAACGTGTCTTGCTGCCAATTGGCTGCTGCCAATGCAAAATCTTAGCTGTGGGAGGAGTTTTGTGAGAGCCTGGAAAGCAACTATCAGTTAGCCTCTAAAACATTCTGGACCACTTTTCAATGCCTACCCTGAAAATTCTATGCAGGAGTACTGGAGAGGAGAATCTGCCCAATAGTTGAACCTTGGATTCATGAGGAGCAATGTGGTTTTCTTTCTGGCCACAGCAGTCTCAATCAGCAATACGTGTTACAGGGTCCTGGAGGGGGCATGGGAGTGTGCCCAATCTGTGCTCACATGTGTTTTGTAGTGAGTAGAGCTAGTTGAGAGTGCTGTGGCCAGGCCAGGCCAGGCCAGTGCCTGTGGACTTAAAGAAGTCCTTCAACCATGTCTCATAGGCTATCTTGTGGAGTGTGTTCTGGGAATATGGTATACCAAACCCATTCCTATTGGTCGTTAGGTATCTATACCATCCAGACATTGAGGGGTTCTGGTTTGGAGTCCACTTCTGTGCTTTTTGCAGATGATGTTGTCCTTTTGGCTTCATGAAGTTGGAACCTCCAGCTCTAACTGGAACTGATTCATAGCTGAATGCAAAGTGGCTAGGATGAGACTTCCCAAGTCCAAGTTAATGGTTGTCAGTTGGAAAAAAGTGGAATTCACTCTCTGGGTCTAGAATGTACAAAGTGAAAGGACTTTAAGTATCTTTGGGTCTTGTTCACGAGCAAGTGAAGGATGGAGCAAGAGATTGACAGACAGATCAATACAGATCTGCTGTAATGTGGAGCTTGTACCAGTTGGTTGTGATGAAGTGAGTGCTAAGCTGGAAGCCAGAGAGGAGGTAGTTGAGGTGTCTCATGCATCTGGTTAGAATTCTTCCTGAAAGACTCTCTGCTGTGGTGTTTCAGGCATGTCCAACCAAGAGGAAACCCTGGGGTCAACCCAGAGCATGCTGCAGGGACTATGACTCTCGGTTTGTTTGGGAATGCCTCAGTATCTCCACGAAAGAGCTTGAGGGGATGGCTGGAGCGAGGGATGTCTGGGCCTCACTGTTAGGCCATTATCCCTGTGACCTAGCTCTGGATTAACAGCCTGTCCCTCATTACTCCCTACCCGGGCTCTGCGCACTGGGGAGTATCACCAGCCGGGATACCAGCCAGAGCGCAGCCATAGTCCTTCGGGACTGACGGAGGCCTACCATACCAGCTCTGGATTAGGCGGAAGAAGAAGAGATGAGGAAGAAGAAGATGATAATGTTTACCCACGTGATATTCTGAACCAACCAAAATCACCAGGCTAAAAGAAAGTAAGAAAAAAGTTTGTTTAATTTTTCTTACAGACTGTAGAAGATTAATCTCTGAGGATCCACTCCAACTTCTTCAAACACACTATATATTTCACAAGAAATAAAACCCATGAAGACATTGCAAAACCAAGTATTTCCATTCACAAAGCTGAAAGACATTTTCAGGACCTTTCATAAAATGATTCATATATGAAAATAAAGCACCTTATTTAGGGAAAAAGCCGAAAGGAAGACACACAGACAACACGGATCTACTCTTAAGGGGAAAATGGGCTCTATGGGGATTTTAGATTCATCAAGAGATTCTATTTGGAGCCAAATATATCAGCTGAACATCACTGCATTGGTCATATTACACAGGATCTACACAGTGCTGAGGGAATCTAGAGTCAATGTAGAGCTGTGGAGAAAGCAGAACTGCTGTACAAGTGTGGGACATGGGTGTGGCCTTAAAAATAAAATGAAAACACATGCTGGCCTTCGGATTACTTACCCCAAGGTTGGGGGTTCAAGCCCCTCTGTCAACGGTTGTCACTGCTGTCTCCCCAGTGCAGTTATCTGGGTTATCAAAGGCCAGCCATGTCTCTCACTGCCTATGGTGAGAGGTTCATGTAAAAGAACCGTTGCTGACTTTTGTCAAGAGGAGATGCATAGCCGTCAGCGTGTTTCTGTCTTGCAATAACCTGACAAACTGCCCAGGGTGTACTGTGCCCTTACCCACAGTAGGCTGAGACGGGTGCCAGCCTCCCCGCAACCTGAATTAGAATTAAGAGGTTCAGAAAATGAATGAATGGATTTTTTTTTACGGTAGATCCCATAACTCAGCATTAACAGCTGGACTGTCAGTGACTGATTGAGCGCTGATGAAAGGCACTGAGGTGGGCATTGACTTCAGTCTTGAATTTCTGTCTATCTTTGATATTCACTATACATTGGGGGAGGGTGATCCACAACTGTACTGTGGATGGAAGTAATGATCTCTTGTGGCTTGTTGTATTTGATTTGAGTTGTTAAAGGGCTGCTGAATGGAGGGATTTAGACAGGCGTTTTATTATTCGGACTTTGTAAGGCTCTGGGAGTAGGCTATTTAACAATACTGGATCCATTCGTGATCTGACCATGCTTTTGTAAATAACAGCTCTTTGGTCTGAGCTCAGGTAGGGGGCAACCTTTCTTAGTCAGCCCAGTCGTTTACCTGCATCTACAGCCATCTTCTTTAGGATGTGAGTCCATGTCAGTTCTTTGCTGATGGTGATGCCTCACAGTTCTACTTCATCCACCTCTCTAAGTACGGTGTTCATGAAGTGAAGATTTGGATGATTACTCTCTGCATCTTTGTAACTACTGATTGTGATACTTTTGAATTTAGCCACCTCGAAGAGCACATTCCATTTGCTTGCCCATAGCTGGATTTCCCGCAGATCCTTGCTCAGGGACTCAGCTACTAAGCCTCTTTGTTGTTTGTCTCTTATGATGCTCAGGACAGGCGAGTCATCTGTGTAAAGTATAGCTATATTGGTCAGTTTCTCTGGAAGGTCATCAATGTAAATGATGAACAGCAATGGACAGAGATTTAACCCTTGAGGGACTCCAGCATTGCTCGCCTTGGCACTTGATTCTTTCGCACTAATGGTTACTTTCAGCTCCCTGTCTGTCAGATAGTCTCCTATCCATTTCAGAAGTACACCTTTAAGGCCATGGGCCTCATGCTTAGCAATTAAGCTTCTATGCCACACTCTGTCAAATGCCCTGCTCATGTCCAGGCATATGAGTCTGCTTTCATACTTCTTGTCCTTTGCATCATGCAGATTTTGGGTGACATATGTCAGTACATTGGCTGTGGAGTGCCCAGCTCTGAAGCCAACTTGTTTATCAGAGATGAAGTTATGCTTGTTGATGTACTTCCACAGGGCCTTGTTGATAAGAGCTTCCATCACCTTGCTAATGATGCTAAGGAGGGAGACTGGTCTGTAATTATTTGGGTCATGTTTGCTTTTCTTTTTGTAACAAGGTATGACATGAGCAAGCTTCCATTGTCTTGGCATGTAATGTTTTTCCATCAGCAGCTGAAAGGGTCTGGCGAGAGGTTTGGAGAGCTCAGGTGCAGCCTGCTTTCACACTCTGGCAGGGATGGAGTCTGGTCCAGTTGCTTTGTCTATGTCTAGCTTGAATAACACTTTTCCAACATGTTTTGGCCATAATGTTACTTTCTTCAAGGTGGCAGTGGTATTTTTGTTTAACCTTGGTACCTCCTTGTCATTCTCAGCTTCAAGTACGATTGATTTCTCTGTGAAGATATCTACGAAACATTCAGCTTTCTCTTCAGAGTGTATGAATGTTGCACTGTCTGAACTCAAGAGAGGGATATCACATTTTCCTCCTTCGCCCATGAGTTTCTTGGCTGTCCACCACCAGGACTTACTCCTTTTCTTAAGCCCTGATGTCATTTTTTTCCATGACTCTGTTCTTATGGTCATTCATGGCTTTGCGGGAGATATAGGTGTAACCATTTCAAGCCTAGTTATATCTGAATCTAGTCTCTGGGGTTTTATTTTGATGCCAAGTTTTGAGTTTCTTGAGCTGTGCCTTCTTCATTATACTACTCAAGTTTCCCAATGAAATTTCTGAGACTTGTCCGAGATATATGGTTGTTTGAGTCAAATATCTGGTCCCAGTGGATACCAACAAGTTTATTTCTAAGATTGTTCCAGTCAGCTTTGGAGTATATCCATACTGTCCTAGGAGCTGGTCTCTCTTACACAGGGTTGAGATCAATTGATGTACTTAGCAGCATGTGGTCTGATTTGCCCACCTGAGCTGATATTTCAACCTCTGAGCACAAGTTCAGTTTATCACGCATGATGAGGTCTAGTCTATTCCCTTTTATGTGGGTAGATCAATTGACCAGCTGTGAAAGCCCATGTGTGGTGCAGAGTGTGAGAGTGCGCCTGCCAGGGTTATCCGTTACCCTGCTTTGCAGCCATTCCTTATGGTGAGAATTATAGTCACCTGCTAGAATTGTTACAATGGCTTTTGTTTTAGAGCGGCGGTCATCAAGGTTTTCAATGTACCAATCCATTGGACCACAATCTGCTTTACTCTTTCCTGGAGATTGGTAGAGTAGTGCCATTAGGAGAATTCCTGAGTCTAGTTTGATCGTGAAGATCATCATTTCATACTCAGCAGATTCCAAGTTCTGTCTCTTGTGTAGAGCAATGCCATTCTTATAGTACAGGGGTCGGAAACCTATGGCTCGCGAGCCAGATGTGGCTCTTTTGATGATTGTATCTGGCTCTCAGACAAATCAGGTGGCCTTTCTTAACAGAATAATGATACATAATTTCACTGTCATTTAAATAAAAATACAAAAAAAGAAGCCATCAAAATGAAACAAAACCAGATGAATAAATATCACACATTTAAATCTATATATCTATTTTCAATGCCACATGTCACTGTGGCGCGCAGCGGAGAGCAAATCCTTTCTATACTCCAGTGTGTGGGCGGGTCCAATACCTTGAAACTCTAATTTTATTGCATTATAACAACAGCCACAGAATGCGCATGTTGTTTTTGAGTAAACAAGTAAATTTCTTCGCTTTAAATCAGCTCATTTGCATGAAGCCAAGCACAGCTGGCAAGCAAACACAAATGGACAGACATGGAAAAACTTCAACTCGCAGACCAGCTGATTTGGCTCTATATATGCATGCAAGCATTCCTTCTCACCTGAAAAACCAACCTGCAGACACATGTAATTCTAAGACATTGCTGAATGTTCTTGTCAGAAAATCTACTGCTACCTCTCCTAGACACTTCCATACCTCCACCGGTCTGTCATCAGGACCAACTGCCTTTCCACTCTTCATCCTCTTCAATGCCCTCATCACTTCACCCTTGCTATTCTTTGATACTTCTTGGTCCTCAACAGTCACCTCTTCTACTCTTTTTTCTCTCTCATTTTCCTCATTCATCAGCTCTTCAAAGTACTCTTTCCATCTTCCCCGCACACTTCTGTCATCAGTCAATACATTTCCCATCCTGTCCTTAATCACTCTAACTTGTTGCACATCCTTCCCATCTCTATTTCTCTGCTGGGCCAATCTGCATAAATCATTTTCTCCCTCCTTACTGTCCAAACGAGCATACAAGTCATCATACGCCCTCTGTTTGGCCTTTGACACCGCTACCTTTGTCTTATGCTGTGTCTCCCTGTACTCCTGTTTACTCTCTTCAGCCCTCTCTATGTCCCACTTCTTCTTAGCTAACCTCTTCTTTTGTACACACTCCTGCACTTCCTCATTCCACCAGCAAGTCTCCTTATCTACTCTCCTTCCAGAGGACACACCAAGTATTCTCCTACCTGTCTCCCTGATCACATTTGCTGTAGTTGTCCAGTCATCTGGAAGCACTTTCTGACCACCCAAAGTCTGTTTCAACTCCTCCTTGAAGACAACACGACACTTCCTTTTTCAGCTTCCACCACTTTGTCTTCTGCTCTGCCTTTGCCTTCTTCACCTTTCTTACCACCAGCATCATCCTGCACACCACCATGCTATGCTGTTTGGCAACACTCTCACCCACAATTGCAGTCACTGACTTCCTTCAAATTACATCACCAACACAACATGTAGTCTACCTGTGTGCTCCTACCTCCACTTTTATAAGTCTCCCTATTCCCCTGTCTCTTCTGGAAGAAAGTATTCACCACAGCTTTTTCGATCCTTTTTGCAATTCCTCGTCCCCTCCGTTGCCTGCACCAACATGTCCATTGAAGTGTTCACCAATGACCACTCTTTCCCTGTCTCTGGGGCATAAGCACGAACAACATTGAACATCACACCTTCAATTTGTAACTTGAGACTCATCACTCTATCTGACACTCTTTTCACTTTTAGAACATTCCTGACAAACCCCTCCTTCAAATTGACTCCTACTCCATTTCTCTTCCCATCCTCATCATGAAAAAACAGCTTCAAACCAGCTCCTAAACTTCTAGCCTTGCTACCTTTTCACCTGGTCTCCTGAACACACAGTATGTCCACCTTCCTCCTCTGCAACATGTCAGCCAGCTCTCTACCTTTTCCTGCCGCCTCCCGCCTCTCCTTCTTCAACGTCTTCGACCAACAGTAGTCCAATTTCCATCAGCACCCTGTTGGTTAACAGTACTGATTGCGGTCATTGTTAACCCGGGCCTCGACCGATCCGGTATGTCATTCTTTCTTGTGATTCGCATATTTTATTTCGCATTTGTTTTACGCCAGATACCATTCCTATCGCAACCCTCTGCATTGATATCGGACACTTGTTTGTGCCCCACCTCACAGCTGCATTTTATGACTCTCAGAGGATTAGATTTTAAAAATGTCTTTTTTTTGGCTCTCTTAGTCAAAAAAGGTTCCTGACCCCTGTTATAGTAGATCATGCAACCACCCCAGTCTTTTCCATTGTATCTGTCTTTGCCTTTGATGGTGTAACCGTCAATGCTGATATCAGGATTGTTTTCTGGGACTGATTGTTCAAGCTTGGATCCTGTCACCATGATGATATCTGGCTTAGTCCCAGCTAATGCTATTCTACCTTTAAGATCATCCTTTTTGGCTCTTAGGCTCTGGATGTTTGTATACCAGAGTTCCATTTTTCGATTTATTTGTTCATTTGTCATGCCAAGATCATTATCCGAGTTATCAGTCCGGCTATATTTACTTTGTGAACTTTTTATAGTGAGAGGTGGGGTAGGGGTGCTAATGGATTGTCCACTGCCCCTTGGTGTAGAGGCAAAGGTTATTGGCTGTGTGCCGGCCAATTTCCCCAAATGGTCTCCCTTTCCAATACTAATACCCATATAGAGTATTAAAGAATATTGGCTAAAAATGAAGACACCCATGGTATAATTCATCCATTTGTTATCTGTATTTTTCTGTTGACGGTTTTGAAGAAGCTGGAGTCCATTCTGGCTGACTCAGGACTAACCCTGGTAATACAAAGAACAGCTCATCAGTTTATTGCCAGGCCAACAGAAACAGAGAAATACGCATTCATACTCACATTCACACCAAGGGGAAATTTGAAACAGCCAATTAGCCAAACATGAATATCTTTGGAATCTGAAAGGAAACCAGAGTAGATTAAGAAACCTATGCATGCAAACTTTCCATAGAAATGCCTTAGGCCAGAGGTCCCCAACCCCCGGTTTACGGACCGGTACCGGTCTATGGATCATTTGATACCGGTTTGCAAACAAAATCTTTCATGGTACAAATTCTAGTGTTTTATTAGAGCTTCCAGATCTTATTTTGAAAAACGACTCTTTTTGACATTGCCACAGAAGCACTGAAAGCCCTTCTTCCGTTTCCAACCACATATATTTGTTCGGCAGGGTTCTCTGCGGTGACAGCCACCTAAACGAGACTACAGAGTAGACTCTAACCGGTCCGCAGAAACATTTTTATACATAAAACTGGTCCCTTGTTCAAAAAAGGTTGGAGACCACTGCCTTAGACAACTTCAAAGTTCGAACCCAGGACCTCGTTTTTGTGCTCTACAATAATACATGGAGACAACAGTTCAGTTCATTTTCTGTAATCGCTTCATCCTAATTAGGGTCACGGGGAGGCTGGTGCCCATCCCAGCCAACTCAGGGCGAGGGCAGAGTACACCCTGGACAGCTCACCAGGCCATTGCAGGGCGGAAACACGCTGACGGCTTTGCAGCCTACTCTTGTCGAAAGTCAGCAATGGTTCTTTTACATGCCTCACACCATAGACAGTGAGCGACATGGCCGGCCTTTGATAACCCAGTTAGCTGCACTGGGGGGACAGTGACAACCTTGTGGAGAGTGGGACTCGAACCCCCAACCTTTGGATCAGCGATCCGGTGCCTTATACAACTAGACCACCACTGCCACATGGAGACATTAGTTGAGGAATTTGCTCGAAAGTATTCCTCTATCAGAGTTCATAGTCTATAAACATCTCACCAAAAGTTACACTCATTTGTCAAACTGCTTAATTCTATTAGGGTTTTAGGGAGGCCTGAGCCTCTCTCAGCCAAAGATGGTATTGGTGAAATATACTCTAAACAGCTTACCTAATCAATTCAGGGCCAAAACACACACAACTTTTTATGATGATACTCACACCTAGGGGCAAATTGGAAGGCCAGACCTTCTTGCTGTGAGTTGGATGTGCTACCACTACACCACGGTGCCACCCTAAAAAACAGATTTACAATGTTTCTTGGAGTATTTTTTTTTGGTAATACTGTTCCTAATGCAGTCATGCCAATAAAGCTGTCCTCAACAGAAGCGATTTAATATAGCAGAAAGACGACATTATGGAGTCAACCGTCTCCCTTTGCTCCAGCTCCCTAAACTCATAGTGGTCTACTAAATCAAACAGTCTCTAAACTAGGCTTATAAAAGAAGCCTCCCCCTGCCTTGCCACATTACTGCTTTTAATTAAGGTAATTACTTTCAAAGAACTCGTAATAGGACCCCCCCCCCCATTATTGCTTGCTACAGTAAATACACTTTAATATGCATCCACCAAACCGCACATGACCCAGTTTCCTCAGCCACGTGGTGGATGCACGGCCTTGAGTTTGCTGTCCTGTGATGACCACCTATTCAAATGAAGATTAGAAATTTTATTCTGATACTGGTATGAGGCTAAAATAGATGCACAGGAGAATATATGAATTATTAATTAAAAAAAAATGAAAGCAGGGTTGATAATGGGAGTCTAGACTGAAACCCCTCAGATTGCTTAATAATTAATCACCTATTAGCTCTTCTGCTGCTGTCTAATTCCTTTTTATATAAAAATGGTGTGTATTCATATAACTCATTTCATGTAATGTACCTTTCAATTAGTCTATGATTATTAGTCTAGCAATCCATAGAAATAAATAGAGAGGATGGGTGGAGTGTTCATTCACTGACAGGATTGTGGTAATCTTCTCTCTCTCTCTCTCTCTCTCTCTCTCTCTCTCTCTCTCTCTCTCTCATACCTTTCACTTTTTACTTAATTTTACTTCCTTGCTGAACTGCTTAATCCTACTAGGGTTATAAAGACATTCGCTCCTATCTCAGCCAACATACACAAAACCAGTAATACTCTCACTCATGCCTAGGGGCAATTTGGAACACCTATTCAGCTTAATGTGCACATCTTTGAACTGTAGAAGGAAACTGAACAACCCAGAGGAAACCCATGCAAATACAGGGAGACCATGCAAAATCACACAGAAATGCCCAAGGCCAGAACTCAAGACCAAAACCTCCTTGCTGTGAAACTGGCGTGCCAATCACTATACCACCCTGCCACCCTACTTTATTTTTTCACAATTCTCTTTAAAACTTAAGTTAGCTGTTAGATGTCTCGTCCATCAGCGTGAAAGACCGCCACTTCACGTCTGCCATGAGGAAGATCGTGCCTGCATCCCAGAGGGTTTTGGTATCTCTCACCAAAGCTCTGACACCCATCATTTAGCCCCTGTTTGCTAAGACTCTCAGTGATGCCATGAAGGCCCTGCAGAAGGTTTCCTTCATGTGGAGCAGGGCATTAAGAAGATGAAGGACAGCACTTGTCCAGCTGGTGTTTCAGAAGAGTTTCACTGCACTGTGTGGTATGATCTTTAGCAGCTTAAGGGATAAAGAGTTTATGATGTCCCACAAGTACAAAGTACTCATTGCTAGTCGGAAAGCTGTTATTCGTCAAAGGAAGGAAAATAAGTCAAAAGCTACCAAAGACCCCACAGATGTCGTAATGATGCCTTACTTGGAAGTGTGTAAGTACAAGCAACTGAACTGAATTTAAAGAGTCTTCCATTTTAAAATAATTCCTTTTAATATCCTACTTATTATCCTTGTTTGCTCGGTCAGTACGGAGAAATCTCAGCTATTATCTCGGTCTGTACTTGAAGATGTTGGGTTGGGATTTCTCTGTACAGACCACATGCCTGTTTAATAAGTGGTTTATTGTAAAAGCATACACTACATGGACAAAAGTTTATGAGCACGTGACCATCAGACCCATATATAATGTCTTACCAAAGTTGATGTCTCAAAATTAAAAACACACAATTATACAGAATGTCTTTATCTGCTGTTGAGTTACAATTTCCCTTCACTAGAATGAAGAGACTCGATCCTGTTCTAGCATGACCGTCCATCCTGCACACAGTGCTCGGGCCCTGAAACCACCCATCTCGAGAGGGGCTGGACCATGTTTCATTCCTGAGTTGTTCATGGGGAGAGGTAGCGAGCCGGTTTTGAAATTTTTTATGCCCTTCTTGGTGCCCACATGTTTGGGTTCTCCCAAGTTGAGTCCATTAGTACACTTGGCACCAGGACACTTTGAAATGCTTTTCAATGACCAACCTTGTCTTCTTGTCAGGGAAATTGCATTCACATCTTCTCTACACTTGCGTGATGAGTGGAGATGAGCTGTCAACTGATCACCACCTGGTTCTGAACTGGCTCCAATGGCAGGGAAGACTGCTCTCCAGACCTCGGAGACCCAAACATTTTGTGAGGATTTCTTGGAAACACTTAGTGGAGTGTCCATTTAAAAGGATCTTTAATTCCCTCCTATGGTAGGGTTACAGCCACATCACACCATTAACTGAGGGAGTTTTTCCTTATCGCTGTCACCATGGGCTTACTCATTAAGGATGTGTATGGGTAGTAGAGAATGTTTAATCTTGTTTGTACTTTGTAAATTCCCTCTTCTACTATGTAAAGCTATTTTGTGACGATGACAATTGCAAAAAGCACTTTACAAATAAAGTTGAATTGAATCAAAATTGAGGCCAACGAATTTGAGTCCAAATGGGCCATGTTCCATGTCTCCATTATTGTGGTGGTGGCTTGGAGCTGTAGCTGGTAGGTCATTGGTGCCTGTTGTGGGGACAACCCTCAAACCAAGTGGTGGACACCTGCGGAGTGAGGATCTGTCAATCTGAAGAAGGAATTATTTTGGGGTTTTTTTAGCCTGTGGGACTCCCGAGGCTCAGAGAGGTAGAGACAGTTCAAATGCGCTGTAGCTTGGGCTATTGCTAGTGCAAAATCATTGGTGTGGGAGGAGTTCAGTGAGGCTCCGAGGATGGATGAGATATGAAAGGGACTGATTTAAGTATTTTACAAGTGGGTGATCTGAAATTATCATAATATTGATGGAAAGAATTTCTAAGTGCAGTCAAAGAATTGAGGGGTTCTGGTTTGGTGGCCATAGGATCTCGTCTCTGCTTTTTGCAAATGATATTGTTCTCTTGGCGTCATCCAGCCAAGATCTCCAGCTCTCACTGGAGAGATTTGAGACTGTGTGAAGCAGCTAGGATGAGAATCAGCACCTCCAAATCTGAGGCCATGGTTCTCAGTCAGAAAAGGGTGGAATGCACCCTCTGGGTCTGGAATGAGGTCCTCCCCAAGTGGTAGAGTTCAGGTATCTCGGTGTCTTTTTCATGAGGGAGAAAAGGCTGAAGTGGAAGATCCACAGGTGGATTGGTGCAGTGTCTTCTATAAAGCAAAGCCTGTACCAATCAATCATGGTGAAGAGGGAGCTGAGCCAGAAGGTTAATCTCTCAATTTACCAGTAGATTTATATTTCTACCCTCACTCTTGATCACAAGCTTTGGGTAGTGACCAGAAAAAACAAGGTTGCAGATAATAGCAGCTGAGATGAGCTTCGTTCACAGGGCTGCAGGACTCTTCTTTAGAGATAGGTTGAAAAGTTCTGTCATCTGGAAGGAGCTCAGAGTAGAACCACTGCGCCTCCACGTTGAGAGCTGCCATTTGAGGTTTCTCTGGCATCTGGTTAGAATGTTTCTCAAACGCCTCTGTGATGTGGGGTTTCAGGCATGTCCACCCAGACAGATACCCCGGGGTCGGCATAGAACATGCTGGATGGACTACGTCTCTTTATTGGCTTGGCAACAACTTGGCATCTCCTGGAAGAGCTGTAGAAAGTTGCTGGAGAGAGGACATCTGAACCTCACTGCTTATGCTGCTGCCCCCTCGACCTTCCACCGGAACAAGTGATGATGAAAATATATTGCCAGAATACACCCAAACACACGCTCACACAAACATTACAAAATAAAATAAAAAAAAAAAAACTCTGAAAAGGATGCATAAATAAAGTAAACACGGATGCAGGAAAGATAGACACCATTATAAAATGCCTCCCAATTTAAATATGGCGACTGTACATTAGATCTTGTAAAAAGAAAACTGGATCCCATCAACTACTTTCACTTTCTCTTACAACTAAGCTTTATACGATCAGCTATGTAAAATTTCTCTAATTTTCCTCTCTCTCTCTCTCTCTCTCTCTCTTTCTTTTTTCCTGTCAGTAGGGACTTCAACTATCCTCTGATTTGCATGCAGGGCTCAACGCTTGTTGAAAGTGCCAGCAGGCCACAAAGGCACCTTGGCAGATAATGAGTGGCGTATTCCAGGTATGGCCCCAGAGTATCGGCCCTCATCAGGGGAATTTTCAATTAAGGCGATGCAGATTAATAAAGAGTAATTGTGCAGCTCAGTCTGCACAGAGGGGAGGGGGGGGGGGGGCACAGTGTGTGGTGATCCCCTCCCCTCCCTCTCATTCTCACTACTACCTACCAACACCATACAAAATAACGGAATGACTGTTCTAATAAGCCACCTACAGGTGAAAGGATGGTATGCACACAGTATATACTGTACATACACACAAAAATATAACCACCAATCACAAAGCAAACAGAGTGGCTGGCATGTGGCATGTTGTTGGTATGAAGTGGACTGATTTGAATATTTTAGAAATGGATGATCTGAGATGTTCACTCACAATAATGTGTACAGTGTACACTGCATGGACCAATGAACCAACACAAACAAACAAAAAAACAAACAAACAAACAAACAAACACACATAGAGTCAGATCAGAGGAGACTGGTTCAGGATAACTTTAACAATCTGAGACTGCAACGGTAGGGGACCTCATCAAGTTTCAGTCCAGTCAGACAAGAATACACGCTACACTCAGTCACTCTCTCAGTCTTTGGTATTGGACAGACTGAAGCCTTATCTGAGCTGACACTGGGTGAAGGCAGGGTACACCCTGAACATCTCAACAGAACATGGCAGAGTAACATACACAGGACTATTCACATTGACAGTCACACCTGGGGCGAATTTGTAAAAGCCAATTAGCTTTAAGGAAACCATGAGGAAACCCACACAAGCACAGGAAAGGCATACAAACTCCTCCTAGAAATTCCCTCACCAAGTTGAAGCCAGGCTCTCTTACTATGAAGTTGATGTGCTAACCACTATGCCACCGTGCTACCCTGCCAAGTAAACAAATCTACAAAAACATCTATGTTCACTTTAATACTAACCACTGTTCACACTCATGTGCACTGCTACTTTACTTTTATTGTGTTTGTGTTATGCCTGGGGTGTGTCCGTAGGACCCAGAGATGCAGGAGACCAAAAGAAGGTTCAAACGATTTATTAAACACTAGGGATAGTAAATTACGGGAATACTAAGTCAAGGGAACTGGTCAAGCACGAAGCAAGAACCAGGGGTCAAAGAGAAAGCCGAGAAGCAGTCATGGTGAAAACAATCTTCTGACATTGGAGGGAAATGTGCCGCTCCCATTTATAGCTGGCTGCTTGCTGATTGCAGATAGGGACCAGGTGCGCTCTGCTTGGAACTAGCCTACCGGCAACCGCCACGCCCCTCGCCAGCGCCTGCAATGATTAAAGAAGAGTTAATTCCGCCAGCCAGCACAGACCATAACAGTTTGTTTAGCAATAACGGGAGCACTACTTCAGGCTTTGGGTCCCAAATCAGAAGGTCACGGGTTCAAACTCAGGTTCCATCAATGCGCCACTGTTGGGTCCTTGAGGAAGGACCTAAGCCTAAACTACTGAGCTGTATAAATGCCATTACCTCTCGATGAAGGTTTCTGCTATATGATATAAAATGTAAATACAATTCTGTATATACCGTACTTATGATTGTTCACTGTGAAGCTGATATCGACAATTGCATGCAATCTTCCAGATTGTAGTACAGCCTCATACTGAGACTGTATTTATTTTATTACTTATTTGTATTTCAGTTCATCAACTAAGTGGTGGTCTGGTAGTAAGATGCTGGATTACTGCTCATGAAGTCAAGGGTTTGAGCCCCACTGTCAACGGGTTGCCTCTACTGTTCCCCCAGTGCAGCGAACTCTATTATCAAAGACCAGCAATGGTTCTCACTGACTATGTTGAGCGACTGAAAAATACCCATTGCTTATTTTTGCCAAGAGTAGCTGCATATTTTTGCCCTGCGCTGGCCTGGTGAGTGGCCCAGGGTGTTTTCTTCCCTTGCCCAGAGTTGGCTGAGGTGGGTGCAGCCTGCCTGCGACCATAATTAGGATTAAGTGCTTCAGACAATGAATGAAAATGAATTTATCCTCTGGCTGCTCTATTTATCATGCTGAATGGCTTAGTTCTATTATTTGGGTCATGAGGATGCTGGAGCCTGTCTCAGCCGACACTGGGTGAAAGATCAACGGCTCGTCAGTCCATCCCAGGTCATCCCACACACACACACACACACACACACACACACACACACACACACACACACACACACACACACACACAGACAACCACTCATATGGGCAAGTTGAAACAGTCAATTACCCTAAAATTCCCCCCCTCAAAAAAAAAAAAAAACAACCAAAAAACTCTTTAGTCTGTGGGAGAAAACCCCGAGTGACCCAGAGGAAACACATGCAATAATGGAAAAAAAAAATCCTTGGAAACTCCACACAGAATGGCCCAAGACGATAATCAATCCCAGGACGTTCTTGCTTTGTGGAGGATTGTAGTTGGGAATGAATTACATAATCTATCACTCTGTCTACTTGTATGTCTCTCTGTCTCCTTGTCCATCTACCTGTCTGAGCTTTGACATTCCATTCTAAAAGAATTTTATATGGAGTTGAGGGCAGTGGTGGCTCAGTGGTAAAGACAATGGTTCCAAACGATGATCAGAAGGTCGGAGATTCAATTCCACGTATCATTACTGTTGGGCCCTTGTGCAAGGCCCCTAACCCTCAATTGTTCAATTGTATAAAAGTGTTAATTGTAAGCCACTCTGGATAAGAACATCTACCAAACACCTGTGTTTTTGTCTGGATATCTCTGTCTGGGCTCCCATTCCAAAAACTTAGACATTTATATGGAGTTGGTCCCCTTGGGTGCTCTAACAGTTGTCATTATTTTTTGAAGGCTTTCCAATAAACTTTAGAATGTGACTGTGGGGATTTGTGTCCATTCAGACACAAGAGCGTGTGTGAGACCAGGCACGTGGTCTGCGTTCCAATTCTTCCCGAAGGTGTTGAGTGGGGTTGATGCCAGACGTCTACGGGTTATTTGAATTATTCTTTTTAGACTTTGGGATATATGAAGGCCGCAGTGAAGACATGGCCCTTGCTTGGCGCTCAGTGATGTTATGCTGGAACAGGTATGGGCCTCTTAGTTCCTGTAAAGGAAACTCTTACAGTAAAACAACATCATACACAGATGTTATAGGCATTAAGCTTACAGACCCTGCAGTGCTCTGGTGAGATGTTCAGGATGGACCCTTTGCCTGGTTTTGTCTGAGATAGTCTCCATCCTCTCTGAGACCCTAGTAGGATTAAACAGTTTGGAAAACGGGTTAGCGAGTGCATGCTTACAAAAGTGCAACCTACTTATATTGTCTAGCTGTGCAGTTGAAAGATGGAAGGGACAAAAAATAGATGGAAAAATATGAAGTCCTCATAAATATGGAACATGAGAAGAGAACCATGAGGAAGGACCGGGAAGGCCACTTGGAGCAACACTGAGGAAGCTGAAAGAGTCTCTATGTGACTAAAAAAAGAATGTCTGCAACAAACTCAAACCTGTGAAGGGTCACTGTCACCGGGGTAAAAGTGTTTGGTGTTGAATAACCTTAAAGGGTGCCGCTTCACTAAGCATTATTCACTCACCAATTTGCCGAACTGCTTAATCTTATTAGGGTTGCAAGGAGGCTGGAGCCTATCTCAGCCAATAATGGGTGCTGGTGGAGTACACCCTGAACAGCTCACCAAATCATTGCAGGCCCAGCACACATACAAACATTCACGCTTCCAATCACACCTATGGGAAATTTGGAGTAGCCAATTAGCCTACTGTGAATGTCTTTGGACTGCAGAAAGAAACCAGCGTACTCAGGAGAAACCCAAATAAGCACAGGGAGAACATATGAACTCCACAAAGAAATACTCTTGCCAAACCCAGAACTTTTCTTACTGTGATGCAGGCATACTAATCATTACGTCACCATTCAGCTCCATCCATTAGTGAATTGCTGATGTGGTTTACAGTATATTCCATGATGAGGCCATTTTGGATGAATATTAAAAATTCCTGGGGAAACCCAGCTCATGGGCTTCGTTTGTCTTGTCCACCCGTTCTGCATCTTGTTTTGGTTCTGTGCCTGTTTACAGTAGCATACAGTAGTGAGTTCAGAGGAACACCTTGCGCATGTGGGATAACTTGGCAGAAAAACAGCGATTGGTGAAAAGTGGAAAGGTCTGAGATCAAGTGTTAAATAACAGAAGAAGGCGTATATGATTTCAAGAGAAATGAAAAAGACGGTGATGTTGTTAAATGTCATGGCGACCGATGCAGGGGTCATTAACACTTGTTTAAAGGAGTAAACAAATTGTTCCAGAAAGACATGAGTACTGATTCCATTTTATTTCCAAGAGATACCACCGTATATCGTTTTTATATAGTATACCTGGGAAGGAAATGGCAAACCTTGAAACACCATGTTGAGGTTCTCTTTGGGAGTAACGAGGATGGATAGGATCATGAATGAGTGCATCAGAGGGACAGCACATGTACGATGTTTTGGAGACAAAGTCAGAGAGGCTAGATTGAGATGGTTTGGACATGTACAGACGAGGGATAGTGAATATATTGGTAGTAGGATGCTGAGGTTGGAACTACGGCGCAGAAGGACTAGAGAAAGACCAATGTCTGTGGTGAAGGGGGACATGAAGGTAGTTGGTGTAAGAGAAGATGCAGAGGATAGGGTGAGATGGAGGCAGGTGATTCGTTGTGGCGACCCCTGAAGGGAACAGCCGAAAAGGAAAATAAGAAGAGCATCTCACATTCACATTACTGATGATTACTGATGTGGTTTGCATTAGAGGAGCCTTTATTCCAGCAAGTCCGCATAACTGTTCATCTAACTGACAGCTGTTTTTATCTGAGAGACATATCTCCAGTAATTAGCATGCTACAGCCTGCTCTATTGTTTGTGATAAACGGTGAAGCATAAACAGTTGAAGATAGATAGCAGTTGTTGAATGATGGCCATGAATCATATGGCCTGGATTGGGAAAGACAATGCAGTATTGTTTGCACAGGGTTGGGATTAGTACTTACAGTTTTATAGTGCGGTTTGCAGGGACATGACAAGAGCAATTAGTAACTGAGGATGCTTTGTTCGACACAGATACACGCTGTGGGAGTGTGTGTGTGTGTGTGCAAATGACGTGCAAATACACACACATGTACTTACGGCAAGTCGTGGCCTGACTAAGGCATTTTAAAACAAACCATTTCATTAGCTTCTGTCTCTCTCTTTGCAGATGTTTGGGCATTAAGTGTGAGGGGGTGTCAGGGTGTGGTGTGTGTGCGTGTGTGTGTGTGTGTGTGTGTGTGTGTGTGTGTGTGTGTGTGTGTGTGTGTGTGTGTGTGTGTGTCGAAGCTGTTTTTTGTGAAATGAAATCATAATTATTAAGTGAAACAACTATTACTGCATTACATCACACAGCATGATTGCACACACACACACACACACACACACACACACACACACACACACACACACACACGCACCATTAAGTATGCAACCTGGAACTGAAGTCATTAATCTGATCATGAGAAATGAAGTAAGATCATTATCTTGTACAGCTGGAGTTTTGCCTTCAGAATAATTCATTTCCATTACACACTGTGTCACTGCAGTAACAGCGTGAGGAAGAAACCTTCAAGTTCCACCTAAAGCTCTATTCACAAACAACATGAAACTTTTATTTTCCCCACAGGAATTTAGCTGAGCTATACAGAAGGGACTGGAGTAGGATTTGGGTGAAGTGGGAATGGAAGTCGTATACTTGTGATCAGTCTGTCATTCGCTCATTTGCCGAACCGCTTAATACTATGAGAGTGACAGGGAGGCTGAAGCCTATCTCAGCTGACACTGGACGAAGATGGGGTACACCGTGAGTAGCACTTCTGACCAATGCATCCACCACATACAAAGACACATACTCTCATTTACGCTCACGGCCAATCTGGAACAGCCAATTAGCCTCATGAGTATGTCCTCGGACTGTATAAGAAAACCGGAGTATCCAGAGGAAACCCAGTAATTGCATTCACGAAAATAATTATTTAATTTATATAATGAATTGCCTGTAGGGGCACAGATGAGAACTCATAGTTTTTCAGTATTTGCATAAATATGGAGCTCCACACTGCACTATGTAATGTCTGTTGTCAGAACTGTGTGGCAAATTGCAAGACAAAAAAATCTTCACACGATATTTCTGCGATACTCAATTCATGTACGACTGCTATCCGTAGGATGCATGATGCATAAACTACCATTCATTCATTTATTTGCTGAACTGCGTCATGCGAATATGGTCACAAGGAGGCTGGTGTCCATCTCAGCTGACTTGGTGTTGGCGGCGAACATCCTGTATCCTCACCAGTCCATTACACAGCCAGCACACATATTACACTCACACTCACACCTAGAGACAAGTTGAAACAGCCAGTGAAGCCTAATGTGCATGTCTTTTGGACTGCAGAAGGAAACCAGAGTACCCTAATGAAACCCAGACAACGATGGGGAGAACATGCGAACCCCACATAGAAACACCCCAACCGAGTTCAGAACCTTCTTGCTCTGAGGCTGATTTGCTAACATCTATGCCACCATGCTGGCCTGCAGCCTTACACTGTTGTAAACATGTTGTGCATGTCAATATATAAGGAAGTCATGTGGGTTTAGTGGAGAGTAATCATTGGACGATTGTGAGAAAACTGTTCTTAGTACATCAGACGAATCTAAAAGCCTATAAAATATGTATGTCTTTCATAACAGAGCTGTGACACTTGGTAGGGCAGGAGGGTCACAAAGGGCCAGCTGGCTGCAGGTTTTTCTTTCAACCAAGCAGCAGCACACCTGACTTTTTGCTCATTTAAACAAACAATTGGACTTTTCAGGCAGTTGATTTGTCAATCTGTGTGTTCTGTACAGAGACCACCCAATCAACTGCCTGAAGACTCAGTTCAGTTAATTAAAGGGCCAAGTCAGGTGTGCTGCTGCTTGGTTGAAAGAAAAATCTGCAGCGACATGGATCTTTTGTAGCATGAGTTTGACACCTGTGTTGTAGGACATCGCATAGGTGGAAGCCTACCTGAGGGAAGCCGACGCAAGCATGGGGAGAACAATGGAAACTCCACACTCAAACGCCCTTACCTGGAAATCAAACCCAGGAACGTCCTGCTGTAAGATGTACGTGATAACCACTGCACCACCACACCGCCCCAGGACACTTTTTTTCGCATTATAGGTGTATTTGGTACGACACACCCACAGCTGTCCAATAATAGTTTTTTTTTATTATGGACCTTCTGAATACCTGTTGTCTGAAGCACAGGGTTTTAAATCCAGTCGTTGTGATGCTTGAGCAAAATCATAAATTGCAGCTATTTCTTAAGCTGCTAAGCTAAATTGGGTCACGGGTAGGCTGGGGCCCATCTCAGTTGACTCTGGGCGAGGGCGGGGTACACCCTCAAAAGTTTGCCAGGCCAATGCAATGTAAACACACACACACACACACACACACACACACACACACAAGTATTGACACTCATACCTAGAGGCAATTTGGAACCGCCGGCTTTCAATTCTGGGAATTGAACCCAGGACTTTCTTGCTTTGAGTTGGACAAGCTTACCACAGTGTCACTCAATCAAAAAATTTTTCTTTGCTAACGCTCACAGGCTTCCAGACCATCATTTAGGTTCTGAGGTGCTGATAATAAAATATCTTCCAATTCAAATTGGTGAAGATTCAGACACAGCCCCACCCTCCAGACCACTCAGTGAACTCATATGCTGTATCCATTACCAAAAATGACTGACATCATCCTGCCATCCACTCCGACACTTCCTCAAGGTGAAAATTATAGGCAAAGGTGTTCGTCTTCAGAAACCAGAGGAAAAATGAATAAGGAAATGAAAATGTATGAAAAATAAATATTGAAAGGAAGGAGAACAGGGAGGAGGGTGGTAGGGAGGAGGAGGGGGAGGGGGAGGAGGAGGCCCCACCATCAATCTGCATCCACGGCGAGCTCTCGATTACAAATTCCTGAGCATCCTCCATCATTGTTAGTGTTTAATTAATTTGTAATACTAAAACAAATTACCTTTTGCACGGAGGAAAATTACACCTAAATGTAGCATGGCGTTTGGTATTCAGTGATTAAATATTCCCATAAGCATCAGGGGCTGTTTGAGAAAGCAAAAGGCTCGGTGATGAACTTGTGGAACAATATTAAGTTTGCATGAACAACTGCTTAATTTTCTTGTGTAAATGTTTGTTGAAAATGAATAAGCAGGACCGAACGTGACACATGAAGAACATCAATAAATACTCCGGAGAGATGGAGCACAGAAGCGAGGAACACGTAAAGAATAAAAGGAAGAGTGATCCGCTTTTGGATTCCAAGCCTGTCTCGGGCATACTGAGGCTTTCTCTGACATCTCAATCATCTCTTTCCAAGTTTCATACATGACTGCATGTCTCATTGCCTGTCACGGCTGATTTTGTGAACCTGCTGTTGACTTAAACGCCTCTGATTGATTCTATCAGGGAACATGGTGGAGGGAAAGGTGCTTATGGAACGCACATGACAGTCAGAACCATCGTCCTGCTTTTTCTCGGAGATCACTCAGTATTGGCAAAGAATAAATAAATCAGGAGAATATCTCCAAGCAAAAATAAAGAGTTCTGTTAGAACACATAAAAGAGGAGGATGGATATAGCCTGGTGCCTCCGTTACCCTTCAAGCAGTGACGGTAAATTAGAATAATAAGTTAGTTAGACTTTTAATGCTTTTGTGCTTCCACAAAGAAAAAAAAAAAAAAAAAAAGCTCACAGTTTCCAGATCAGACCCAGACATTCACATTATACAGAACAGCACTTTGTTTTATGAATGGAGACGAGAGAACATAGCAACAGGTCTTCAAAAAGAAGATTAAGCTTAATATATCAGGGTATAATGATGATACGGTGGCTTAACGGTTAAGGCAATTGGTCAGTGAGCTGAAAGTCTGGGTTCAATCCCCAGGACCACCACTGTTAGGCTCTTGAGCAAGGCCCAACCCAGATAGCACAAACCTTTGGCCCAGATCTGCATGGATGCCCTCTCCTTTGGCTGGAGTGTACATATGGTTTAAGTTGGCATGCCAGATCAAGACCAAATGTGGTTGCCAGGTTCAAAAAGTCCCATCATTATGTTGCAGTTCTACAGATTTGGACCAAAACCCGATTAAAGATCTCAGCTGAGTGCACCCAAACCACATTTGGTCCAGATGAAAGATATTTTGGCTACCCAACTGGGCCAGCTTGCAGCCGTATCTGTTGCAGATCCGGCACCATAATTTGGACGGTTGTGCATTTGGACGAAGGACCTGATCTGTTTGGCGAATCTGTGACAAATGCCAGTGTACCTATTCCCTCATTGGCCCAATTGCTATCTCAGTTAATTCTCAATTGCTCTGTATGTAAGTCGCTCTAGATAAGTGCATCCGCCAAATGACACAAATGTAAATGTAATGGTTGGCATGACGGCCTCACAGCAAGGAGGTCTTTTGTTAAAGTCCCAGGCTGGGTGAGGGTGTTTTTCTATGGAGTTTCTTGTTCTCTTCACTCCACTTTACCCCAACAGTCCAAAGCAATTTAAGTTAGGCTAAATCGCGGTTCCAACCTGCCCCTAAGTGTGAATCTAGACATGAAGAGTTGTGTGTGTGTGTGTGTGTGTGTGTGTGTGTGTGTGTGTGTGTGTGTGAGTGTGTGTGTGTGTGTGTGTGTGTGTGTGTGTGTGTGTGTGTGTGTGTGTGTGTGTGTGTGTGTTGGCCCTGCGATGGTCTGACAAGATGTTCAAGGTGTACCCCACCTTCACCCAGTTATCAACCAGCTGCTAAATTCATGGCAGACAGTAACATAGTGAATAACATGTCTATTAAACACAAAGGAGGTCCTGGGCATAAGCCCTGGGATGGACAAAGGCATTTCTGTTTAAATGCACACAAGTGGGTCCTCCAGGTACTCCAGGTCACACACTCCAAAGATATGCAGGTTAGGTGAACCTATCTGTGTGTGAGTATGAGTATTAATGGTTTGTGTGTGTGTGTGTGTGTGTGTGTGTGTGTGTGTGTGACTGTGTGTGTGTGTGTGTGTGCGTTGCCCTGCAATGAGATGGTGTGCTGTTCAGGATGTTGTCTGAGATAGGAACCAACGTCCCCACAACCATTAAAAGATAAAGTCATTCAGCAAGTGAATGGATGAATCATTACGATGCTATTTAGCCTAAGCAACTCTTAAAAATAAAACTTGCTGATTTAATAATTCATAATTTGAAAAGTAACAAGTCTGTGGTTTTTATTTTTAGCAGAAAGTTAGAAAAATGGGAGCAATTTCAGTGGCTTTCCTTTCAGTTTATTCGCCTTCTAACACTCTACATTGATGCATTCTGGTCTTTCACCAATCACAGCAGTGCAGTCAGTCTTTCCTTGAGCGCAGACATGAGTGGTGGAATGGTGATCCAGATGTTTTCCAGTGCATTGACTTATGTTTTTTTGTTTGTTTGTTTGGTTTTTTTTCAGTGCATTGATTGGTGTCACAGGGCTGACAACATACAACCATTCACAATCATACCTAGGGGCAATGTGGAGCAGCCTATTAGCCTCATGTGCATATCCTCAGACTGTAGGAGGTGACCTGAGTACCCTAATGTATCCCATGGAAGCATAGGGAGAACAGCTATGTCCCAAACTCAAACCCAGGACATTATTGCTGTGAGGCAACTTTAATAATTTTTATCATCCTCTCCACCTTTACAAAATATGTCTGGGCAGTAATGGCAAAGTGAGCGAACCATTGCTGTTGTTTCTGAAGGGTCAGCTAATGGGGTTTCTCAGCATGTTTCTGCCCAACGGTGGCCTGGCAAGCTGTCCAGACTGTACTTCGCCCTCACCCAGAGTCGACTGAGATGGGTGCTACCCTCCCCATGACCCTAATTAGGATTAAGCGGTTCAGAAAATGCATGAATGAATTAATGAATAATGTTCCACTTGGGCAGTGGTGGTCTAGTGGTATAGGGCGCTGGATCGCTGATCCAAAGGTTGGGGGTTCGATTCCCACTCTCCACAAGGTTGTCACTGTCCTCCCCAGTGCAGCTAACTGGGTTATCAAAGGCCGGCCATGTCTCTCACTGTCTATGGTGTGAGGCATGTAAAAGAACCATTGCTGACTTTCCACAAGAGTAGGCTGCAAAGCCGTCCACGTGTTTCCCCCCTGCGATGGCCTGGCGAGCTGTCCAGGGTGTACTCTGCCCTCGCCCGAAGTTGGCTGGGATGGGCGCCAGCCTCCCCGCGACCCTAATTAGGATTAAGCGGTTACAGAAAATGAACTGAACTGTTCCCCTTGAATATATTCGCACATCTCATAAGTTCTTCCTTATAAAATTCTGCCACACAATACTATTCTAGCCAATCAGCAACAAGCAGTGTTTGTGTGAGAGGGTTGGTGCTTTGGCAATGTGTGCTTAATTTTGTTGGGAGGGAGGGTTGTACAGTCTGTGTGGCTCCCAGTTCAAATATTAATCATCTTTCTCTAGAATTATTAAGTAAATCTGTTGAGTTTATGTATATATATATATATATATATATATATATATATATATATATATATATATATATATATATATATATAGTATATCTATGTTTCAACCTTCACCTATGGCCTATGGTCAAGAGCTTTGGGTAGTGAGCGAAAGAGTAAGATTGTGGATACAAGCGGCTGGAATAGGCTTCCTTTGCCGGGGGGCGGGGCTCTCCCTTCGATAAGATGAGAAGCTCAACCATGCGGGGAGAGCTCGGAGTAGAACTGTTGCTCCCCTACATTGAGGGGCCAGTTGAGGTGGCTTGGGCATCTGGTCAGAATGCCTCCTGAACGCCTCCCTGGTGTGGTGTTTCTGGCATGTTTAACCAGAAAAAGACCTCGGGGTTGACCAAGAACACACTGGGGGGACTATGTCTCTCGGCTTTTTTGGGAATGCCTCGGTGAGACCTGGAAAACTGGAGGGAGTGGCTGGCGAGAGAGACGTCTGGACCTCATTGCTTAAGCTGCTGCCCCCGCGACCCGACTCCGAAATAAGCGGAAGATATATACAGGACAAGGAAAGACTTTCATTTGAAACGTCATTTTTCACTGAAAAATTTCAGTGAAAAATGAAGTTTCAATAGAAAGTCTTGGTCCTGTCCTTATATTTTTACTTATATTTGCTCTACGAAAAAGTATTGAGCACTCTCTTATGGAAGGATCTACTGAAAATTATATATATATATATATATATATATATATATATATATATATATATATATATATATATATATATATATATATATATATGTGTGTGTGTGTATGTATATATATATATATATATATATATATATATATATATATATATATATATATCTGAGCCGAGTAGCTCATCAGGCCTTTGCTTATTCCTGGTTTCTGTAGCGTGAAGCAACCAGGAGTTCAACACCTGAATGGGACGCTAGTCCATCGCAAGGTTACTTGTATAGTAGTTTTTTTTTACTGATACCCATTTACACTGCTTGGTGGACAGAGGCACACTTGTGGTTAAGACCTTATCCAGGGGTCTGAGGAGGTTTCAAACCCATGACCTCCTGATCATGAAGCCCACCACCCTAACCACTACGCCACTTACCCAACCCCCCCACCCCCCTGCCTAGAATTATTAAGCACCCATTTAAGAACATTCAACTGATTTATGATGATGAGCTGATATTTTTTATTCAAACTGAAATATTTACATTTATATATATATATATATATATATATATATATATATATATATATATATATATATATATATATATATATATATATATATATATATATATATATACATATATAATATATAAAATATAATAACAGAAAAGATAATGAATATTATAAGTTTGTTCAGGAATTTCTGATAAAGTGCCAATATGACATGGATTCTTGAAGGTAAATGTGTTCTCTGGACATAGTTGATTAAATATTGCGGAACACAAATGTACATTTTTCCATAACCCCAAATGAATAATCCTATTGAATCATAAAAAAGAATTGTTTAAATCGTGAGATGTTAGATAGATTCGCATTTTAATGTGGAACATAGTTATCATGCCCTGTATGGCACTTATGTGGAGTTTGGATGTTCTCCCTGTGTTTGTGTGGGCTTCTACCAGGTGCTCCGGTTTCACAAAGAAATGCACATTAGAATAATCAGATATTCATAATTGTTCCTGAGTGGGACAGTTGCATTGTAATTACCATGTGTGCCTCACAGCAAGAAGGTCGTGGGTTCGGGTCCTTGGATCAAGTGTTTCTGTGGAGTTTTCATGTTGTCCCTGTGCATGTGTCGGTTTTCTCTGAATACTCTGGTTTCCTCCTGCAGTCCAAAGACATACACATGAAACTGCGCGTGTGTGTGTGTGTGTGTTGGTCCTGCAATTGTATGGTGGTCATGGTGTGATGGTATGCTGAGCTGTTCACCCCATCTTCACTTGCAGTTGGCTGGGATGAGCTTCAGCGTCCCCATGACCTTCACAAATGATAAAGTTTTAAAAATTCTGAACAAAAATGGCTGAGATGGACAAACGTATCAGAAATAAAGCAGCTGACAGATTAGGGAATAAAACTAATCAATCCATTGACAGTAAAGCAAAGAAAGCAACATGCCGGGACTCGAGCTCATTTGCTCAGAACCTTCTTGGAAAGAAAAGCTCCCTGACAGCCGAGTAGTGCCGAGTTTATTTTCTCCTGCAGGAAGGCATTACGAGGGGGAGCCCTTGACTGGAGTCGGAGCATCCGTGTCAATTATTTCCTCCTGATCCCCACGCGCTATTTACAAGCTTGCTTGAAAGCTACAGCAGGCGTAATGGGATCGCTTCACACAGCTGATGATAAGCCATACTTTCAGTGTCACCTCAAATTGAGGCACAACACTGTTGCTGCGGAAGAAGATTAAGGGCAAGGGGGAGGGGGGAGGGGGGGGGGGGGGGGGGGGCTCTTTCCCAACACAGAATTTGAATATGAAACAAAAAAAAAAAAAAAAAAGAAGAAGAAGCAGGCTTCCATTTGCAGGAGCTGACAGCTATTAAAAGCCCCATGGCAGGCATTGTTACAGCGTCGAGAGGAACATGGAAAATAAGGGGGTTATAGCCTAATAAACAGCGGCACAAATACAATGCTTTGTGGCAAGAAAAAAAACAGCGATGGGGAGGGGGAAAACGAGAGGAGAGATATGTAGAGACTGTCAACACTGTCAAGGAAAATGGCCCTCAAATTAAGCGGCGCGTGTGCAGCAGTGCAGGGGAAGCGGGAAATTGCCTTTTATCACCTCGCCAAACAATGGGCAGGCTGACAGCGCTTAGCGTGATAACTTAGCATCCTTTTATTTACATTCTTAGGCCTCGCCGTCCTGTCTTTCTCTCTCACTCCCTCTCTCCATATCTGCATTTCTCTTCATGCCATTGACTTCTTCCCATCCTCGAATTCTGTTCGCTTTCAAGTGTTTAATATCATGCAAAATGGCTGTGTCTCTTCTCCCAGCAACTAATGCCCTCCTCCAAAGCTGCACTACAAAGCCGCTTGTTATCTGCCGTCCTGTTTATTATTTTTATTATCATCATCCCTCTCCTTCAGTACCATTTAGCTGCAGAGAGAAATATAGAGGCGAGAGCGATAGAGAAACTCTCTTCCTCCCACTGGATTTGTAAAATAAACTGCCCATTTACAGCACTGTGAAGAAATAAGATTATTTACAAACACGATTACAAGCAACACTTTATCATTTTACACGTTCTGCTTCCATGCAAAGCCTCGGCGCTGCCGAGCAGAGTTTTGTAACGGCAGTCAAATATTAAACCAAAAACAGAATGTTATTATAACTGTTTAACTTAAAAAAAAAAAAAAAAAAAAAAAAAAAAATATATATGTATATGTATAAACACACACACACACACACACACACACACACACACACACACACACACACACACAGGGATCCCTCTCTTTCCGCGGTTAATTGGGACCGCGATCCCCATGCGACCACCGAAATCCGCTAAGTAGGATCATCCACCCCTACTCGACTGACGTATACGTACATGTATATGTGTATATAATATCAATAAATACATATTCAATGCTATAAATGCTTATAATAACAATTAAACATTCAAAAATAATGCATACACACACATCCAGATGCAGATACGTGTGCACACACTCAGATGTTCACCTCACAACAATGTAAGTAGTTTTGATGGGAGATTTTGGGTTGTTTTCTGTTTTTTGTTGGGTTACGATTTTTTTTTGTTTGTTTTGGTTGTTTTTTTTTGCATAAGTGGTCTTGTTTTTGTGGCATTTCCCTTAACTTTTCCCCCTATTCTTCTTTAATTTCCATATTTTTTTAATTCGATGAATATTTTTTTAAAAATCAACGCGGCACTGAAGCTGCATAATATATATATATATATATATATATATATATATATATATATATATATAGGGATCCCTCATTTTCCAGGATTATATATATATATATATATATATATATATATATATATATATATATATATATATATGGGGATCCCTCATTTTCCAGGATTATATGGGACCGAGACCCCCGTGACAGCCAAATTTCTGCAAAGTAGGATCGCCACTCCAAACTGAGGTATACACACATGTGTCTTCTTCTTCTTCTTTTCCTTTTTCCCTTCAGGGGTCGCAACAGCGAATCATCTGCCTCCATCTCACCCTATCCTTTGCATCTTCTTCTCTTATACCAGCTACCTTCATGTCCTCCTTCACCACATCCATAAATCTTCTCTTTGGTCTTCCTCTAGACCTTCTGCCTGGTAGTTCCAACCTCAGAATCCTACCAATATACTCATTATCCCTCCTCTGTACATGTCCAAACCATCTCAATATAGCCTCTCTGACTTTGTCTCCAAACTTACATGTCTTACATGTGCTGTCCCTCTGATGTGCTCATTCTTGATCCTATCCATCCTTGTTACTCCCAAAGAGAACCTAACATTTTCATCTCTGCTACCTCCAGCTCTGCCTCCTGTCTTTTCCCCAGGGCCACTGTTTCTAAGCCATACAACATCGCTGGCCTCATCACCGTCTTGTACACTTTTCCTTTCATTCTTGCCGATACCCTCCTATCACACATCACTCCGGACACTTTTCTCCAACCATTCCAACCTGCCTACACACGCTTCTTCACCTCTTTTCCACACTCTCCACTGCTCTGGATTGTTGACCCTAAGTACTTAAAATCCTCCACCTTCCTTATCTCTGCTCCCTGTAACATCACGGTTCCTCATGGGTCCTTGTCATTCACACACATGTATTATGTTTTACTGAGGCGAAGCTTCATTCCCCTCCTTTCCAGGGCATACCTCCACCTCTCTAGATTTTCCTGCACTTGTTGTCTGTTCTCACTACAGATCACAATGTCATCTGCAAACATCATAGTCCATTGGGAATCTTGTCTAACCTCGCCTGTCAGCCTGTCCATCACCATAGCAAACAAGAAGGGGCTCAGAGCTGACCCTTGATGCAGTCCCACCTCCACCTTGAACTCTTCTGTCACACCGACAGCACACCTCACCACTGTCTTACATCTCTCATACATGTCCTGCACCACTCTAACATACTTCTCTGCCACTCCAGACCTCTTCATACAATACCACAGTTCCTCTCTCGGCACCCTGTCATATGCTTTCTCCAGATCCACAAAGGCACAATGCAGCTCCGTCTGACCTTCTCTGGACTTCTCTATTAACATCCTCAAGGCAAACACTGCGTCTGTGGTGCTCTTTCTTGGCATTAAACCAAACTGTTGTTTACAAATGCTGACCTCTGCTTTTAGACTAGCTTCCACTATTCTTTCCCATAACTTCATCGTATGGCTCATCAACTTTTTCCCTCTGTAGTTGCCACAACTCTGCATGATTCCCTTGTTCTTAAAAATGGGCACCATCACACTTCTTATTCATTCCTCGGGCATCCTCTCACTCTGTCAGACCTTGTTGAATGTTCTTGTCAGGAAATCTACTAATACCTCTCCTAGACACTTCCATACCTCCACCGGTATATCATCAGGACCAACTGCCTTTCCATTCTTCATCCTCTTCAATGCCCTCATCACTTCACCCTCACTAATCTTTGCTACTTCCTGGTCCTCAACGGTCACCTCTTCTACTCATTTTGCTCTCTCATTTTTCTTATTCATCAGCTCTTCAAAGTACTCTTTCCATCTTCCCAGCACACTGCTGTCATCAGTAATACAGTTCCCTCTCTATCTTTAATCACTCTAACTTGCTGCAGATCCTTCTCATCTCTATTTCTCTGCTGTGCCAACCTGTGTAAATCATTTTCCTCCCTCCTTACTTTCCAACCGAGCATACAAGTCATCATACACCCTCTGTTTGTCCTTTGACACTGCTACCTTCGCCTTACGCTGTGTCTCCCTGTACTCCTGTTTACTCTCTTTGGTCCTCTCAATGTCCTACTTCTTCTTAGCGAACCTCTTCCTTTGTACACACTCCTGCACTTCCTAATTCCACCACCAAGTCTCCTTATCTACTCTCCTTCCAGATGACACACCAAGTACTCTCCTTCCTGTCTCCCTGATCACATTTGCTGTGGTTGTCCAGTCCTCTGGAAGCACTTCCTTTTTCAGCTTCCACCACTTTGTCTGCTCTGCCTTTACCTTCTTCACCTTCCTCACCATCAGCGCCATCCTGCACACCACCATCCTATGCTGTTTGGCAACACTCTCACCCACTACTACTTTGCAGTCACTGACTTCCTTCAAATTACATCGCCTGCACAAGATGTAGTCTACTTGTGTGCTCCTCACCTCCGCTTTTATAAGTCAACCTATGCTTCTGTCTCTTCTGGAAGAAAGTATTCACCACAACCATTCCCATCCTTTTTGCAAAATCTATCCACATCTGTCCTTCTGCATTCCTGTCCTGGATACCAAACCTGCCAATCGCTTCCTCGCCCCCTCTGTTTCCTGCACCAACATGTCCATTGAAGTGTGCACCAGTGACCACTCTTTCACCTCTGGGGGTATTCTGCATCACTTCATCTAACTCACTCCAGAATCTCTCCTCTTCTAGCTCACATCCTGCCAGTGGGGCATAAGCACGAACAACATTGAAGATCACGCCTTCAATTTCTAACTTGAGACTCATCACTCTGTCTGACACTCTTTGCACTTCGAGAACATTCTTGACCAACCCCTCCTTCAAGATGGCTCCTACTCCATTTCTCTTCCCATCCACACCATGAAAAAACAGCTTAAACCCTAAGCTTCTTGCCTTGCTACCTTTCCACCTGGTCTCCTGAACACAGTATGTCCACCTTCCTCCTCTGCATCATGTCAGCCAGCTCTCTACCTTTTCCTGCCATAGTTCCAACATTCAAAGTCCCTACTTTCAGTCCTAGACTGATGGCTTTCCTCTTCTCTCTCTGCCTACGGACATGCCTCCCGCCTCTCCTTCTTCGAAGTCCTCGACCAACAGTAGTCCAATTTCCACCAGCACACTGTTGGTTAACAGATGGCGATCATTGTTAACCCGGGCCTCGACCGATCTGGTATGACATTCTTCGAAGCGACTCGCATATTTTATTTGGCATTTGTTTTACGCCGGATGCCCTTCCTGATGCAACCCTCTGCATTTATCCGGGCTTGGGACCGGCGTGAGGGAGAAACACTGGTTCCCCCCCCTCCCCCCCATACGGCTGCATTGTACACACATGTGTATATATATATATATATATATATATATATATATATATATATATATATATATAATATCGATAAATACATATTCAACACTATAAATGCTTATAATAACAATTAAACATTCAAAAATAATCCACAAGATGTAAATAAAATATAAATACACACACAGAGATGCAGAACTCACATAAAAATGTAAGTACTGTAGTTTTGATGGGGGGAGGTTTTTTTTTTGTTTGTTTGTCTGTTTGTTTGTTTGTTTTTTGTGTTGGATTACGTTTTTTTTGTGCATATTTGGCTTTGTTTTGCAGCATTTTACTTAACATTTTTCTCTATTCTTCCGTTATTTCCTTATTTTTTTTAATTTGATGAATATTAGTATATATCGTTTGATGAATATATATATATATATATACATGTCATCAGTTCATCAGTTCATTTTCTATACCAGCTTAATCCTAATTTGGGTCGCGGGGAGACTGGTGCCCATCCCAGCCAACTCAGGGCGAGGGCAGAGTACACCCTGGACAGCTCGCGAGGCCATCGCAAGGCGGAAACACGCTGACGGCTGCAGCCTACTCTTGTCGAAAGTCAGCAATGGGTCTTTTACATGCCTCACACCATAGACAGTGGGAGACATGGCCGGCCTTTGATAACCCAGTTAGCTCCACTGGGAGGGACAGTGACAACCTTGTGCAGAGTGGGACTTGGACCCCCAACCTTTGTATCAGCGATCCAGCGCCCTATACCACTCGACCACCACTGCCCCATCTATCTATCTATCTATCTATCGATCTATATATATATACACATATATATATACGGCAGTGGTGGTCTAGTGGTATAGGGCGCTGGATCGCTGATCCAAAGGTTGGGGGTTCGAGTCCCACTCTCCACAAGGTTGTCACTGTCCCTCCCAGTGGAGCTAACTGGGTTATCAAAGGCCGGCCATGTCTCCCACTGTCTATGGTGTGAGGCATGTAAAAGAACCATTGCTGACTTTCATAAAGAGTAGGCTGCAAAGTCGTCAGCGTGTTTCTCTCCCTTGCTAAAAGGGTTGTGACAGGAAGGGCATCCGACGTAAAAAAAACCTCTGCCAAAATCAAAATATGCGAATCAGATGATTCGCTGTGGTGACTCCCGAGTAAAAGGGAAAAAGCCGAAAGGAAGACAGACAATATATACATATATACATATACATACATATATATCTATATACACATATATATAGATAGATAAGATAGATATAGTGTGTGTGTGTGTGTGTGTGTTTCTGCACTCTGCGATGGCCTGGTGAGCCGTCCAGGGTGTACTGCCCTCGCCAGGAGTCGGCTGGGATGGGTGCCAGCCTCCCTCTTACCCTGATTAGGATTAATCAGTTACAGAAAATGAATGAATTTGTATATATGTATAGCGGTCAGCATGTTCGTGTCAGAACAAGAAGGTCCTGAACTAGCGTCCTGGCATTTCATCGTCAAGTTGGCATATTCTCTCCCATGTTTGTGCTTGTGTTTCATCTTGGTACTTCAGTTTCTTCACACAATCCAATGACGTTCACATGAGGCTCGTTGGATATTATTGATTGCTAATAACTATGAGCATGAACAATAGTGTGTGTGTGTGTGTGTGTGTGTGTCTGTGTGTGTGTGTGTGTGTGTGTGTGTGTGTGTGTGTGTGTGTGTGTGTGTGTGTGTGTGTGTGTGTGTGTGCGTGTGTGTGTGTGTGTGTGTGTGTGTGTGTGTGCGTGTGTGTTGGATTTGTGATGGTCTGACAGCTGCTCATGTCGTCTGTAGCCTTTAACCAGAATCAGCTGCGGTGGGTTCTGGCCTCTTCATCACACTAAAGAATAATGAAGTGGTTCAGATGAAACATGACTTTAATGGTAGAATATTTAATTGACTTAAACAAGCTATAGAATACAGTCGGACAAACATACAGTACATGCACGGCTTCATTTTTTCCCACGTAGTGTTTCCAGGTAGAACTATGAGGATGTACAAAAGAATCATCATCATCATCATCATCATCATCATCATCATCATCATCATTCCCTTCTTCCACTTCTTCTGGGTTAAGGTCGCGAGGACAACAGCCTAAGCAATGAGGTCCAGGCGTTACTTTCTCTAGCTATTTCCTCTAGTTCTTCCGGGGGGGACACCAAGGCGTTCTCAGACAAGATGGGACACATAGTCCCTCCAGTGTGTTCTAGGTCGACCCCAGGGTGTCTTCCCGGTTGGACATGCCCGAAACACACCCACCAGGGAGGCGTTTGGAAGGCAATCTGACCAGATACCCGAGTCACCTCAACTGGCCCCTCTCAATAAGTAAACGGAATCCAGAGGTTAATTTATTTGCTGAACGACTTAATACGACTTGGTTAAAGACAACACTTGAGCATAAGTGGGGTATACTCTGGACATCTCACCAGACCATTGCAGGCCAATACACACACACACACACACATACACACACACACACACACACACACACACACACACACACACACACACACACACTAACACACTAACACACGAACACAAACATTCACACTAACTCTTAGGGGCAATTTTAAACTGCTGATTATTGTAATGTGTGGATGTGCATGTCTTTGGACTGTGGGAGAAATCTGGAATAACCTGAGGAAACCCACACAAGCACAACGAGGTCATACAAACTCCACACAGAAACCCGAGTCCCCGACTCAAACCCAGGCCTTTCTTGCTGTGATGCAGACATGCTAACCATTGCACCACCCCGCTGCCCTTAAATTTCAAAGGAGCATAAATGAATGGTAAAATAAAGCATGCGGGTGCTTCAACAACGCTCTTGTAAAAATAGCCATCCAGAGAGAAGTTGGAGGAAATTTTGGCCATTTCTGTCTGGCGTTTGCTTCACTGTCCTTGCATGGGTTTCCTCTGGGTACCTCACTTTCCTCCCATAGTCAAATGACACACACTTTAGATCAGCTGACTACTCTAGTTTACCTATAGGCATGGATGTGAATGCTTATTTCCTTCATATCCTCCATGATGCTGACCGATCAGCATTGTAGGAAGACCTGATGGTTGGATGAATTTCCTGTGTGTGCCATAATATACCATTTCTACAGCAATTTCAGTGGTTCTGTACTGTGTATTTGCTGTCAACTACACTTTAAACTACACATGTTTGAGTAAATAAACATTATACAACATTAAACTCTGGGAACAATTCTTCTGGGTGCTCCGGTATACCTCCAGTGCCGCCAGTTGGACCGCTTTCCTCCCTCACTAAATTTTCCCATTGATGCTGACGTATGTGTATATAGTGCCCTAACATCACGTGGCCTCACATCCAGTGTGTGTTCCAATCTATTCCTGGGATAGCCTCCAGATGCCCCTCTAACCAGAGGATACATTTATGATTCCCCTGTTGATCATGTAACCAAATGATCATGTTGAGTGAAACTGGTGCTTCTATGACATCACTAATATTATTTTGCAATAACTGTGATTGGGGAAACCTCAGAACTATATATCATGCACCTCTATTAGATGCTTGTTATGGGATATATATTTAATTAAATCCATACCTCGCGTACTCTTTAAGGTCGCAGGGAAGCTACAGCCAATCCAATGTGACTCTGACTTTATCCAAACAGACAAACAGCCACTCACACTCATATTCAAACCTAACAGCAGTCTATGCCTATTAGCCTAACGTGCACGTCTTTGGACTGAGAGTGGAAACCAAAGAACACAGAGGAAACCCACCCAAACACAGGAAAAACAAGTGAATGTCCACAGAAGCACCAATCAGAACACCACTGGTTACTTTTTTGTGGTTTCAACTACAGGGATCCCTCATGTTCCGCAGTTAATAGAAACCGAGACCCCCCCACGACCGCCGATTTCCACGAAGTAGGATCGACCCCCCTGACTGACATATACGTACATGTATATGTGTATATACATACACTCCCCGAATTAATTGGTTCCGGACGGCCGAACGTAAGTTGAAAGTGAACGTAAGTTGTTACAATGACATATGATGTGTGACGTATGATGCTCATACTGTACTATATATCCACAAATACCATTACTGTATCTCATAAAACACCCCTAAATCAATTATTATAAACATAACATTGTAAAATAATATCAACATTCATTTTAAATAAATTAAATTCAAGCAAAATAATTTCAAATAGAATAATTTTAATCAAATTCACTCATCAAATATTAAATAGAGTATCAAATATAACCTTTAACATTCTCTATGATGTGATCTTTCTGCTTGTAAATGGTTCTGATGGTCGACAGATGGTCACATGACATGAAGCTGAGCTGAATCACCTGACACGAAGCTGAGCCGACTCACTTTACATGGAGCTTAAACCAGCCAATCAACGTGTACAATATGTGAGGCGCTCAATACCGAAAGTAGTGCACTTGCTGAAAGTAGTGCACTTGCTTGAAACAAAGCGCGGGTTATGCGGACTTCCGGCTTTCAAGTGAGCAAGGGCTTCGTTGAACTCGTTTAGTACTCCGTCTGCACTGTGAATCACCAGCAGAACAGAGAGTTCTCTTTTTTGGATTCGGGTTTTCATATTATAACTCTCTTTGCTTAATTGAGTATGCATGGTGGATTGTGCCAATCTGAGCAGATAGTTAATTCATCTCTGTGTATGCTAGTAGGCTTACGCTTCTGACCAACCATATTTGCTTTGGGTTACAAAAGTCCGCAAAAGAGTGTAAACACAAAGTTTACAGAGACAACGTCTTAACACAAGAGTAACACGCTATATACTAGTATATATATTCATTGTCATTGCGTCATTATGTCAGCGTACTACGTAGGTACGTCTAAACTCAAAATGTGCCTTTTTTTTTTTTTGGAAAAAAAACCAAAACAAAACAAAAAACGTAAAAGCGAAAAAACGTAAAACGGATGAACGTAAGGCAGGGAGCATCTGTAATATCAATAAATACATATCCAACGCTATGAATGCTTATAATAACAATTAAACACTCAAAAATAATGCATAAGATGTAAATAAACACACACACATACAGATGCACGCGCACACTCAGATGCAAATCTCACATAAAAATGTAAGTAGTTTTGTTGGGGGTTTTTTATTTATTTTGTTTGTTTGTTTGTTTGTTTTTTGTTTTTTTGTTTTTTATAACTGGCCTTGTTTTGCGGCATTTTCCTTAACGTTTCCCCTATTTTACCCGGTCCACAGTAAAATTGTCAAGTGTTGACCAGTCCACAGTGATAAAAAGGTTGGGGACCACTGTTCTAGAACCAATAGAGCAAACAATTGGAGAAAAAACATTCACAATAATCACCAGAAATAATTTCGAAGTCCCGAGTGCCTCTGCTTTAGATTATATATAAAAATTGCCGCTTTACTTTTTATTGGCACTTGTAGCACTCGAGGCATTCTTTCAGTAGAAATCGATGAGGGTTCCCTACTGAAAGAAGCTTCCTTGGGTCTCGAACCCAAGACCTTGTTGTGAAAAAAAAAGCGTTAATAACCAGGCCACTGTGACCTGGTTCATGACTTAATCTAAAGTGAGAAGCAAAGCTTGCCCCTTTAAAATGATCAATTGCCATGATATCATCCATAAATACACGTATATCGGTATGTTTAAATATACACTGCCACACCAATAATTTAAAAAAAGTGTTGCACACTCTATTATTTTCATGAAAAGATCATCATCATTCATGAAGATCCTTGATCGCAGCATGTATTCACCATGGCATTGTTGCTCCAGTTGGGGGTCAGCAACATTCATCGTTCATTTTCTGTAATCGCTTCATCCTAATTAGGGTCACAGGGAGGCTGGTGCCCATCCCAGCCGACTCCGGGCGAGGGCAGAGTACACCCTGGATAGCTTGTCAGGCCATCGCAGGGCTGAAACACGTTGACGGCTATGCAGCTCCTCTTGTTGAAAGTCAGCAATGGTTCTTTTACACGAACCCCTCACCATAGACAGTGAGAGACATGGCCAGCCTTTGATAACCCAGTTAGTGCACTGGGGGAACAGTGACAACCCATTGGGAGTGGGCTTGAACTCCCAACCTTGGGATCAATGATCCAGCACCTTTACCACCAGGCCACCACCACCCCTCAGCAACTTTAATGTTGCAATAATATGAAGCAGCTGATGTACTGAATGAGCAGGTGACCACATCAATGTAATTTTTTTGATGACTCGAATATAAAATGGGGACTCGAATAATAAAAAAGTGGTTCAGGGAGCATGATGAATTTTTTTCACATGTGAATTGGCCCCCCCCAGAGTCCTGACTTTAACCCTGTTGAATGTTTTCAGGATGTGCTGGAGAAGACTTTATGGAGTGGTTCAGTTTGTCCCTCATCGATTCAAGCTGTCGGTGAGAAATGAAACAACAGTGGATGGAAATAAATGTCCTGGTTCTTTATTTTGTTGAAACAATGGAATGACAATTACATGTGAATGATTACACTTTGGGTTTTTTTGGCAGAGCAGCGTATAATTAAAATCGTTCCTCTGGTCATAGGTAAAGTCCATTGGGCTTTTTACACCTGAGCCATCGTGGCTCATCAGACCGGTGATTATCCCCGGTTTCCATAGTGCGAAGCGACTAGAAGTTCAACTCCTCCTGGACTGGACGCTGGTCCATCACAGGTTACCTTCTCAGTATATTTTTACTGGTACCCATTTATACTGCTGGGTGAACAAAGGCACACTTGTGGTTGAGACCTTGCCCAGGAGTCTTAGCAGAGTGGGGCTCTAACTGGGATTTGAACACACAACCTCCTGATCGTGAGTGCAGCACCCTGACAACTACACCACCAGCCCCTCCTCTGGTTGTAAGGTCTTGTTATTGTTGTTGTCAAGAGATACAGAACCAAAACAAGATGTAAAACATGTGAATAAGATGTGGTGGTTTTGTGAGGAAATTTTTGTATTTCGCAAAAATGAACTGATCATGAAAGACAGAACACATCACATATTATCTAGTAATTGGGGCCATTACAATATAAAGATTTGTCAAGGTAGATGTGAAAAGGCTCAGACATCCAGGGAGGCAATGTAATCTATTACACCATGTGCTGAAAATAGACTTTGCCATGTGTGTGACTGTGAATTGGTGAGTCCTCTGAGCATAACCATGCCATTGCTGTAATTAATATTCCAGTTTAGGTGGGCTCTCTCATTTGTTTGAATAATGGCTGCTTCAGAAACAGGTCATTTAAAAGTTTGCAAAATCTCTTGGTGGGCAATTTCCTCATTATTATGAAAGCAGGGTGGCACAGCGGCATCATGGTTAGCACGTCAGCTTTACAGCCGGCAGGTACTTGGTTCGATTGCTGGGCTTGGGTGCTTCTGTGTGGAGAATGCATGTTCTACTTTAGCTTGTGTGGGCTTCCTCTGGGTTTTCTCCCACAGTCCGACAACATGCTCATACATCTGAGGGATAGTGTGAATGGGATATGTGTGTGAGCTTGTTAGACCTGCCCTCACCCACTGTTGGCTTAGATAGGCTCCAGCCTCCCTGTGACGTGTTAAGGAATAAGTTGCTCAGCAAATCAGTGAACGAGCAACTATGATAGCTGAAATCAGACCGGAGAGAAGCCAGAGTGAGAGAATTTCCACTTTCTGCCATGGACCCGGTAGCTCTGCCAGTGCTATAAACATCAAGCTGACATTTTTGACTCTTAATCGTCATGCTATTAGAATGCACAGAGTATACACTAACTTCCTATACATACACACTCCTGGGACTAAACGTTACTCTCAGAGGCAGAACAAATGCACTTCTCAACCTTTTTTTCATCCATTCTTTATTCCCTCCTTCATTGGGGAGTCAATTATAATCATCTTCATTTGCGGAGGATGGGGGAAGCAATCCCCAACTGACTGCACTCTCACTCACACCTAATGAGCACATGTTAAATGGCTCCTGCTTTTTTTTTTTTTTTTTTTCTGTGGCTACATGTGAATGCAAATGCGCTATTCATCCATGCTTTGCGTTTGTGGCCCATAGCCGTTGGATTTGATTAGAGCCCCTGTTTAATATTTATACCCCTCCCTCTTAGCTGGCGGCCACCCCATTTTCTCTTCAAGCCACGAACGGCCCATTGAGACCTTCTGTTTTCACAATACGATGTCCTCATGGATCCTACAAATTGTTATGATAGGCCAAGTCTCTTCATAAAGCCACTCCTTAAGAAGAACTGGATTTGAACTGCACTCCCAGTGAGGCCGATTCTTGATGTCAGAAAGGGAATTATGCATGTGTTTACTGGGGAAGGATGGATGGGGGTCCAAAGGTGATGGGTAGCTGACAGCTGGTTATGACCTTCATACAGAAGCTAGGGTGTATGTACAGTCTCAAGCATGTTGAGCTTTCTCCGGTTGACATATAGAATGACGACTTTTCATTCAGCAGGATTAGCCTAGACTTAACGTGGTGTTGTTGTTTTTTTTCTCCACGTCTGGATGCCTTAGATATTACTACGGGTTTCTGTGTAAACCCTGGCTGTTTGTGAAGCTGTATTTGTTAAACAGATGTTCTGCTTCGGTTCTTTGCTCTTCAGAGCTTCCCGACTGGATAGGGCATGTGTGACATCACAGACTCAGCTGTCTTCTTAAAGGGGGGGGATAGTCGACTCTGGAGAAAGATTCTTGATATTTGAACTTTACAGCCAAACAAATACACTTCTTCCCCTCCTAAATCCAGGTACATGGCTTGGTAAGGCTTGCCCCATTTTTTTCTCCAGACAAGCAAGAACAAGGTGTGATTGTGCTCCAAATGCCCCATGCGGCTGGTTAGCTAAAATAGCACTGTGTACGGGCAGCATGGTGGTGTAGTGATAAGCAAAAAGGTCCTGGGTTCGAGTCCTGGGCTCAAAATGAATGTGTTTGTGTGGAGAAATGACCAAGACTTTGCTGAAATAGGCTCCAGCCTTCCACAGCCCATCTGCATGTCTGCATGTTCTTCCTGTGCGTGTGTGGGTTTTATCCGGGACTCTGGTTTTCTCCCACAGTCCAAAGACAGGTTAATTGGCTGTTCCAAATTTCATGGGGCAGAGGTGGCCTGGTGGTAGAGGTGCTGGATAACTGATCCCAAGGTTGGGGGTTCAAGCCCCACCCACAACAGGTTCTCCAATGCCCCCTCCACCCCCCACCACCACCACCACCGCCCCCAGTGCAGCTAACTGGGTTATCAAAGGCTGGCCGTGTCTCTCACTGTCTATGGTGTGAGATTCATGTAAAAGGACCATTGATGACTTTTGACAAGATGAGCTGCATAGTAGTTAGCGTGTTTCTGCCCTGCGATGACCTGGAGAGCTGTCCAGAGTGTACTCTGCCCTCACCCAGAGTCGGCTGGGATGGGCGCCAGCATCCCCGTGACCCTAATTAGGATTAAATGGTTACAGATGATGAAAATTTCCTGTAGGAATTAGTTTCATCATGACTGATTGTGTGTGTTTGCCTGTGATGGTCTAGCAAGCCGTATAGGTTGTACCCTGCCTTTGTCTAAAGTAAGGTCACTAAAGTAAGGCCAAATGGGCTCCTGGCCTCCACATGTCCCTAATAGCAGGATTGAGCAGCTCGGCAAATGATAAGGTGAAAGCACTGTACTGCTCACACATTGCTCACTTTGTTTTTCTTCAACAGAGCCAGAACTGTTTAGAAATAGCAGATTTGCTTTTTCATCCCACAGAAAATTCACTAAATTTCACCCAAAAAAGGAATTACATTTGATTTAGAGACTCACCTTTAAAATTATACATCATACCCATGATGCACTGGGGCATTTTTAAGATTTGCTTTGCAGTATAAGCTTTATCTGAGAGGTTGTCAAGCCCTTGCAGAACCTGTTCTATCGGACAAATATCCATTCACATTCATAGCCACTATCTATGTCTTTGGATTGTGGGAGGAAACCAGGAAACCCCAAGGAAACTTGCAGATGCAAATAGAGAAAATGCAAGTTCTATGCAGCAATGTCCTCACTGACCATGGGGATTAAACTCATGACCAATGTTGCTTCGGGGTAAGTGTGAAAATTTTTTTAGTTACAAAAAAATTCTATGAACTTCCTGAGCCTTCACCATCAGTGGTCTGATTTATCACAACCACACCCACGGAAATGAGGTGAGGTGATCTCATCTCATGACTAACACCTTGACCTGTGTCTCACCTTAACATTACCACAACCCCCACTCACACAGGGTAGTGTGTGTGTGTGTGTGTGTGTGTGTGTGTGTGTGTGTGTGTGTGTGTGTGTAAGCCACATGTATCCAACTAACTTGAAGTGAAACTTTGTTTGTAACTGTGATATTTTTCCACATCTTTAAGTGTGTGTGTGTGTGTGTGTGTGTGTGTGTGTGTGTGTGTGTGTGTGTGTGAATATATTGAGCGGTCTCTTAAAATGTGGCCTTCCATCAATATGGCTCTCTGGTGTTTAGTCAACAGCTAAGCCAACAGAGTCTCAGAGGAGTAGCTCAGACCTTATCAATCTCACACTGTGCAAACACAGGCTGCTTCGATCTTATCAGTAGTCTAACCCACAGCATACAGGACTATAAACGAACACACACACACACACACACACACACACTGGTGTGCATTCCAGTTACCTTCCCTGTGCTCTTCAGTTACCAGTATTCTAGTATTCTGCCTGTGGTGTGCACATGTAGATGATGTAGATTTAAGATTTCTAACTGTATTTAAAATAAATAACATTGCCTTATTTTCTACATATAAATTGACCTCATGGAATTTTGGGAGTCATCAGGGGTCATCTGCATTCCTTAGGCAGCCAGCTAAACATCCATTTGTTAACTAACTGGACTAAAACTATATATATATATATATATATATATATATATATATATATATATATATATATATATATATATATAAAATACACACACACAAGACCACCTCATTGAGTAATTTATTCATTCATTGATTTTCCAAACCACCTAATTCTATTAGGGTCAACGCTGGGTGAAGATGGGGGTACAACAGGACACTGGGTAAAGGTGGGGGGTACACACCATGAACAAGTTACCAGACCACTGCAGAGCCAACACACACACACACACACACACACACACACACACACACACACACACACACACACACAGTTAGCTAGGGGCAATTTTTGGTTTTGGTTTTGGGAAGAAACCAGAGTACCCAGATGAAACCCACACAAGTATGCTTGATGAGGGGACATGCAAGCTCCACACTGCCATGCCCAATATTGGGACATGAACCCAGGACCTTCTTGTGTAAGGCAGACATGCTAACACCTGCACTACCACAGACCATCTCAGAACTGCAGGATACTGATTAATTTTAAAAAACACAATATCACTTTAACACAATTGTCTGCCTTCCTTTCGGCTTTTTCCCTTTTACTCGGGAGTCGCCACAGTGAATCATCTGATTCGCACGTTTGATTTGGCAGAGGTTTTTACATCAGATGCCCTTCCTGTCACAACCCTTTTTAGCAAGGGACAGAAACACACTGACGACTTTGCAGCCTACTCTTTACAAAAGTCAGGAATGGTTCTTTTACATGCCTCTCACCGTAGATATTGAGAGACATGGCCCGCCTTTGATAACCCAGTTAGCTGCACTGGGGGGGACAGTGACAACCTTGTGGAGAGTGGGACTCGAACCCCCAACCTTTGGATCAGCGATCCAGTGCCCTATACCATCACTTTAACACAATATTATGGCTTTTTTATAGCTGTCATTATCGTAGCAAAGAAATTCAAAACAAATTCCATACCGGACCGGTCAAGGCTCGGGTTAACAATGACCGCCATCAGTGCTGTTAACCAACAGGGTGCTGGTGGAAATTGGACTACTGTTGGTCGAAGAAGGAGAGGTCGAAAAAAGAGAGGCGGGAGGCGTGTCTGTAGGCAGAAAGAGAAGAGGAAAAGTATGAGTCTAGGATTGAGAGTAGGGACTTTGAATATTGGAACTATGACAGGAAAAGGTAGAGAGCTGGCTGACATGATGCAGAGGAGGAAGGTGGACATACTGTGTGTTCAGGAGACCAGGTGGAAAGGTAGCAAGGCTAGAAGCTTAGGAGCAGGGTTTAAGCTGTTTTTTCATGGTGTGGATGGGAAGCGAAATGGAGTAGGAGTCATCTTAAAGGAGGAGTTTGTCAGGAATGTTCTAGAAGTGAAAAGAGTGTCAGACAGAGTGATGAGTCTCAAGTTAGAAGTTGAAGGTGTGATGTTCAGTGTTGTTAGTGCTTATGCCTCACAGGCAGAGTCCCCCAGAGGAGAAAGAGTGGTCATTGGAGCAGATTTCAATGGACATGTTGGTGCAGGAAACAGAGGAGACAAGGAGGTGATGGGCTGGTTTGGTATCCAGGACAGGAACACAGGACAGATGTTGATAGATTTTGCAAAAAGGATGGAAATGGCCATGGTGAATACTTTCTTCCAGAAGAGACAGGAGCATAGGATGACTTATAAAAGTGGATGTAGGTGCACACAGGCAGACTACATCTTGTGTAGACGATGTAATTTGAAGGAAGTCAGTGACTGCAAAGTAGTAGTGGGTGAGAGTGTTGCCAAACAGCATAGTATAGTGGTGTGCACGATGACGCCGATGGTGAGGAAGGTGAAGAAGCCAAAGGCAGTGCAGAAGACAAAGTGGAGAAAGCTGAAAAAGGAAGATTGTCGTGTTGTCTTCAAGGAGGAGTTGAATCAGGCTTTGGGTGGTCAGGAAGTGCTTCCAGATGACTGGACGACTCCAGCTAATATGATCAGGGAGACAGGTAGGAGAGTACTTGCTGTGTCATCTGGAAGGACAGTAGATAAGGAGACTTGGTGGTGGAATGACGAAGTGCAGGAGTATGTACAAAGGAAGAGGTTAGCTAAGAAGAAGAGGGATATAGAGAGGACCAAAGAGAGTAAACAGGAGGACAGGGAGACACAGCATAAGGCAAAGGTAGCGCTGTCAAAGGCCAAACAGAGGGTGTATGATGACTTGTATGATAGGTTGGACAATAAGGAGGGAGCAAATTATTTATACAGGTTGGCACAGCAGAGAAATAGAGATGGGAAGGACGTTCAGCAAGTTAGAGTGATTAAAGACAGAGTGGGAAATGTATTGACTGATTACAGGAGTGTGCTGGGAAGATGGAAAGAGTACGTTGAAGAGCTGATGAATGAGGAAAATGAGAGAGAGAAAAGAGTAGAAGAGGTGACTGTCGAGGACCAGGAAGTAGCAAAGATTAGTAAGGGTGAAGTGAGGAAGGCATTGAAGAGGATGAAGAGTGGAAAGGCAGTTGGTCCTGATGACATACCGGTGGAGGTATGGAAGTGTCTAGGAGCGGTAGCAGTAGACTTCCTGACAAGAACATTCAACAGGGTCTTAGAGAGTGAAAGGATGCCAGAGGAATGGAGGAGAAGTGTGCTTGTGCCCATTTTTAAGAACAAGGGAGACATGCAGAGTTGTGGCAACTACAGAGGGATAAAGTTGATGAGCCATATGATAAAGTTATGGGAAAGAATAGTGGAAGCTAGACTAAAGGTAGAGGTCGGCATTTGTGAACAACAGTTTGGTTTCATGACAAGAAAGAGCACCACAGATGCAGTGTTTGCCTTGAGGATGTTAATTGAGAAGTACAGAGAAGGTCAGATGGAGCTGCATTGTGCCTTTGTGGATCTGTAGAAAGCATATGACAAGAGTGCCGAGAGAGGAACTGTGGTATTACATGAGGAAGTCTGGCGTGGCAGAGAAGTAAGTTAGAGTGGTGCAGGACATGTATGAGAGATGTAAGACAGCGGTGAGGTGTGCTGTCGGTGTGACAGAAGAGTTCAAGGTGGAGGTGGGACTGCATCAAGTCAGCTCTGAGCCCCTTCTTGTTTGCTATGGTGATGGACAGGCTGACAGACGAGGTTAGACAAGAATCTCCATTGACTATGATGTTTGCAGATGACATTGGGATCTGTAGTGAGAGCAGAGAACAAGTGCAGGAAAATCTAGAGAGGTGGAGGTATGCCCTGAAAAGGAGAGGAATGAAGGTTAGCCTCAGTAAGACAGAATACATGTGTGTGAACGACAAGGAACCAAAAAAAACGGTGAGGTTACAGGGAGCAGAGATAAAGAAGGTGGAGGATATTAAGTACTTAGGCTTAACAATCCAGAGCAATGGAGAGTGTGGAAAACAGGTGAAGAAGCGCATGCAGGCAGGCCGGAATGGTTAGAGAAAAGTGTCCGGTGTGATCTGTGATGGGTATCGGCAAGAATGAAAGGAAAAGTGTACAAGACGGTGTTGAGGCCAGTGATGTTGTATGGTTTAGGAACAGTGGCACTGGGGAAAAGACAGGAGGCAGAACTGGAGGTAGCAGAGATGAAAATGTTGAGGCTCTCTTTGGGAGTAACGAGAACAGATAGGATCAGGAATGAGTACATCAGAGGGACAGCATATGTAAGACGTTTTGTAGACAACGTCAGAGAGGCTAGATTGAGATGACTTGGACATGACATAAATCTTCTTTTTATGGATGTGGTGAAGGAGGACATGAAGGTCATTGGAGTAAGAGTAGAAGATGCAGAGGATAGGGTGAGATGGAGGCAGATGATTCGCTGTGGCGACCCCTGAAGGGAACAGCTGAAAGGAAAAGAAGAAGAAGAAAAAGTTATTATCTTAGCACCAGATGTTTGTTATCCATGTGATAGTTTATCTAGTCAGTCTGTGTAGAGTCTTCATTATATGCATTTACCCTTTTGAACATGACAAAAACCTTAGAACAGCAATTAGCTTACTGTGCATGTTTCTGGAATGTGCCAGGAGTATCCAGAGGAAATGCATGCTCAGGTATCACATGCAAACTTCACACAGCCTGAGAATCAAACCCAGGATCTTCTTGCTGTGATGCTGACAGTCTAACCACTGCACCAGCATGCTGTACGAAAATATTTATTTTAAATCAGAATCTCTTATTGATCTCGGAGGAAATTATGTAAATTCATTCATTTTTTTTTCATTCTCTGTAACCACTTAATCCTAATTATGGTCGAGAGGTTAGCGCCCATCTCAGCCGACCCCAGGCAAGGGCAGGGTACATCCTGGACAGCTCACCAGGCCATCGCAGGACAGAAACATGCTGACGGCTATGCAGCTTCTCTTGATAATGTCAGCAATGGTTCTTTTGCATGAACGTCCCACCATAGTCAGTGAGTGACACTGGGGGGACAGTGACAACCTGTGGTGAGTGGGGCTTGAACCCCCAACCTTAGGATCAGTGATCCAGCACCTTTACCACCAGGCCACCACTTTTACACCTGTGCACAGCATTTACCTACACATGGGCTTTTGACCATCTTTTGGAGAAGTTCCACTATTTATTCATTCTTTTTGTTTTCTCCTTGCACCCACTTTGTTTATTGTTTACTGATACTGATTATTCATTTCCCGAATTTTTTCATCCTATCAGGGTTACGATGAGCCATCTCTGGGCAAAAGCGGAGCACACTATGAACAGCTTACCACTTCATCTTGGGGCCAACACATACACATAGCCATTCTCACAAGAAACTAATTTCTGGGGGCAATTTGGAACAGCCAGTTAACCTAAATGGCATGTCGGTGGACTGTAGGAGGAAATCCACATAATCACGCATAAACTCCCAAGAAAAATACCAGGAATCGAACCCAGGACCTTGTTTCCATGAAATGAACATGCTAACAACTGCACCATGAATCAAGTCATTTATGTATTTGATTGTTTGTCGGGGCAGTGGTGACCTAGTTGTAAGGTGTTGGATTACTGATCCCAAGGTTGGGGGTTCAAGCCCCACTACCACTGGGTTGTCACTGCCGTCCCCCAGTGCAGCTAACTGGGATATCAAAGGCTGGCCATGTCTCTCACTGTCTGAGGTGAGAGGTTCATGTGAAAGAACCATTGCTAACGTCAAAAAGAATTGCATAGCCGTCAGTGATGGCATTTCGAGCTGTCCAGGGTGGACTCTGCCCTCACCCAGAGTCGGCTAAGATGGGCACCATTAGTATAATTAGGATTAAGTTCAGAAATGAATGAATGAATGTTTGTTTGTTCACTTCTTAAATAAATAACTTCCATATCCATCATCTGAACCACTTAACCATCAGTGTCCCAGGGGAAGCTCTAGCCCTCCCAGATTGCTTCAGGTGAAAGGCCAGATTACAACCTGAATAGGTCACTAGTCTGCTCAGAACCAACACATACTAACTGACTAACTAAGAAGTTTATTTGTTTGTTTATCATGTTTGCATGCATGTGAGTGACACTGTGGCACCGTGACTAGCACATCTACATCACAGCAAGAAGGTCCTGGGTTCAAATTCTGGGTTTGGGTTTTTCTGTGTGGAGTTTGCATGTTCTTTCTACACTTGAGTGTGCTTCCTCCAGATACTCCAGTTTGCTCCCACAGTCCAATGACATGCAAGTTAAGCTAACTGTCTATTACAAAGTGTCGCTGAGCGTGAATAAGCATGGCTGTGTATGTTTTGAACTGCAGTGGTCTGGTGACTTGTTCAGGGTGTACCGCAGCTTTGCTCCATGTTGGCTGAGGTATAAACTGGTCTCCCATGATCCTGGGAAGTTTAAGTTGATCGGAAATGAACGAATGCATGTGTGCCACTACAGTATATGATTTGAATATAATGAGTCTCTGTTTGTCATTTGTTTCTGTTTTCAAGTTATTTGTCAGAGATTCTTAATTCTGATTAGCATTCTCCTTGCCCTCCCCTCCCCATAAGACTTCCCAGAAGATTGTAGCGCTGTTTGAACCTCTTGAACTTTTCTTGGACCATTTTAAGTTATCCGTCCATGTTATTGATGTATGTACAGCCTTTTTTAATATCGTGTGCATACTGCTGAGCTGTAACTGAATCCTTTATTTAGGCTGATCTGCACTCTGGACAATAGGAAGACTGCAGAGAACCTGGGGGGAAACACCCCCGGACCCCCCCCCCCCCCACACACACACACGCACACACACTCAAACCTGAGGAGGCCCTGCAAACTCCACACAGAAAGATCCAAATAAGACGCAGCGCTACCCAGGCCACCGCCACCCAAACAAGAAAAAGCTCCAGATAATGGAATTGTATTACACACCTACCATACTGTGTAGGATTTCAAAACGGAACCTGAGGCAAGACATTATGTCTGTGTTATTAAGTTTATTTTTCAGGACTGTGGTTTGTTAAAATTATTAAATGCTTCTGACCTGTTTCAGTGTGAAATTCCTCTCACTCACTCATTTGCTAAGCAGCTTGATCCTACTCGGGTCATGGACAGACTGGAGCCTATTTCAGCCAACACTGGGTGAAACACCCTTATAGGTAAGTCTGTTGGGCTTTTTCTATAGCAAGAAGCGAGTAGGAGTCCAACTCCTCCTGAATGAGATGCTAGTTCATCACAGGTTACCTTACCAGTATTTTTTTACTGGTACAGTAGGCCCCCGTTTTTCATAATGGTTCGGTTCCGGCCCTTCTTGCAGATCATGAAAATTCACGAGTTATTGATGCAGTTTTAAAACCCATAATGTTTTTATTACAAATAACGATATTACAAATGCTAAATATGCTAATTAAACACATTCTATAAACGGTCTTCATCATCAATACAGTAATAATTCACTAAAATGTAGTAATGATTAAGAAAAACTTATTACTTTTATACTGTGATAATATTTATGAATAAATAAAGCACTTAGGCTCCTTACTCCTGCCATCTGCTGGGCCCCGGGCAGCACAGAGCGGGACAGGAAGAGACTGAACAAGCTGGTCAGGAGGGCCAGCTCTGTCCTCGGCTGCCCACTGGACTCTGTGGAGGAGGTGAGTGAGAGGAGGATGGTAGCAAAGCTCACATTCATCCTGTTCGACAGCTCTCACCCACTGCACCAGACTGTCGAGGAGCTAAGCAGCTCCTTCAGTGGACGACTGAGACATCCTCAGTGCAGGAAGGAGCGCTACCGCAGGTCGTTCATTCCCACCGCTGTCAGACTGTACAACGCCACTTTGTAACTGTCTGTGAAAATACCGGTTATGTGCAATAAAAACCCCGTGCACTTTAATCAACCACATCTACCCCACTGACTGTGAACCACATCAACCCATCTACTCTGCACTCAGCTACATTACACTTTAATATAGGCCAGTCTATAAAGTTGCTCCATTCTTTTCTTTTATTGTTTAGTAATTTATACTATTTATGTATCTATTTATTTATTTACTTCTATAATATATGTATGTGTGTATGTTTGTACTTGTATCTATTTTTGCACCCCCTACTGATAGTACCTCAAGAGCCTGTAACAGTGAATTTCTCCATTGTGAGATTAATAAAGCTGTATCTTATCTTATCTTATCTTATCTACCAGAAGCTAGAGAAGATGCAGGGCATTTGAGTGACATCATAGCGCTTAAATAATCATTAGAAACACACGAAAAAACCGTGAATTCACAATTCAAGCAATCACGTTGACAACTTGTGCGCGAAGGAGAAAAAAGAGGTATACACATCATCTGCAACCAATCAGCAGGAGGGAGAAACAGAAGCTCTTAGACATTGGCTAAATTTGAATCACATGCCGGTTACTTCCGGGTTTGTCTTCAATCCGTGAGTATGCGGGGGCACGAGCGCTGAACCACGAATGATCAAGGGCCTACTGTACTCATGTATACTGCTGAGTGGACAGAGGCACACTTATGGTTGAGACCTTGCCTACAGGTCTTGGCATGGTTGGGGTCTAATTGAGATTCGAACCCATGACCTCTCAATTATGTGCCCAGCACTCTAACCACTACACCTGAAGACACCCTGAACATCTCACCAAACCATTACAAGGCAAACCCAAGACACACAACCATTCACACTTACGCTTCGGGACAATTTGGAACATTCAAGCCTGACGTGCATATCTTTGGATGACAGGAAGAAGCCGAAGTGCCTGGAGGAAATCCATGTAAACATGGTGACGACACAAACATACAGGAACAAGACTGGGAATGGACCACCTTTTTCTGTGAGGCGGACCATGCCGTCCATACTGGTGCTATATTGTGCCATGAAAATGAGAATGTAATTGTTGCACCCATTATTCTTCAGAGTATAAGCATTTCTGTCGAGGTCATACTGGGAGTTTAAAGGATTTCAGAAGGGACATGTGGAAAAGCGGGTGTGGAGGAGTAGGAGACTAATGAAAATGAATGAATGAAATAAACACTGACATGATAAACAGTGAGCTCATGCTCCAATGTACCTTCCATACACGCACATCAAACACCCACACAGGCGTATGTAGTATTTGTGAGAAGAGTTGCTTTGTGTGCAGACACACTCACACTAAATTGTGCGATGCTAATAATTGCAGATCTTTAACAGGGGTCCAAAACTTTGGAATCTACAGCTGTAGCCTCTTAATCAAATATCTTGATGGATTTCTATTATGATGTGAACCTTAAGTGTCCACATGGGATTTAGCACACACACACACACACACACACACACACACACACACACACACACACACACACACACACACACAAACACACACACAGGCATCACCATTCCATCAGTGGAAAATCCCGCCCTCACTCTTTCTCGCATGTCCCATCGGAAATGAGTCATTGTGAGCTATATGGCAAACCTTTGCTAAACAAAACTGATATCATTAAATGTTTATTATTCAATATCATATATGTAATTTATTAAACTTTGCAAAGGCTTGTACAACTTTTTTCCTCAATCTCTTATACAGCACAATGTACTCTAAAAAAGCTGTATACATCACCATTAAAAAAGAAAACAGAAAAACAATAATAATCATAAAGCAGGGCAGCATGGTGCTTATTGATTTGCACATCCACGTCACAACAAGAAAATCCTGGATCCAGGCTCGGAGATAATGGTTATGTGTGGAATTTGTATGTTTTCTCCATGCTTGCATCAGTTTCCTCTGGACCCTCCTGTTTCCTCCCACAGTCCAGAAACATGAATGTCAGGATAAATGGCTGTTCAAACTAATTGTGGGTATGTTAGCCCTGTTATGGACTGGTGAGCTGTACAGGGTCTATTCTTAGATAGGCTCCAGCCTACATAGTAGCATTAAGTGGTAGGTAAAATAAAAAAATAAAAAAATCACTCTTATGTGCTAAACCATTTACTCATACTAGGGTCACACGGTGGGGTGGGGAGTTGGGGCTAGCTAAGTCAATTTTGGGAAAAGGCAAGGTACACCTTGAAACTCACCAGTTCATCAAAGGGCCATGTCACATATAACCATTTGCAATCACATCCACATCAATCAATTAGCCATATATGCGTGTCTTTGGGGCAGCGGTGGCCTGGTGGTAAAGGTGCTGGATCACTGATCCCAAGGTTGGGTGTTCAAGCCCCACTATCACCGGGTTATCATTACTGCCCCCCTCGTGCAGCTAATTGGGTTATCAAAGGCTGGCCAAGTCTCTCACTGTCTATGCTGGGAGGTTCATGTAAAAGAACCATTGCTGACTTTCATCAAGAGTAGCTGCATAGCCGTCAACGTGTTTCTGCCCTGCGATGGACTTGCGAACTGTCCAGGGTGTACTCTGCCCTCGCCCAGAATCGACTGAGATGGGCACAGGCCTCCCCATGACCCTAATTAACATTAAGCAGTTCAGAAAATTAATGAATGAATGAATGAATGAATGAATACATGTCTTTGGAATGTTGGAGAAAGCCTGAGCACCCAGATGAAACCCATGCAAGCACAGAAAGAACATGGAAACTCCACACAGAAATACCAGCGACTTGAACCCAGGACTTTCTCAATATAACATGGATGTGCTTAGCACTACACCACCGTTCTGATCTAGACCAGAGACTGAATATGCCAATACTGTGTGTGTTTGAAGAAAGGCCATCATTAAAGCCAACAGTGAGTTATTATGCTTATGAGGATGAATTGATACCCTGTTGAGTTGCTGACTGGCAATTTGGAAACAAACACAACAGTGTGAATGGACATGCATTTACTTTTAACAGTGACAGGAGACTGCTGTGAATAAAAACCCATAAGCCCAAAGCCACTGTCAAAGCATCAGAAGGGCTGGATTTCAGTTAGAGACCCAAAAGAGCAGGCCCTGGGCTACTGTCCAGCATTTATAAAGAGGAACAGGAGGAGACCATCTGAAACAGCGCAGAAGAAAGGTATGCCAGGTGAATCCTCTCTGACATCAACTCAACATCAGGAGCTCAATGAACGTAGCTGCTGGGGAGTAATGAAAACCTTATGAGCAACCGCACAAAAGGGAGGATGGAGAAAGCCGAGAACTCTGATCTTTAAAAACCTGATCTTTGTTTTCTTTTCAAAGCAGCCAAACAAACCACTCTCTCGCAAAGCACCTGGACACACTCGCTGCATTACAACACTAAAGATAAACACGCCAGATATTGTCCATGCATTACAGTACATACAGCACGAGTTAATGTATGCACAATAATGGATCACGACAATGTCCATTCACAACTGTGTCAATCATAAATTTTCTGAGCTGCTTAATCCTATTAGGGTCGCAGAGAAGAATACTGAGTGTAGGTGGGGTACATGCCAAACAGCTCACCAGACCACTGCAGGGCAACACAAACACAACCACTCACACACGCTACATACCTGCAGGCAATTTGGAACAGCTAATTATCATAATTTGCATGTGCTTGTCTTTAGACTGTGGAAAGAAATCAGAATACCCAGAGCAAACCCATATAGGCACAGAGAGAAGATGTGAACTTCACACAGGAACATATGAGGCCAGAACTTAAAATCAGGACCTTCTTCAATGGGCCAAGATTAGTCCTGATCGATGTGACAGACTGATCTGCAGCTACAGGAAGCGTCTGGTTGAAGTTATTGCTGTCAAAGGGGGGCCACAAAATATTAAATGTGTTACTTATTCCTCCCCCTTCTGTCACTGTTTGCATGCTATCCTCATTAAAATATGAAAACCTATAAATGTTTGGGTGGTTTTAGTTAAAGCAGACACTGTTTTTTCATCTGTGTGATTTTGACAAAGATCAGATCACATTTGATGGTGATTTTATGCAGAAATGGGAGAAATTCCAAAAGGTTCAGATACTTTTTCATACCACTGTATGTGTGTGTGTGTGTGTGTGTGTGTGTGTGTGTTGTCCCTACAATGGACTGGAGAGATGTTCAGGGTGTACTCCGCCTCTAACAAGGGTTGCTGGAAATAGGCTCCAGCCTTCCTCTAATGTAAGCAGAATTAAATAGTTCAGCTTATAACTGACTGAATGAATATTTAATAAGATGCACCTCAGGATTACTGCATAACCTGACCTTTGACCTTATCTAACCTTTTTCTTGCATTCATTTTCTGAGCCGCTTAATCCTAATTAGGGTCGTGAGGAGGCTGGCGCCCATCTCAGTTGACTACATGTGAGGGACACCCTGGACAGCTTGCCAGGCCAACATAGGGCAGAAACACGCTGACAGCCATGCAGCCTACAATGGTTCTTTTACATGAACCTCACACCATAGACAGTGAGAGACATGGCTGGCCTTTGATAACCCGATTAATGCACTGAGGAGACAATGACAATCTGTTGAGAGTGGGCCTTGAACACCCAACCTTGGGATCAGTGATCCAGCACCTTTACCACCAGACCACCACTGCTGCCTCTAACCTTTTTAATTAAACAATTTTATGTTGTTGGGCATTTACAAACTCAAATTGTATGTCTATATTCAAACTATATTATATTATACATTATAGTTCAGAGTTTATTAATAAAAGTTGTGAGTGAACTGGACAGATGGACCATTACGATGCTGCTCATACATCATGGTCATGGGGAAGCTGGTACCAATCGGAGCTGACTTTACTTGCCAGGTGGACGACATTCTCCTCACATCTGAGTGGGATAATGCAGTTCAGTGGTTCGCTGTTCTTTCATTACACTTAAATACATTCCTGGTCGACAATGCGGTCTACGGAAACATAAGATAAGATAAGATAAGATACAGCTTTATTAATCTCACAATGGAGAAATTCACTGTTACAGGCTCTTGAGGTACTATCAGTAGGGGGTGCAAAATAGATACAAGTACAAACATACACACATACATATATTATATAAGTAAATAAATAAATAGATACATAAATAGTATAAATTACTAAACAATAAAAGAAAAGAATGGAGCAACTTTATAGACTGGCCTATATTAAAGTGTAATGTATCTGAGTGCAGAGTAGATGGGTTGATATGGTTCACAGTCAGTGGGGTAGATGTGGTTGATTAAAGTGCGCAGGGTTTTTATTGCACATAACCGGTATTTTCACAGACAGTTACAAAGTGGCGTTGTACAGTCTGATAGCGGTGGGAATGAACGACCTGCGGTAGCACTCCTTCCTGCACTGAGGATGCCTCAGTCGTCCACTGAAGGAGCTGCTTAGCTCCTCTACAGTCTGGTGCAGTGGGTGAGAGCTGTTGAACAGGATGGATGTGAGCTTTGCTACCATCCTCCTCTCACTCACCTCCTCCACAGAGTCCAGTGGGCAGCCGAGGACAGAGCTGGCCCTCCTGACCAGCTTGTTCAGTCTCTTTCTGTCCCGCTCTGTGCTGCCCAGGGCCCAGCAGATGGCAGCGTAGAGGATTGCAGAGGCTACAACAGAGTCATAAAATGTCCTGAGCAGAGGTCTGCATATGCCGAAGGACCTGAGTCTCCTCAGAAGGTGGAGGCGACTCTGGCCCTTCTTGTACAGGGCGTTGGTGTTGTGTCATGACAGCGCAAGCATATTGTTGTCCATTAGGTGTTTGAATAGGAAGACTCATTACTACAAGCTTTGGACATGTTTGTTGCCTGGCGTACACTGATTTTAATTATTAATATTAGGTGATTATAAATATTGGTAGATCTTTTAAAGGAAAAGAACTTTGTCATCGACTGATAAAGGATCAATTGTAATGGCTGAGTTATTATCTCAGATGTGTAGTTTGTGTATAATTTAATAAATACAGATGCTCCCCAACTTACGTTTTTGTTAGGTTCCGGACGGCAGAACGTAAGGTAAAAAAAGCATAACTAGTTACTGTATGTTCCAGTGACATATAATGTTCATACTGTACTATATCCATTATATACCATTACTGTATCTCATAAAACACCCCTAAATCAATTATTAAAAACATAAAATTGTAAAATAATATCAAATATATCATCGTCATCACCATCATCATCATCTTCATCATCATCATCATCATCATCATCATCATCATCATCATCATCATCATCTTCAGCTAAGTTCAGGGTTGGGTCGCGGGGGCAGCAACCTAAGCAAAGAGGTCCAAACGTCCCTCTCCCCAGCCACCTCCTCCTACTCTCCCAGGGGGAAACCAAGGCAGTCCCAGACAAGTCGAGAGACATAGTCCCTCCAGCTTGTTCTAGGTCGAGCCCGGGGTCTCTTCCCGGTTGGACATGCCCGAAACACCACACCAGGGAGACGTCCGGGAGGCATTCTGACCAGATGCCCAAGCCACCTCAGTTGGCTCCTCTCAATGTGAAGGATCTACTCCGAGCTCTTCACGGATGGTAGAGCTTCTTACATTATCACTAAGGGAGAACCCCGCTACCCAGCGAAGGAAGCTCATTTCAGCCGCTTGTATCCGTGATCTTGTTCTTTTGGTCACTACCCAAAGCTCGTGACCATAGGTGAGGGTTGGAATGTAGATTGACTGGTAAATTGAGAACTTCGCTTTGCGGCTCAGCTCCTTCTTCACCACAACAGACTGGTACTGGCTCCGCTTAACAGCAGAGGCTGCAGCGATCCATCTGTCGATCTCTCGCTCCATCCTTCCCTCACTTGTGAACAAGACCCCAAGATACCTAAACTCCTCCACTTGGGGCAGGACCTCATTCCCGACCCTTGTCCAACTGAGAACCATGGCCTCAGACTTGGAGGGACTGATCCTCATCCCAGCTGCTTTGCACTCGGCTACGAAGCGCTTCAATGAGAGCTGGAGGTCCCGACTTGATGAAGCCAAAAGGACAACATCATCTGCAAAAAGCAGAGACGAGATCCGATGGCCACCAAACCAGAACCCCTCAATACCTCGACTGCGCCAAGAAATTCTGTCCATAAAAATTATGAACAGAATCGGTGACAAAGGACAGCCTTGGCGGACTCCAACTCCCATCGGAAACAAATTCAACCTGTTATTGCCAATACGGACCAAACTCTGGCTCCGGTGATACAGCGACCGAATGGCTCGTAGCAACGGGTCCGGAACACCGTAGTCTTGGAGCACACCCCACAAGATCGTTGGAGAGGCACAGTCGAAAGCCTTCTCCAAATCCACAAAGCACTTGTGGACAGATTTGGCAAACTCCCATGCCCCCTCCAGAATCCTGTGGAGAATATAGAGTTGGTCAAGAGTGCTACGGCCAGGACAAAAACCACATTGTTCCTCCTGAATCCAAGGTTCGACTATCAGTCGGATCCTCCGCTCTAGTACCCCTGCATAGACTTTCCCAGGTAGGCTGAGGAGTGTAGTGCCCCAATAATTGAAACACACCCTCCGGTCCCCCAGTTTGCCAATCTAGAAGTACAGCCCCCGATGACCACACAATGTTGCAGAGACGTGTCAACCAAGACAGTCCTACAGCATCCAGGGCCCTGAGATATTCTGGGCGGATCTCGTCCAACCCCGGAGCTCGACCACCGAGGAGCTTTTTGACAACCTCAGTGACCGCCACTCCAGTGATGGGCGGACCCCCACCCAAACCCCCATGGTCTTCCTCTTCCACGGAGGGCCTGTTGGTGGGATTGAGGAGGTCCTCAAAGTATTCTCTTCACCTCTTGATGACATCCCCAGTTGAGGTAAGCAGCTCCCCACCTCCACTGTAAACAGTTTTTGTGGAGAACTGCTCCCCCTCCTAAGGCGTCGGACGGCGGTCCAAAACCTTTTTGAGGCCAACCGATAATCACTCTCCAGGCCCTCACCGAACTCCTCCCACGCCCGAGATTTTGCATCTGCGACAGCCTCAGCTGCAGCAACTTTGGCCCGCCAGTACCTGTTTGCTGCCTCAGGAGTCCCACAGGCTAAAAAACCCGATAGGCCTCTTTCTTCAGCTGGATGGCCCCTTTCACCGCAGGTGTCCACCACCGAGTTGAGGGATTACTGCCACGACAAGCACCGACGACCTTACGGCCACAGCTATGGGCTGCCGCCTCAGCAATGGAGGCACAAAACATGGCCCATTCGGATTCCATGTCCCCTGCCTCCTCCGGGACGTGGTTGTAGCTCTGCTGGAGGTGGGAGTTAATGGCCTCTCGGACATGGGACTCCGCCAAACATTCTGATTACACTCTTGGGTCTGCCAGGTCTGGAAGGCAGCCTCCCCCTCCACCAAAGCCAACTCACTACCAGGTAGTGATCGGTAGAAAGATCAGCTTCTCTCTTCACCCAGGTGTCCAGAACATATGGTCGCAAGTCCGATGACACGACTACAAAGTCAATCATTAAATTGCGACCTAGGGTATCCTTGTACCAAGTGCACTTATGGGCCCACTTATGTTCGATCATGGTGTTTGTGATAGACAAACTGTGACGAGCACAGAAGTCCAACAACGAAACACCAGTCGGGTTCAGACTGGAGAAGCCGTACCTACCGATCACACCCTTCCAGGTCACACTATCGTTGCCCACATGGGCGTTGAAGTCTCCCAAGACAACGAGTGAGTCTCCCAAGGGAGTGTTCTCCAACACACACCCCAAAGACTCCAAAAAGGGTGGGTACTCTGAACTGTCATTTGGTACATAAGCACAAATAACAGTCAGGACGCGTCCCCCCCACCCGAAGACGGAGGGAAGCTACCCTTTTGTCAACCGGGGCGTACCCCAACATTTGGGCATCAAGACAGGGAGCAATAAGAATACCCACACCGGCTCGCCGCCTCTCCCCATGAATAACTCCAGAATAGAATAAGGTCCAGCTGCTCTTGAGATGGATGGTTCCAGAGCCCAAACTATGCGTTGAGGTGAGCCAGACTATATCTCGTTGGTATCTCTCCACCTCACGCACCATATCAGGCTCCTTCCCCGACAGAGAGGTGACATTCCATGTCCGAGGGTCAGAGTAAGTAGCCGAGGATCGGTCCGACAGAACCCATGCCTTAGGCTGCCACGCAACTCACACTGCACCCGACCCCTAAAACTCCTCCCACGGGTGTTGGGTCCATGGGAGGGCGGACCCATGTCTCCTTTTCGGGCTAGACCCAGCCAGGCTCCATGGGCAGAAGCACGACCACCAGGTGCTTGCCTTCGAGCCCCTCCCCCAGGCCGGGTTCCAGGAGGGAACCCTGGTGACCCGAGTCCCGGCAAGGGAGACTGCTTCCTTTGATGTCTCTTAGGTGCCATTGGGGTCTTCTGAATTGCACTTCGTCTGGACCTTCACCCAGGACCTGTTTGCCTTGGGTAACCCTACCAGGGACATTATGCCCCCGACAACATAGCGCCTAGGATCATTAGATCACACAAACCCCTCCACCACAATAAGGTGGTGATTCAGGGAGGGGTCAACATTATCACTACAACGCTATCAACATTAATTTCAAATGAATTAAATTCAAGCAAAATCATTTCAAATAGATAAATTTTAATCAAATTCACTCATCAAATATCAAATACAGTATCAAATGTAACCTTTAACATGCTCCGGGAAGCGATCTTTCTGCTTGTAAATGGTTCTAATGGTCGACAAGCCATTTGGAAGAAAAGTGCAACATTCACGTGTTTTTCACCAGCATCAATTTTCTGGATAATAGCCATCTTCATTTCTAACGAGATGGCTTGCCGCTTTTTCTGATTACCACTATCACTAGTAGGCTTACACTTCTGACCAACCATATTTGCTTCTGGTTACAAAAGTCCGCAAAACAGTGTAAACACAAAGATCACAGAGACGACGTCTTAACACAAGGGTAACATGTGGTGAACTGGGAAGAAGGAGGGGCACGTTCAGTCTATCGTTTGTAAACAATGGACACAGGGTCATTACATCATTGCATCATTACGTCAGCATACTATGTAGGTACGTCTCGTACTACATAGAGCACTCAAAATTTGATTTTTTTTTATGTAAAATCGAAAAATAGGTAAAACGAATGAACGTAAGTCAGTGAGCGCCTATACTACAGACAAATTGAATTGGTGAGTCCAATAAGGGTCCAACTCCCATTCCTAAAGGTGCTTTTATTAGTCTTTCATACTGTGAGATCAAGGTGGGTCCAACTTCAGGAGTTGGGCCCTTGTTGTTTGAACTTTAACGTTGACATATAGGTGGCGGTAGTAGTGTTAAAGCCTAATGTCGAGGCTATTACTTATCCACGACAAGCTTTCCACACTGAACATCATGGCAGCAGAAATTCAGGATGTACAGAAACCTGTCAGGTAGCTTTCAGATGAGGAATGGGCTTTTCTAGAAGGGCTGATGATCAGTAATAACAGAGGTGTAGACAACAAGTCAGATTTTGAAGATGAGTCACCTGGTCCTGTGATGAGTTTGATATCCTGAAGGATGATTGACTATTGATAGGCTACATGTACAGGTATGTGCATCGAATCATTTTGTGAAAAGTTTGAAAGTGTTTTTCTTGACAATGGACACTGATTGCCAACGTCCCCCTCTGCAGTTTCATGGATTTAGGCCAGTGTTTCTCAATTATTTTCTGTGGAGAACCCCCCAGGAAGAAAAACAACATTTCACGCCCCCACCGTCCTGCATATAGTATTATTTGTTTATAAAATTAGTACACCTCTGCATAACATTGTATCTTTATTAACATTAAAAACAAAAAAGAAAGAAACTTAGTTCAACTTAAAATAAAGAAAAACTTCATTAACATTGTTTTTTAATCTGTAATAGAAAAGATTTAAAGTGCACCAATGTTCCTGAAATAAAAATGTAAAAAAATACTGTACGTCCTTATTTAAACTCATTCAACTTATTTGTCTTAATATCTCCATCTCTCTCCACCTTTAATCTTCGTTCCCGTTAGAAATTTTTCCATGTTGTTTCTTGAGGGGTTGTTTACTGCAACTTCATGTTGTTTGCTTGAGCGAAAAATCGCTACACCAGGGGTGTCAAACTCATGCCACAAAGGGCCATGTGGTTGCAGGCTATTGTTTCGACCAAGCAGCAGCACTCCTGACTTGGCTCATTTAATCAAGTGATTTGAGTCTTCAGGGAGTTGATTGGTCAGCCTGCTTGGTGAAACTAAAAACCTGCAGCCACATGGCCTATTGTGGTATGAGTTTGACAGCCCTGCCGTGACAATGAGAGCACCACTGCCAACTACTGGAGTGGAGGTGCAATTACACTTAATTCTTGTACGCAATTTCCAGAAAAGCATGTTCCCCATTAACCCTGGCATCATACCGCTCACCCCTTGGGGGGGGGGGGGGGGGGGGCACTATTTGAGAAGCACTGATTTAGGCCTTTGTTGAATTTACCGATTCAATTGCAAGTATAAAATCATTAATTATTTACACTCAATTCTATATTTTGTACTTGATAAGTTACATTTTGTAGTCCTCCCACAGTGCCGCTAACTCTCACTGTAAACGGTGTGAGGTTCATGTAAAATAATCATTGGTGACTTTTCATAAGAGGAGCTGCATAGCCATCAGCGTGTTTCTGTCCTGCGATGGCCTGGTGAGCTATCCAGGATGTACTCTGCCCTCACGCGAAGTCGGCTGGGATGGGCACCAGCCTCCCAGCAACCCTAATTAGGATCAAGCGGATGACTTTCTAGTCATCCCTTTCTTCCTCAGCGAGAGAGAAGCTTTTGTAATGAATGTCACCAATCAGAAGACTGAAGTGCTAATGCCGATCTGAATTTCTGAAAATAGATTGAATTCAAAAGTCAGGGAGATAAAAAGGTCCCTTTTAGTTGTCTTGGAATTGATTATCTGTGTTTATTGTGCATCTTAGATTAGAATAATATACTCCATAATAGAAAGTTGTGCTTCCCCTGTTTTAATAATCACCAGCAGTCACTGGAGAAGGCCTATGGATTTTCCCACTATGGGTTCTGGGTAAGTTCACGGGAAATGCCTGAATAAATAGACTCGGGACATGACGTCCCACTGAGGCTGGCTCACAAAGAACACTAAAAGCTATTTATTATTTGGTTCCTCCACCATCTAAATAACAAGGCCATTATGCTACATTCAATACTGCATTAGCAAAGAAAATAAACAAATAAATAATGTAGAGAGACCTTTCCTGCTAGGACATCCAATAGGAAGGCAGGAAAAACAGAAAAACAAACAACACTGTCACCTTAAGATCTTAATCTCCATTTATTATCTCTGTGTTCTGACTTAAATCTTAAATAACTTGTCAGAAATCCTGCATTTGCTGAACAGTTTTATCGTATTAGGGCCACAGGAAGGCTGGAGCCTATCTGAATAACATTGGGCTAAGGCAGGGTACACTGAACAGCACACCAGTCCACTACGGGGCCAACACACACACTCACACACAAACACACACACCAAGAGCGTAGGTGCACATCTTTGATTGACCAGAACTCGAGTCCCAGGGGCAATTGGCCTAAGCCTTAAAGGAGAATAGAGAAACACAAGAACAAATTGAACACCACACTGTTTAATTATATACATTATTTGGGTCATAATTAAAATTGGCATAGAGGTCTTGTAAATGATGTCATAAATCAGTATACAGTTATAATGGACATTACAAAAATAACAATTAGTTACAGTCACCAGTTTTCCTCTCGCCTGTTATGGTAATGCACAACTGATTTGTACTAGCCCCAAGAGCACAAATTAAGGCTTGATCAGAGACTTCAGCTCAAATCGCCTGGGGTGGATGGAAGCATAAATGTCAATCACTCGATCAAGATCTACATGTTAAATGTAGTGTAGTGGATGTTGATGAGCCAGTTAGTGAGTGGAAGATTCACTAATGCACCCTTACTTCCACAATTTCTACAGAAAAGGGCACAAGCAATACAGAAGACACCATCCAAATGTTCACTGTATACCATCCACTTATGTTGCTGTAGTCACTTTATGTTAAAGCTCCTGAATTTCCCATTTATGCCAACTTTTGGAATCTCTTGTGACTCAAGCGGCTGTTGATGATGCTTCAAGATAGCATATTTTTCACCAGTTTCTAAGTCCTTGATAGTGTTCTCGATCTCTGTGACAGACATAGTAGCATTGATGACACGACCAATATCATTTCCAACATCGAGTAGTGTACTGACTGGCTGCTTAGGCAAGGGTTCATTTTGAGGGGTGATACTTTCAGCAGAATGATGGGCATTCTCATCAGATACAGCATGTGTTCTCTGTGAGGCTTCCTTAGCTTCCTGCTGGCTTTCACTGGAGATGGTGTTTGATGTAGCATCTGCAACTAAAATGAAAAGAAATTGAAATCTTGATTATTTTAACTGAAGCGTACAGAAGTCCTTAGTGCGTTTTCAACTATTTCAACCATATTTCAACCATTTTCAACTTGTGAACTTACCTTTGGCTCTTTTTGTCACAAAGAAACCATCCAAAGCAAGGGCATAAGCTGGTCTGATCGTGGGGGTGCACATCTTGGTTGACCGGAACTCGAGTCCCAGGGGCTATAATTTAATTTATTATATTACTAAGTGGGGCACAAACCAGTCTTTCTCCCTCACACCGGTCCCAAGCCCGGATAAATGCAGAGGGTTGCGTCAGGAAGGACATCCGGCGTAAAACAAATGCCAAATAAAATATGCGAATCACAAGTAATAATTTCACACCGGATTAGTCGAGGCCCGGGTTAACATCGACCGCCATCAGTGCTGTTAACCAACAGGGTGCTGGTGGAAATTGGACTACTGTTGGTCGAAAACGTCGAAGAAGGAGAGGTGGGAGGCGTGTCCGTAGGCAAAGAGAGAAGAGGAAAGGCATGAGTCTAGGACTGAAAGTAGGGACTTAGAATGGTGGAACTATGGCAGGAAAATGTAGAGAGCTGGCTGACATGATGCGGAGGAGGAAGGTGGACATACTGTGTGTTCAGGAGACCAGGTGGAAGGGCAGTAAGGCTAGAAGCTTAGGAGCGGGGTTTAAGCTGTTTTTTTCATGGTGTGGATGAGAAGAGAAATGGAGTAGGAGTCATCTTGAAGGAGGAGTTTGTCAGGAATGTTCTAGAAGTGACAAGAGTGTCAGACATGGTGATGAGTCCCAAGTTTGAAATTGAAGGGTGATGTTCAATGTTGTTGGTGCTTATGCCCCACAGACAGGATGTGAGCTAGAAGAGGAGAGATTCTGGAGTGAGTTAGATAAAGTGATGCAGAGTACCCCCAGAGGTGAAAGAGTGGTCATTGGGGCAGACTTCAATGGACATGTTGGTGCAGGAAACAAAGGGGACAAGGAAGTGATGAGCAGGTTTGGTATCCAGGACAGGAACACAGAAGGACAGATGTTGGTAGATTTTGCAAAAAGCATGGAAATGGCTGTGGTGAATACTTTCTTCCAGAAGAGACAGGAGCATAGGGTGACTTATAAAAGCGGAGATAGGAGCACACAAGTAGACTACATCTTGTGCAAGCGATGTAATTTGAAGGAAGTCAGTGACTGCAAAGTAGTAGTGGGTGAGAGTGTTGCCAAACAGCATAGGATGGTGGTGTGCAGGATGATGCTGATGGTAAAGCGAAGGGAGCGTTGTCAAAGGCCAAGCAGAGGGCATATGATGACTTGTATGCTCGGTTGGAAAGTAAAGAAGGAGAAAATGATTTATACAGGTTGGCACAACAGAGAAAAAGAGAGGGGAAGGACGTGCAGCGAGTTACAGTGATTAAGGACAGAGAGGGACATGTATTGACTGATTACAGGAGTGTGCTGGGAAGATGGAAAGAGTACTTTGAAGAGCTGATGAATGAGGAAAATGAGAGAGAAAAAAGAGGAGAAGAGGTGACCGTCGAGAATCAGGAAGTAGCAAAGATTAGTAAGGGTGAAGTGAGGATGGCATTGAAGAGGATGAAGAATGGAAAGGCAGTTGGTCCTGATGACATACCGGTGGAGGTATGGAAGTGTCTAGGAGAGGTAGCAGTAGACTTCCTGACAATAACATTCAAAAAGGTTTTAGAGAGTGAGAGGATGCCAGAGGAATGGAGGAGAAGTGTGCATTTTTAAGAACAAGAGAGATGTGCAGAGTTGTGGCAACTACAGAGGGATAAAGTTGATGAGCCATACAAGGAAGTTATGGGAAAGAATAGTGGAAGCTAGACTAAGGGCAGAGGTCAGCATTTGTGAACAACAATTGGTTTCATGCCAAGAAAGAGCACCGCATATGCAGTGTTTGCCTTGAGGATGTTAATAGAGAAGTACAGAGAAGGTCAGACAGAGCTGCATTGTGCCTTTGTGGATCTGGAGAAAGCATATGACAGGGTGCCGAGAGAGGAATTGTGGTATTGCATGAGGAAGTCTGGAGTGGCAGAGAAGTATGTTAGAGTGGTGCAGGACATGTATAAGAGATGTAACACAGTGGCGATTTGTGCTGTCGGTGTGACAGAAGAGTTCAAGGTGGAGGTGGGACTGCATCAAGGGTCAGCTCTGAGCCCCTTGTTGTTTGTGATGTTGATGCACAGGCTTACAGACGAGTTTAGACAAGAATCTCCATGGACTATGATGTTTGCAAATGGCATTGTGATTTGTAGTGAGAGCAGAGAACAAGTGCAGGAAAATCTAGAGAGGTGGGGGTATGCCCTGGAAAGGAGGGGAATGAAGGTTAGCCTCAGTAAGACAGAATACATGTGTATGAATGACAAGGATCCAAGAGGAACGGTGAGGTTACAGGGAGCAGAGATAAAGAAGGTGGAGGATTTTAAGTACTTCGGCTCAACAATCCAGAGCAGTGGAGAGTGTGGAAAAGAGGTAAAGAAGCGTGTTCAGGTAGGTTGGAATGGTTGGAGAAACGTGTCCGGTGTGATGTGTGATAGGAGGGTATCAACAAGAATGAAAGGAAAAGTGTACAAGACGGTGATGAGGCCAGCGATGCTGTAGGGTTTAGAAACAGTGGCACTGGGAAAAAGACAGGAGGCAGAGCTGGAGGTAGCAGAGATGAAAATGTTGAGGTTCTCTTTGGGAGTAACGAGGATGGATTGGATCAGGAATGAGCACATCAGAGGGACAGCACATGTTAGACATTTTGGAGACAAAGTCAGATTGGCTAGATTGAGATGGTTTGGACATGTACAGAGGAGGAATAATGAGTATATTGGTAATAGGATGCTGAGGTTGGAACTACCAGACAGAAGGCCTAGAGGAAGACCATAGAAACGATTCATGGATGTGGGGAAGGAGGACATGAAGGTAATTGGTGTAAGAGAAGAAGATACAAAGGATAGGGTGAAATGGAGGCAGATGATTCGCTGTGGCAACCCCTGAAAAGGAAAAGCTGAAAGGAAAAGAAGAAGAAGACTAAGCACTTTGGGGGAACCAGGTACACCTTTGGGTAGAATTATAAACTTTAAAAATGGCTGTCTATACAGGGGTGAACTGCAATCAAATATTATAGTTCAACCAAAAAACATTCTCAAATATATTTCAAATTACATCTGCAAGTACATGTGCTAAATAAATGCACAAATTGAGCTAAAGTTATTTATCTATTCAAAGGCACAAACAAATAATAATACATATTTCCAGCACAAAGGCATACTCATAATTTTATAAAAATACTGACCATTAGGCTGCAGATACAGGCTGGATGGCTTATGATTATTTTGGACATTCATTCTCTGTGCGTCAATGTTTGTGTTCTAACACATGTGCAGGAACCGGAAGCGGTACTAAGAAACTGTACTTTATTCTCACACTCGCACTTTGTTTGATTGACAGTGTTCGGCTATTGCTTACTGCGGCTATTGCTTACTGGTAATATTATATTATTGTTATATTTTATTGTTATATTATAACAGAACAACAATTTCAATTTTATGTGCTTGTCCAGCGGAACTCAACTCCTGCTGTGGGGGGAGTGGGGGTGCATGTGCACCCTGTGCCCCCCCCAGACTACGCCCTTGCGCGCACACACACACACACACACACACACACACACACACACACACACACACACACACACACACACACACACACCTCGGGAAAACTTAGAACAGCTCATTAGCCTAACATGCACGTCTTTAAAATTTGGGGGGAATTCGGAGTATCTGAAGAAAACCCTCACAAGCACAGTGACAGCATGCAAACTCCACACAGCGACGCTTTCGCCCTGCCGAACACATTCTCATTATGAGTTGAATGTAATAACTACTATGCCTCCATGAAACCCCTTACAAGAAATAAAACAATCGCAATACACAACGCAGATACTGTATATACAGTTGGTTGAGGATTATAAAATACTCAGTTACTCACTTGATCGTTTTCCAACACGCTTTCTTCCAACGAGTGTCTCAAGAAGAGAGGAGATTATTTCAGCTGACCATGGGCACAGACATGGTACACCCAGGAGAGACTATTGCAGAGGCCTGTTGAGCTGTCCAGTGTGTACTCTGCCCTCACACAGAGTCTGCTGAGATGGGCTTGGGCTTCAGTCTCCCTGTGACCCTAATTAAGATTAAAAAGGTAAAGTCTGTTAGGCTTTTTACACCCGAGCCATAGCAGCTCATCAGGCCAGTGCTTATCCCCTGTTTCCATAGAGTGAAGCAACCAGCAGTACAAATGGGATGCTAGTCCATCGCAGGTTAGCTTCCCAGTATATTTATACTGGTACCATTTATACTGCTGGGTGAACAGAGGCACACTTGTGGTTAAGACCTTGCCCAGGGGTCTTAGCACAGTCAGGGTCTAAGTGGGACTTGAACAGACAACCTCTTGACCATGAGCCCAGCACCCTAACCACTACACCACCAGCCCCACAAATTAGGATTAAGCGGTTCAGAAGATGAATGAATGAATGCTGCCTAATAAATCACTGCCACATGCAGTATTGTTTAAATTATCGGAGACCTTCATCCAATGCTGAGCTCTAAGACCCAAGATCCGTGAGTTAAACCTTCCACATTCTGTTAAGTACCTTTTCAGTCCCTGGTATTTTTTCAGACTCAAATATTCCCTCTTTCCTGATCTTCCTGTCACTATGGGCTATCACTACTGCTGTTTCTACTCCTTATCTATTATTGCAGTGTCTGGTTGGTTTGCTATTTCATGTTTATCTGCTCAGATCTGGAGGTCCCACTGGAAATGAGCTGTATTGTTTTTACTAGACCATTTGGACCATAGACTGTGTAACCCATATAACTTGTTCACTGTTCTTCTAAATTTATTGAAGTTCCCGGGTATACCTTGGTTCATGACGGTTTGTCTCAGGAACCACTTTGAAATGCACCTTGGGTTATATCTTCCATATGATACTTTAGCTTTAACTGATCTAATATTGTCTTGCACAGTTAAAACTCTCAGTTTTCCATCAGTGATAGGAGTTTCTCATTTCATCCAGCTGACACAGCCACTGATACAGTCCATATGGTACAGTCTCCTTTTCCACCCACATCTCCTACCTATTTGGAGTATTCTCTGAGCAGCTCATCCTTGGGGGTTTGTTTCTTCTTGAGCTCATTGGATTGGAGGATTGCATCTCATGCCAAAGTTTCTCTAGTCTGAACAGCATCCTAAATTTTGCTTGACAAGTGCTGAAAATAGCAAAATCTGTGTATGGCTCCAGCACATTTGCACTTGTTAGGGAAAGAAACGCAGGTACCTCAAATCATTTGGCACGTACGAAGATGATGCCTGTGATGATGCACTAACGCAGACACTGTAGCACATATTATCTGTAGTGTTTAGTATTAGAGTGTCCTACTCCAAGGCCTCCAAATGGGCTGAGGGTCTTCGTGAACTTGATGCCCCAACTTATATCTGGATGCCGATAAACATTTCCGTGCGACAGTTGTCACACGAACGACACCATAACATCGTGTTATACATATTGATCAATAAGCCAATCTCAGTCTCAATCACTTGCTATGTTTCAGGTGTTAAGATGCCATCATTGTACACCATATAGTCAAATGTTTGTGGAAACATTGCCATCACAGTAGCACATAGATCTTCTTCGTACTTTTGCCACAAGGTTAGAACACAATGGACCTTTTTCCAGATAGCACTAAGCTCCACCCCCATTTACTCCACCATGTGTTTCTTGCCAAAAGTATCCACTTCGTCCAAGAGAACTTTACAGAGGTCTGAACTATTTTACTATAAATTCTTATTCATGAAGTCAAGATTAAGAATGAAACAGAGAAACAGGATTTGGAAGTCACAGCAATGTTCCCTCTCTCTCTGTCACTCTGTCTCTCTCTCTCTCTCTCACACACACACACACACACACACACACACACACACACACATACATACACACGCGCGCGCACACACACACACAAAGTCTCAAATACCGTCCAAAGTGATTAGAATGCAGAGCAAGAAACTACTGAACTCTTACTACATGTGCAGAAGCATTGCCATTAAACTGCATCCATAGGTGAGATCCTAGTCAGGGTTGACTGGGGCCGTGTAGAATGTACAGTTGCCCCTTGGTCACCATTGCTCCTAGGTCCACTCTGTCCTGTGTGTGTGTGTTTGTGGGGGGGGTAGCTATGGCTCAAATAGCCCTTGTTTGCACTGCTAGCATTTAACGCTGCTATTGTGGTGCTAGTGCTAAGTAATTTCTTCCTTTCATAAGCACAACATCTCTGAAGGCAGGGACATTACAGCGTTGCAGAACACTGGAGGCATGGGGCAACATGGGGAACCAGATGGCCATCTATTGTGCCTTGCTCCATCCCGGTTGTCTTGGCTACACCTTGCAACTAGATCCAGGTGGAGCATGTTGAAGAAAGAGTGAGGTTAATGTGCAAAAATTGAAAACTTTCAGCATATTTTACATTTACACTTACAACATTTAGCTCTTATCCACACAGAAGCACTTTAAAGTCTCTCTCAGTGAATATATTCTTGAAATGGTTTGTTAGAACAGGCTAAGTTTACCGTCAGTAAAACTCAGATGGTAGGTGTTGTGGGTTTTTTTTTTGTTTTTTTTTGGACTGTGTGTGTGTGTGTGTGTGTGTGTGTGTGTGTGTGTGTGTGTGTGTGTGTGTGTGTGTGTGTGTGTGTGTGTGTACAGCATAGTGGTTAATCTCAGTACTGTGAAAAAGTCAACTTTGAAGATACCCAGTGCCTCAGCTGTCCAGATGTTCAGAGGAAGTTCATTCGATCCTCTTGGAGAAGAGAAGAGTTTACATGCAGTTTTTCACTTGTCCCTTGGTAGAAGGAAGTACCAGTCTGGCAGTGCTAGAGGATCTGAGAGAACATGGTGCAGAATGAGGTGTGATAAGTGCTTTGAGATAGGAAGGTAGGACGTTTCAGGCCCATTTTTTGCTTTGTAGGCAAGCATTAGTTTTTAAATCGAATGCAAGCAGCTACAGGAAGCCAGTGGAGAGATTGTAGCAGTGGTGTGGGAAATTGGGATCATTTGCAGATATCGAATAGTGCTCAAAGGTAGGTCTGACAGGAGTGGGTTGCAGTAATCTAGTTTTGAGACGACAAGGGATTGAACCAGTATCTGAGTTACCTTCCTGGAAGAAATATATGAATCCTTTGGCTATTAAAGATAAGAAATCGACATGATCAAAAAAGATTAGTGATATGAGAAGAGAAGGACAGGCACATGTCTATGGTTACTCTAAGACTCCGGACAGTGCCTGAAGGAGCAATCACAGCATTGTCCACGGAGATTGCAATATCTTGATATGGGGATGAGTGAACTGAGATTAACAACTATTCAATTTTATATCCAATTTTATATATAAGTATAATTAATTTATCATTATTTACCTGCTTACATTTGATCAAACATTCTTGTGTTTGTTGATGTTGTTTACATTCATTTGCATGTTGGGTCTGTTGCATTCTTCAATCCATCATCGATCCTTATTCAGCATTTTCATCTTTCGAAAAAGATAAAACAAGCTCCTTATAGTTCTTTAGAATACCTTTTGTCTAAATAGCACATTTCTACTGGCATCTAAAAAGCATTTTGGCAGTAGCGCTGAAAGGCTATGAAAAAGATGGCCTCCAATTTGACATGAATTGCTGCAGATTCTACGATCTCACTGCATGGGAAGACTCTATCCTTGGTTATTATTATTCGTTATTTCCATTATAATGTTGATTTATCCCAACCTAACCAGACTTCTGGACTGAAGGCCAAATGTGAGAGTCTCAGCTGGAAAGTTTTTAAACAAGCTCAGTATGTTTTTCTGTCATAAGCAGAGAAAATCTTTTTTAAAATTTGGTGGAATTTAGCCTAATTCAGTTTGTGAAATAAATTAACCAATCGAAGTGAGGCTATTTGCTTTTCTGTCATTGGGAATCATCAGCAGAACCAACATAGTCCTATAGTCTCAACAGTTAAATTTAGGATAGGGGTGTGTTAGCAGTCATACTTTACTTTAACGTTAAGTATTGTAAGTATGTAGATAATGGATAAAGATTGTGTACTAGTGGTGCAGTGCCCGGGAGCGAAATTGATTGGTGCAAATAAAGAAGCTTCAGAAATTAATTTAAAATGGATAACATTTTCAGTTCCTACGTAAATACCAAGTTACTCAGTATATATTCTCCATTTATTATCGATGGTGGTCTCCTAATGCTCCAGAGGAATTTTAGGAGGATTTAAATGGACTTGAAAATTTTAATGATAATTTGTGTGTGTGTGTGTGTGTGTGTGTGTGTGTGTGTGTGTGTGTGTGTGGCGGGGGGTTGTTTGTACCCTTATGCCCTAACATACATTTTCACTCAGAATGTTTTGCAACATTATTGTGATGTTAGATGAAAGTCATAATTTGGTTGGTTGCTCAAAATCTGAACATTTTGACAATTCATTCATTCAATTATTAATTTATTTTCTACACAATCCTAATTAGGGTCATGAGTAGGCCAAAGCCTATCTCAGCTGATGCTGAGTGAAGGCAGAGTACATCCTGAACAGTTCACTAGACCATCGCAGGCATAAAACACACAATCATTCACAATCACATTCACACCTAGGAGTGATTTGGAACAGCTGGTTAACCTACTGTATAAAACTATGAGAGGAAACCATAGTACCCAGAGGAAACCCACACAAGCACAGGATGAACATTCAAACTCCACACAGAAATGCAGGAGCCAGGGATTCAAACCCAAGATCTACTTCAGCCCGAAGTGTCAACCACTGCCAAACCGTGCAACCCATCACTGTGACGACGTTAAACCATTGTGTTTATTGAGAACATGCACATGACCCTGATGTATAATGTTGCTTTGACATTGCCAAAAATCCAGGCTCCCAGTACAGCGTCTACTAGTGTGGTACATGAACTGTGCACACCCGAACTGGGGTTTCCTTTTCAATAAATCATGCCGGTACTAAGAGGAAATCAACACATACACAGAGTCCTCACACATGTTACTGTGACCTCTTCTGATGTTTTTTAAACAAAATGTTTTCTGTAACATTTTTATGTTGCGGGCAGTGGTGGCCCAGTGGTAAGGTGCTGGACCACTGATCCCAAGGTTGGAGGTTCAAGCCCCACTCTGTCCTCCCCAGTGCAGCTAACATGGTTATCAAAGGCCTGCCATGTCTCTTACTGTCTGTGGTATAAGGTTTATGTAAAAGAACCATTGCTGACTTTTGATGAGAGTAGGGAGTCGAGGATACATACACAATACCCTGGCTTGTTAATGTTATTTGCCGATTCACAAAATATTAAGTTCAGTTCATTTTCTGTAATTGCTTAATCATAATTACTGTCGTGGGGAGACTGGATTCCATCTAGGAAGAGTACACCCTGGACAGCTCACCAGGCAATTGCAGTGCAGAAACGCGCTGACGGCTATGTAGCTACTCTTGTCAAAAGTCAGCAATGGTTCTTTTAACATGAACCTCCCAGCATAGACAGTGAGAGACATGGCCAGACTTTTATAACCCAGTTAGCTGCACTGGGGGGACAAGACAACCTGATGAGAATGGGGCTTGAACCCGCAACTTTGGATCAGTGATCCAGCACCTTTACCACCAGGCCACCACTGCCCATTGATTGCAGTAGTATTGTACATTTAGTTATCAGTTTGTTTTGAATGTCCTTTAGAACAATTAATATATAAGACCTTGCACATTGAGCTGTCCAGGGTGTACTCTGCCCTCGTCCGGTGTCGACTGGGATGGGTGCCAGCTTCCCTGTGACCCTACTTAGGACTAAACAGTTAAAGAAAATGAATGAATGAAATGAATACCTGTGAATTGTGTGTGGTTTATAGAGAATGAGTGAGTAAGATAGATATGTACTCTGACAGAGTGAGAGAGGGAATGTGAGCCATAATAAAAGAGTGCAGAGGCTTGGTTTAGTGACCTCCATGAAAAGACTTTTCAAACTGTCCCATTCTGTCGCTCCCCTCTACTGGCCTGTCTATCAGTAGAATAAAATCAGAGGCAAGTGTCGAGGGCCTTGGGTTCAGACCAGCAGCTTTAATTTCAGATTCTATAATTTGGGCATGTCTGTAGAGGTTGTCAGCCACCACACCTGCCCTTTTTAAGACACTGCCCGGCTGTTAAATAGCGCTCATCCCCTGTGCCTGGGTCAGCTCCCGGCTCTCGCTTTCACACTCTTCATCTCTCTATGTCCTTGTCGCATGCTTGTGCTCAATTGCTTTCTCTCATATTTCATCACTGGTCCATTACTGTGATTCCTCTCGGGTTTCCATCTCAAAACTAGTTTCTTTTCTGCCGACTGATCTCCATCCCCTCTATTTTGTTGTGGTTAACAGACGACGGGGTGGCTCGTGGTGCTTAGGTGATAATGGAGAGGTATAGCACTACCAGTGAGTTATTCAGAGTAATAGAGTGATGCTTTAGAGAACCAGAGTACTAAAAACTGATGAACAAGAACCATATCACTGTGTTTAAATTACAAATAGGATAAAGATGGATTGAAAAGACTTCGGTGGTGTCGTGCTTAGCATCTCTGCCTCTCAGCAAGAAGGTCCTGGGTTCAATGGGCTCTGACTCTGGCAGATTTTTTGTGGAGTTTGCATGTTCTTCTCTTGCTTGCATGGCTTTCCTCAGGGTATTTCAGTTCCTTCCTTCAAGAAAAAGACTTGCACATTAGGTGATGCTACAAATTATCCTAGATGTGAGTGTAAGAATGGTTGTGTGATTGTTGCCCTGCATTGGTCTGGAAAAAATGAGGCCTATTGAGTCTTATTTTTACTCCCGAGAGCATACAGATACCGGCAGGCCAAATATGCTGCAGCTCAGACCGTTAGTGACGCAAAATCTCGGGTGTAGGAGGAGTTTGGTTTGGTCACCTATTGCTAGGTTTGAGGTTGCCAAGGTAGTCAAAAAGCTTCTTAGTTGTTGTGCTCCAGGGTGGATGAGATCCTTCATGAATACCTCAGGACTCTGGATGTTATAAGACTATCTTGGTTTGCATTTCTCTGCAATATGGCATAGTCATTGGGGGCTGTGCCTCTGGATTGGCAAACCAAGCTAGTGGTTCCTCTTTTTAAAAAGGGTGACCATAGTGTGTTTTCCAATTATTGTGGAAGCACAATTCTCAGCCTACCTGGGAAAAGTCTAAGGAAGAGTACAATGTGGTTTTCATCCTGACCGCAGCACTTGCAACCAGCATGATACACTCTCCAGGATCCTGGAGGAGTGTAGGAGTTTATCCAATCTGTCCATATGTGTTTTGTGGATTTAGAGAAGGCTTTTGATTTGTCCCTTCGGCTCTCTTGTGGGGTGTGCTGTGAGAGTATGGTATATCTGACTGGTTGCTATGGTACCTTAGGTCTCTGTACCACCAGAGCCAGAGCTTGGGCCGCATTGGTAACAACAGGTCAAATTAGTTTCTGATGATGTTTCAAGTTCAACAAGTCTGTCCTTTGTTATTGATCCAGTCATAATTTTTAGGACACTACTTCTAGGTGCAGCAAGGTGAGAGGTTCTTATTTGGTGGCCATATTATCTTGTCTCTGCTTTTTTGCAGATGATGTTGACATTTTGGCTTCATCAATCCAGGACCTCCAGCTCTCATTGGAGCAAAATACATCTGAATGCAAAGCAGCCAGGATGAAAATCAGCACATCCAAACTGAGGCCATAGTTCTCAGCCGGAAATGGTGGAATGCACTCTTTGGGACTGGAATCAGGATTTGCCCCAAATGTAGAAGTCATGAGTGAGAGAAGGATGAAGTGGGAAATAGACAAAGAGATTGGTGTAGCCTCTACTGGTACATTGTGGTGAAGAGGGGGGGTGAACTGCAACACAAAGCAACAGTTGATTTATGTTCCAACAAGCTTCAGGTAGTGAGCAAAATCGCAGACAAATGCTGAAATTAGGTTGCTTTCAAAGGTGACAGGGCACTCCCTTAGAAATGGGTGAGAAGCTAAACCATCCAGCAGAAGCTCAGAGTAGAACCGCTGCTCCTGCATGCTGAGAGGAGCCAGTTGAGGTGGATTGAGCATCTGGTTAGAATGCTTCCCAACCGCCTCCTGGTGTGGTGTTTTGGGCATGACCAACCGTGGGGTCAATCCAGAATAAGCTGGAAAAACTGTCTCTTGGCTGGTATGGGGACGCCTCAGTGTCCATCTCAGAAGAGCTGAAGGGATTGGCTGTGGAAAGGGAAATCTGAGCCTCACTGCTTACGCTGTTGTCAACGCGACCCTATGATGATGATGATGATGATGATGATGATGTTGAAGATGATGATGAGAATTACACCCTCATTAACAGTTTTGATCACATGATGTATAATATAAAGCAATAATATAACAATTGTGACAGTGACTAAAAGTGATGCTCTGAAAAAAAAAAAAAAAAAAAAACCTGAACTGCTCCTGAAAAAAGGCTTGTTTTTTATACACTTGAATATAGGCCAGTCTACAAAGTTGTTCCCTTCTTTTCTTTTATTGTTTATTAATTTATACTATTTATGTATCTATTTATTTATTTACTTATATAATATATATGTATGTGTGTATGTTTGTATTTGTATCTATTTTTGCACCCCCTACTGATGATACCTCAAGAGCCTGTAACAGTGAATTTCTCCATTGTGAGATTAATAAAACTGTATCTTATCTTATCTTATCTTATCTTAAATGTGAATTAGTACTCCTGATATCATCGTCATCACATTATGACCACTTCCTCCCCAAAGTTTTGATATTGTATGAACACGTTACCCTATTGGCTAAGATTTGTTTAATGGAAATCCAGTATCACAGCACTGGATAGGGTCACCTTTATAAGCGTGTTATACATGCCAAGAATATCATGAGACTTCTCAATGTGATTGTGTTGAAATCCTTTCTATCCAAATAAGTAATGCATTGCATGACAGTCAAAGTTTATTTTGCCACCTAAAACAATGAAGATATCTACTGCGTATGGCACATAGAATTCTGTTAAACAGGTGTATATTATTATTATTATTATTATTATTATTATTATTATTATTATTATTATTATTTTATGGCTTGAAACAAGTAAGAATTTGGAGTGGACGACAGAGCAGAAGAAGATACCATCACTCAGACATTCATTTCCCTCACCACGGTTATATAATGGCATGTGAAATGTCACCGTCGAGCTCCCTTGTGTACACCTACAGATGGACAGACAAAGTGTTCGAGAAAAAAAAAATCAGGTCAATGCCATACCAAGTTCTCCCAAGTATGGTCTTCTAGTTGCTCCGCGAAACCAGTCCAGCGACAGCTGTCCAAGGTGGCACTGGTAACAATTGAAGATGCTGCAAAAAAAAAATAAATAAATGAAATTTAAAAAAACAGAACTCAGAAACGTTTTGCATCCCTTTCATTGCCCAAGGACACAGACATAAGTGAAAACGTGCAGAAACGTCCGTTAGTTCCATATACAATAATTTCTATCATGTTCGACAAGTGCATTTCTCAACATATTGCTCCGTACATGAATATAAAGACTTGAGAATGAATGGTAACATTGTGAAGTGTGTCATCTCTTTCACTGCTTCTATTTTTTCTTCTTTTTTTTTTTTTTTGCTTTGATGAGAACACAGCATTGACCCGAGGAAGGGGAGAGGGATGCTTCATGTCAAATACACAAGAAGGAAACAAAAAAAAAGTGGAGGAAAATCAATATCTTGATCCCAGTAGATTTCACGCTACAATTACCAAAAAAGAAAAAGAAGAAAAAAGTGGTTACTGCTAACAATAGTTGACACGAGTTACACACACGGAAGAGAAATATAAGGGCAAGACAAGGGTAAACAAAATATGCTCCGAAGCTACAAGGTAAGGACACAGAATATAGATATGGCAAATATATACTGTATACCACCCTGTTGGTCACCAGACACTAATTGTGTCACTGCTTGTGGAACCTTGTGGAGCCATAATGGTTTAGTGGCGAGCACGTCTGCCGCAAAGCAAAAAAAAAAAAAAAGTCCTGGGTTATAGTCCCAGGCTTGGCGAGGACATTTCTATGTGCACTTAGATTAACTAATTCTGCCAAACACTGAAAAATATTAATTTATTTTCTAACCTACTTAATTATGGTCATGGGGAGGCTGGTATCCATCACAGCCAAGTTGGAATAAAAGTGCGGTACACCCTGGACAGCTTGCCAGGCCATTGTAGAGCCAACACACACACACACACACACACTCACACACACACACACACACACACACACACACACACACACACACACAACCACAAAAAAAACATTCACTCACTCTCACACCTTGGGGCAATTTGGAACAGCCAGTTAGCCTCATACGGGTGTTTTTGGATTGTGAGAGGAAACCGGAGTGAATGGAGAAAAATGACAGAAGCATGGGTAGAACATGCAAACTCTACATAGAAATACCCTTACCCAGCCGGGGATTCGAACCTAGGACCTTCTTGCTGTGAGGTGGACATTCTAACCTTATTACTATTTATTAAAGCATTGTTTATAAAAAGCTATTCCAGCTTTATGAGACGTCAAGAATTTACAAAGAATTTGGGCTGATAATTTTTTAACCCTCAGGGTCTTTCATTCAAGATAAATGCGGCGTTCCCATCCTGTGATGCCTGAAATGAGTGAAAGAAATCCGGATCACTGTGACTGCACGATGCAGTTGAAGACATTCACGGGTGTGTAATTGTATGCGAACGGTTCCAGGTTGGGTCGTGCTGTACATATGCTGGATAAAATCACAGTGGCAATAAACACACTGTGGGTCAGATTTGTAAATCGAGGTCAGGCCTTGTTCTCCAAAACTGGAGGGGATGAAGTATACCTGGGAGATGCTCAGCATGACAGCTGTGTTATTTGTGCTGCCACTGACTAAGTCCAGACCACCATCTTACTGTAGACGAGAGGAGGGGAAGAGGAAACTGCTTTTCACCATTTATTTCCAAATGGGACACATGGATGTTCTCACAGAGGACATTGCTCTCTCTCTCTCTCTCTCTCTCTCTCTCTCTCTCTCTCTCTCTCTCTCTCTCTCTCTCTCTCTCTCACTCACACCCACACACACACACACACACACACACACACACACACACACACACACTCAGGTCCAAAACTCATTTATAATTATTTCTTATTTTGATTGTAGTCCCTTGAGGCTTGAAATACCTTTCTGATGAGGTCCGGGCCAAGTGAAACTCTAGTCAAGTGCTGAGACTTGGCACTCACATGGTGGGGCCGGCAAAAAAGGCCAGTTTAATTTTCTCTGCTTCATTAGTTAGTGAGACCTCTGTAAGCCCTCCCAAAGAGCCAACTTGCCACCACACACACACACACACACACACACACACACACACACACACACACACACACACACACACACACACACACACACACACACACACAGTTCAGGTGTGGCTTCAGGCAACATGCATGTTTCGACTCAATTGCTTTTTATCAGATCTCTCTCTCTCTCTCTCTCTCTCTCTCTCTCTCTCTCTCTCTCTCTCTAGCTCTCTCGCTCTCTCTGGGCACTCAGGCAGATGCATGCATGTTTAACCATATACACTGTACAAGGTGAGAAGGTTAACTATATGATGTTAACCTCCTCTGGTGAGTTACAATTCGATCAAATTGAACACGCCGTACCCTTTAACATTAGCGTAGACGTTCAATTTCACCTCCTCTTTGCATTCAGCTCAGTCATTCATGGCAAATCTGATTCAGTTTCACCTGGTAATAAGAAGCAAGTGGAACCTGGGTGGTGGGATGGGGTGGGTGGGTGTGGGTCACGTAGTGGTGTTGTGCTGATGTTCTTATCCTTCTAAGAGAGGATGCTCGGTACTTACACTATCTCAACCGATTTCAACAAAATAATTATAAATACCGCAGCAGTGTTGCAGAAACCAGTGAATGGTGTGGAAAAATATTTAAAGAACATCCAGGAAACCGCCCAGAATACTGTAGACCAAATACTGTTGCAGATAAAAAGAACAACAGGTCATGCTGGAACCGAGCAGGAACAACCTGGTGGGATGCAGGTCCGTGTGAAGACATGTTAGTGTTTTATTTACTCGTACTCCAGAGCAGCTCAAGATTTTATTATTGGTTTTTATTTGTTACGCAACATTAACACCACAGGTTAGCACCTGTCGTCACTTATGTTTGAGTAGCTACAATATATGCAGTCAATTCATCACTGTCCTCCCTTTAAACCGGGCCCCCCTGGGGTGGCATGGTAGCATAGTGTTTAGCATGGCTTCCTCAGGGTAAGAAGGTCCTGGGTTCGAGTCCAAGCCTGGGCGGGAGAGTTTCTGTGTACAGTCTGTATGATCTTCCTGCGCTTGTGTAGGTTTCCTCCCACAGTCCAACAACATGCACTTCACTAAGTGACTGTTCCAAATGGTGCTTAGGTGGGAGTGTAAATGGTTGTGTTTGTGTTTCCTTACAATGGTCTCGCTAAAGCCGGCTGATGAGATCGGCTCCATTCTCATCACGACCCAAGTATGATTAAGTGGTTCAGAAAATGAATGAACAAGTAAAAATGATTTGTCTATCTCACTCTCTCTCTCTTTAATACCATGATTTTATCATACTGTAACAAGCACAGGTTCTTTCAATGTTTTTTATTTGCAAAAAGATTCATAAAATAATCTCAGACACTAAAGAAGGCTGTCGTTCATCCCAAACCAATATCAATATCCAACCCAGTAAGAACGCCATCAGTGCAGTGCTTCAGCAACTGAAATATACGGACTTCATTTACTTCCACCCATTCCTGCAGAGAAAATTACTGCAATAATACCCAGCTGAAGAGTCGGAACTGCTTGTGAAGAGCTCCTGACTTTAATAAGGAGTTAAGCACTGTGAGTAGTGTGTGTTTGGGCGGGTGTTCAACTGTCAGAAAGGGGCTGTGTTCATGATAGATACGAGTGCTGCTCCTGCGAATGGGTATTGGCTTAATGCTTTCAGGATAATCCCATATAAACAGATACGTCCTTAAATTGTAAGACATCAAACTGTGCTTCACCACCCTGCCTGCAATGCTAGCGTAAGCTTGAGGCTTGTTCTCTGGTACAGAGAACATAGAAAGAAGAAGAAGAAGAAGAAGAAGAAGAAGAAACAAGTAAGATGATGACATCAGAAAAAACTTACCAAGATAGTTTTATGACATGGGTGCCGGAGAGAGAGAGAGAGAGAGAGAGAGAGAGAGAGAGAGAGAGAGAGAGAGAGAGAGAGAGAGAGAGAGAGAGAGATTTATTGATTTTATATGATACAACCAAAACACAATTGTTTCAGCATCTTTCAATAAGGCCAGAACAGTAGTGTAGTGGTAAGAATGTCCCACTCACTCCATGAAGGCCTTGGGTTCAGGTCCTGTGCTCAGATAAAGTATTTCTCCATGGCGTTTGCATGATCTCCTTGTGCTTATGTGGGTTTTCTCTGGGTACTCCAGTTTCCTTCCTCAGTCCAAAGACTTGCACATTAGGTCTAAGTATGAATGGCTGTGTGTGGTTGCTGGTCAGGGTGTACCTTTCCTTTGTACAGTGTTGGGCGAAATAGACAGTGCCTCCCTGCAACCCTAATAGGAGTAAGCAGCAAGAGCAAATAACTGAATGATGCGTGAATATATTAATGAAAGTTTGGATGTTCTCCTTGTGCTTGTGTGGGTTTTCTCCAATTAATCCTGTATCCTCATACTCAGCCCAAAGACACACATATTAGGCTAATTGGCTGTTTCAAATGGCCCCTAGTTGTGAGTATGAATAGTTGTTTGTGTTGGCTCTGCAAGCTGGTCAGGATGTAACGCATCTTTGCCCTGTGTCAGCTGAGATAGGCTCCAGCCTTCAGGCTACTCTACTAGGATTAAGCAGTTCGGCAAAAGAGAGAGGGAGCATGGTGATGATTATACAGCCAGATGCCACTCCAGTGTGTAATTCACACAGATCATTTTCATGAGACACTTTATCTTCTGTACCTGCCAGCTTTTTTTTGACCACAAGTTCTCAGTCCCATACAAAGATTGTACAGTGCCTCGACAATGCATGCATTTATCTACGCGGCAAGAACGGGCACTGGAATGTTTGCAGCACACAAACACACATTCACATATGTCTCCTCTCTTTGCCATGTGAGTGATGTGTGTGTGTGTGTGTGTGTGTGTGTGTGTGTGTGTGTGTGTGTGTGTGAGAGAGAGAGAGAGAGAGAGAGAGAGAGAGAGAGATGGATGTGAACCAACTCTTGGCTTTAAAATGTGGGCCTCAGGGGAGGGTTGGATCTTCTTGACCTCCAAGTTCCACAGGCTATGGTGAATGACTCCAAAATGTCTCCCTGGCGTGCATACACACACACACACACACACACACACACACACACACACACACACACACACACACACACACACACACACACACACACACACACACACACTATACAATGGCATCCCACAAGGTTCTATTTTAGGTCCCCCATTATTATCCTTTTTATCCATCAACTAGAACATAAAACACCATTCTGTTGGACAATATACGAAATTGTTAGATTAGAAAGAGAGGTCATCTGTAAAGTCCTCCCACAGAGAAAAGCGATCGGACCACTACTTACCAAAAAAAGGATTCTCTCTCTCTCTCTCTCTCTCTCTCTCTCTCTCTCACTCCTTATTTTATAAAGTCAATTGCTCTCCTTCTCTAGTGCTGTACAGTACTACATAGTGGTTGGCATGTTTACTTCATAGTATGAAGGTCCTGGGTTCAAGTTCTAAGCTCAGCGAGGGTATCTCTTTTGGAATATTTTCATCATTCTTGCATGGGTTTCCACGGGGTACTCCATCTTCCTCTCACAGTCCAAAGGCATGACCTCACATTTGCTCAGTGTTGGTTGAGACAAGTTCCATCCTACCTGCAACTCCAGTAGTAGAATTATGTTGTTCAGACAATAAGTGAATCATGTTTATTTAACATTTTTTTTGCTTGCTTGGTGCCAGGAAAAGTGATGTAGCAAGATTTGGAACCCTGCACCATCTTAAAGGGGTTCATTAAGTCCCGGGTATATTAACTTCAGTTGAAATGCAGTGGTATCTCTGAGAAATAAAATGGAATCAGCGCCACTGTCTTTTCCAATTGTTTACTCCTGGTTCTCCCTGTGCTTGTGTGGGTTTCCTCCGGGTACACCAGTTTCTCACAACAGTCCAAAAGCATGCAGAGTAGGCTAACCCCTTGGTGTGTGAGAGTGAGTGTGAATGGTTGTGTGAGTGTTGGCTTTGTGATGGCATGGTGAGCTGCCCAGTGTGTACCCTGCCTTCGCCCAGAGTCGGCTGAGATGGGAACCAGTCTCCCCACAACCCTAATTAGGGTCAATTGGCTTTTACTACAACAGAAAATGAATGTTTACTCCTGAAAACACACGTGTTAATCACCCTTCCACTGGCCACCTTGATATTAATAACATCACCAACTTTATTATTTCTCTTGAGATCTTATACTCCTCCTTCGGTTTCTTAACACTTTCTTTTCTCAAACACTTTTCTCAAACTTTTCCACTTTTCAACCAATTAGTTTTGCACTAAGAAGTTATCACACACACACACACACACACACACACACACACACACACACACACACACACACACACACACACACACACACACACACACACTATTGCTCCTCTGGTCACATGGTACTATTATCGTACTGTTAACAGACATAGAACCAAAACAAGATGTAGAACAGGTGAATAATAAATCTTAAGCCCAAGAATGGGTAGTTTCAGCTTTATATTCACCCTAAATTGCCTGATAATTAAAAATAAACCATGGGGCAGTGGTGGCACGGTGGATAAGTGTTGGATTTCCGATTTCAAGCTTAGGGGTTCAAGCCCCACTGTCATAGTTTGGTAATGCTGCTGTCCCCACAGTGGTGCTAACTGGGTTATTAAAGGCCAGTCATGTTTCTCACTGTCTATGGTGAGAGGTTCATGTAAAAGAATCATTGCTGACTTTTGCCAAGAGTAGCTGCATAGCCATCAGTGTGCTTCTGTCCTGTGATGGCCTGGTGAGGGTGTACTCCAAGGTATATTCTGCCTTTGCGCAGAGTCATGTGGGATGGGTGCCAGCCTCCCCGATACTCGAATTAGGATTAAATGGTTCAGACAATGAAGGCGCGAATAAATAATGAATGACAATTGACTATTTCTAGTGATTAGGGAACTTTAAGGCCAGATTTGTGAACATGGGTCAGTGTGGATTTGATGAGTGGATCAGTTCTGTTATGGACAGCCATGCATAAAGATCTGGTGTGAATGCTGCAGCATGCTCTCCAACAATACGTGATGATATTAAACCTGTTAGTACAGTGAAAGCGATGATTTGTTCTTTTTGTTGAGTCGATGTAGCTGTTCGCAGCGTGTGTTGATTTAAGGTGTTAGCACATCGTGTCTGAGAGAGACAGTTGTGTTGACCCAACTTTAACCAGATGTTCAGTTTGCTTTTGCACTTATTGACCTCATACTTTTACAGAATGAAGGTATTGTTGAATCGAGGTGTATAAATGCACGTCTGACATTCGTCATGCAACTTATATACAGTGACGTTGTGTCCTGAATATTTTTTTATTCGTACACATCGAGCTTATCCGCACCACCCGGACGTACTGCACTCATTTCAGACTAAACAATTGTGACTTGGCTGGGAATTGAGCTTTGAATCCAGATGCTACTCCTCTGTAAGCCGTCTTGCTTCTCTGTTTCTCTTTCTCTCTCTCACACACACACACACACACACACACACACACACACACACACACACACACACACACACACACACACACACACACACACACACACACACCACCTCATTCTTAGGTTGTGAGTTCTTTAATTGGAGTGGCAGTCACAGACACTCTTTCAACAAACATAACACATGGGGGAGTTTCGACTCCTGGCAGAAGCTGTCCATTAGTGCTCCAAATAAAAGAAAGTTGAGAGCTATGTTTCAGGTGTTTATTGCTAAATCAGCTCTGGGGCAGCTGTCTCCAGTCCACTTTCCACCCCTTCCACTCCAGTCTGCCTGGATCTTGAATCGGCAGGAAGAAAAACTGAAGGCATTTTCTCAGTATTCCTTCCTTTTTCGCTGTCATTATAGAGATGAGCGTTTATCTCTAGCACGTCATTTGTAGAGCCTCACTCTTTAGGAAAAACATACCATAGAAAGAGAATTATAGAGGTGGTTAACTGTTTACTTTTGTTCGCCGGTGTAATCCGAACTGCACATCTTTCAACAACTCACTCTTGTTTTATTCACAGAATGGCTTAGCCACCTGTGGAGGCCAAGACCAACTCTCTTAACTCAAGTCGTGTTCATATCGCCCCAATGAGAGTGAGTCTTCCTGCCAAAACAACCCAGAATCTATTACTGAACAGCAACATGTTGGTGAGACGCAGTTGATACTGTAGTTTTAGGTACAATGTTTTCCTAAGAAGTTTCAGGTTCCAGGAATTGTTGAACGTAGCAATAGCTCTGGGTGTCAGAAATATTTTTAAATAGCTTAAAACGCTCAAGTTATAGAATGAAAATATATAGAACAATGCAGATAACTATACAATAACAACAACAACAACAACAATAATAATAATAACAATAATTCATTTTCTGAACTGTTTAATCATAATGAGGGTCACGGGGAAGCTGGCACCAATCTCAGCCTACTTTGGGCGGGGGCTAATAATAATAATAATAATAATAATAATAATAATAATAATCATTTATTTTCTGAACCGCGTAATCCTAATTAGGGTCATGGGGAGGCTGGCATCAGTCTCAGACCACTTTGGGCGGAGGTTACTACTACTACTACTACTACTACTACTACTACTACTAATAATAATAATAATAATAATAATAATTTCTTTTCTGAACCGCTTAATCCTAATTAGGGTCATGGGGAGGCTGGCATCCTCCTCAGCCCACTTTGGGTGTGGGCTAATAATAATAATAATAATAATAATAATAATAATAATAATAATAATAGTTATACACATAATTAAATGCATTTTTTATTTGATCATTATTTATGGAGGGCCATGGGTGGAAGTGGCAAGAATGGCTGGCTCACAGCACGAAGGCCCTCGGTTCAGGTCCCAGGCTTAGCAAGGTCATTTCTGCGTGGAGTTTGCAAGTCCTCCTTGTGCTTGTGTGGGTTTCCTGCAGTTACTTTGGTTTCCTCCTAAAGTCCAAGAGCATGCACATTAACCTAATTCAAAATCGTCCCCGTGTGTGAAACAGCCAATCTGAAACATCGACTGTGCATGTTTTTGGACTGTAGAAAGAAAACCTAGCCAAACCTCACAGAGAGAACATGCAAAGTGCATTTCAAACCCAGGCCTTCTTGCTATGAGGTGGACATGCTAACCAGTTTGC
>CM045732.1:29042974-29055474 GCA_024760905.1 Plotosus lineatus | reverse complement strand
CTATCCAAACGTATAGGTTACAGAATATAAATATCCATATTGAATATCTAGAAAATATAAAAATAATGATTCAACAGCTATGTCTTCATATCTTTGTCTCTAACGGTATTCCAGCATGTCAGCAAAAATATGTAGTAACACTTCATTTGTTCCTTTACAAGGTGCTTTTCTTCATTATTAATTAAAATGCTAGCGTTCAGCTTAATTTGTGGATTTTTTTTTACAGTGATGTGTCAGAAAATATTAAATAAAAAAAGATTTAATATACACTGCCTAATGCATTGGAGATTAAAGTCACACGTGTGAAAATGATCCTCGTGCTCCCTAAACCACTCTTTCATTATTCGAGTCCCCATTTTATACCCGAGCCATCAGAGGAGAAAAAGGGCATTGATGTGATAACCTGAACATTCAGAACATTCACATCATAAGATGCTTCATTTTATTGCCACATTAATGTTGCTGAGCCTCGACCGGAACACCCCGAGCAACATCGCCATGCAGATTATGCTCTGTAACAAGGATAAAAATGGTCCAACAATATATTAGAGCGCACAACTTTTTTTTTTTTTTTTGTGCCCGGACAGAATTCAAGTGTGCAGTTGACCAACATTCTCATCATCATCATCATTATCATTATCATCATCAGGTGTCGTGCCTGGAACAAGTATTGACGGCCATGGCTTTCCATCTTTCTCTGTCATTAGAGGCCTTCATGAATCGGTTGTTATTCATTTCTTTTGATGTTGCCCAGGTGTTTAAACCGTTAACATACTAGTATGTTTCTCGTTGTCGTCCTTTGCTTCTTCTACCATCAATTCTTCCTGTCACGCTAAGGTATTCTATAACACATTTTCTGTAGATGTGTCCCATGAATCTCATCTGCTTTTTCCTGATTGTCTTGATCAATGATCTTTCTTTGTTGGGTATTTCCAGCACCTCTTGATTGGTTTTCTTTTCCATCCATGATATCTTTAATATCCTCCTTAAAAACCACATTTCTGTTGCTTCTAGTTTCTTCCTTATGTTGTTGGTGATTGTCCAGCATTCACAACCATACAAGAGAACTAACCATACATAAGCCTTCAATATTCTATATTTGATGTCCATCTTAATGTTTCTGTTAGTCATGATTGGTGAAAACTTTTTGAAGGTGACCTTGGCTGTTGCTATGCGTTTGCGTATTTCTGTAGTACACTTCCCATCAGATGTCAACACATAACCCAGGTATTTGAACTTATCAACTTGCTTGACCTGCACACCACAGCTGTGCATGTTACATGGTGGAGCTTGTTTTTTTTTTTTTTTCGATATTGTCATGCATTCCATTTTTGAGATGTTCAAAGATAGTCCTTTATTTTCACTTGTTTCTACTACAGTATCCAGCAAGTTTTTGAGGTTCCCTTCTGAAGTTGCTATTAATACCGTGTCATCTGCATATCTTAAGTTGTTAATATTGTGTCCTCCCAGACCTATTCCATTGATGTCTTCAATTTCTCTCAGTATATTCTCGTTGTAGATGTTGAAGAGATCTGGTGATAATACGCATCCTTGTCGGACTCCTCTTCTTATTACTATCTTTTCACTGTTCTCTCCATTTATTCTGACAGTAGCTGTTTGTCTCCAGTAAAGGTTGCTTAGGATTCTCAGATCTTTCCCATCAATGTCTAGACTGTTTTGTATTTGGAAGAGGTCTTCGTGTCTCACTTTGTCAAATGCTTTTGAGTAGTCGATGAAGCAGAGGTAAAGGTCTTTCTGCATCTCTATGCATCTTTCTGCTAGCATTGTCATAGTGAAAATGGCATTTGTTGTTCCTTTGTTAGCTACAAATCCAAATTGTGCTTCTGATAACTCTGGTCGTATTTTGTTTCTCAGTCTTGCCATCAATATTTTGAGGATCTTCAAAGTGTGGCTCATCAGACTAATAGTTCTGTGACTCCCGCAGTCATTTGTTCCAGGTTTCTTAGGGAGTGTAATGAATGTAGATGTTAGCATTTCGGCCGGCATGTTTCCAGTGTCATAGATGTTATTCAGAAGTGTAGTTAGTTTCTTTATGCCCCATCCATCCAGCACTTCATATGCTTCCACTGGAATGAGGTCAGGTCCAACAACCTTTCCATTATTCATTTTCTTGATGGCGTTTTCTACTTTGGTCTCTAAAATTGATGGTCCTTCCATTTGTTTGTTGATCTCTTGTTGGTCCCCTCTGCTATCAGAAAAAATGTCTTCAATGTATTCTGCCCATCTCTTTAGGATTTCTGCCTTATTCAGCAAGATTTCACCGTCTTTTGATTTTATACAACCACTCAGAGAGGATGATTTCTGACCTGCAATATATTTGATTTTGCTGTGCATAAATTTGCTGTCGGTTATTTTTGTCCTCTCAATTTCTTTACATTGCTAATTTAGCCATGCCTCTTTTGCTTCATTACACATTCTCTTTATTTCTTTATCTATGGATTTGTATTTAGCTGGATCAGCTTTTGCTTTTCGTCTAGCTTCCATTTTGTCCAAGATTTCTTGTGTCATCCATTTTTTGTGTTCTTTCTTCTCGGCTTCAGTGGGATATTATTTTCTATTGCCTTTTTGATACTATCTCTTAGCTGTTCCCATTGCTCTTCCACGTCTGTGACAGCTTCCAAGGTAGAAAACTTGTTGTTGACTTCTACTGCATTTCTGTCTGAGTTCATTGTCTGTTTTTAACAGCTTGAAGTTGTAATTTGGTTGCCGTTTGGTCTTTTTAAGGGCTTTCGGTTTCAGTTTGAATGCACATATTACAGGGACATGGTCGCTACCACAGTCTGCTCCTGGCATGGATTTGGCTGTTACAATTGTATTAAGGAAGCGTGACTGAATAAGGATGTAATCAATCTGATTGCGGTGTCTGTTTTCTGGGCTTCTTGTATGGTTCTTATACCATGTGTTTGTAACTGTGTAGTTATTTTCTGCACACCATTCTGCTAGTCATTCTCCCCTTTCATTAATTTCCCCAAGTCCATGTGGGCCAACAATATTCCCAATTCTACTTGTTCCTAGTTTGGCATTAAAATCTCCCATAATGATCTTGATATCAGAAGATTTCAGTTGTTTCAGGGTTGCTTCCAGTTGTTCATAGAATGTTTCAACCTCTGTATCATCATGGTCTGTTGTTGGAGCATAAATCTGTATGATGTTGATGCCGAAAGGTTTGGCACTGAGTGTTGTTGCAATGATTCGGTCTTATACTGGCCAATGACCTTTTGCTGATTTTTCTACGTTGGGTGAGAGCATTATGCCGACTCCTCTTTGATGTTGGTTTCCTCCCGAATGGAGCATTTTGTACCCATCGTCCGATTTAAATTCTCCTGTTCCTTTCCATCTTACTTCTGCAAGTCCCAAGATATCAAATTCCATTCTTTTCATTTCTGATTTTACATTTTCAAATTTGCCTTTCTGGAATAAGGTTTTCACATTCCATGTTGCGATTTTCTTTATATTTAATTTCGTGGATTGTTTTTGGACAGACGCTTGATGACGATCGGGTGTCACCTGTCCACCATGACAGTCCCTACCGAGTGAGGTGTTCTTCAGAACCCCTTTAACACTGTTCCTCAAATGATTAGTTTAATGTATTGCCAAGACTTTCTTTGCAGATTTACAGACAGTAGGTTGCAATTACTTTCTGTCCTAGCAGTGCCGTACTGGGAGGTTGTCCTGACCATTGTACCTGAGGGTATCTTCTGCTCAGCACATGGAGATACGAAACCATAAACAGAGGAATTCTCTGAGTGCGCTTGCATCTCATCAGTTACCTGACTCCCATGACCTCACGTTACCCTGATTGGGGGGTTTAGTGGGTGCTCGACCTTGCCCAAGGGTCTCCCACAGGCTAGTGGAAGTAAGGATGGCCTTACTTTCTTTTGACAGCAGCGCTGTCCCACTACCTAACATTATTACACCAACAATATTATAATTTACGTGTATCTGCATGTATCTGCAGCATCAATAATACAATTTAAATCCTAATCACTTTAACAAGTCAAACAAAATTTTACATATCATACATAATCAGACAAAAATTTACATAAATTGATACCATGACAAAAAAATATTTACATGTGTGTTTCCCCCAGATGAGCATAATCATCTTTCGTATGTTAATTAATTCATTAATTTTTCCAGGAATGCTGGAGCCTATCTCAGCATACTCTGTGCAAAGGTGGCGTACACCCTGAACAGATCCCCATACCATTGCAGGGCGACGCACACACGCACACACACACACACACACACACACACACACACACACACACACACACACACACATGATTATTCACACTCACACTCACACCTGGGAGCAATTTGGAACATTTAGTTAGTCATTAAGCATTTAGTGTATTTTGACCGAGGGAGGAAACCGGAGTACCTGGAATAAGCCCATTCACGCAAGAAGATTCAAGCATCAGACAGAAATGCCCTCACCAAACCCGCGACTCAAACCAAGGACCTTCTTGCTGTGAGGTGGACGTGCTAATCGCTACATCACTGTAGCACAGTGTTAATACCTCTGCATATAATTTGGGAATAAACCTAGGTTGACAAATAAGTCCCCAGCATGTGTAAAGCCTTCTGTGTTAAACAGCGTTGAGAACAGATACATTGCCATGTTATCATGACCTTTAGAAGCCGGTACAGATGAGCATTTATCTCCAGAGGGATCAACCGGGAGAGAAACCAGGATGTTTGCTATTGTCCGTTTCCATTCCCCTCGTGTGGGGTGGTAGACACGCTCTCTGATGCATCTCCTGCTTCTGCCTGTGTTAAGCCGAGCACAAATAGAGCTGTCAAGAGCAGACAGGTATCGGGAGGTGATGTCTGATAGGCACTTATCACACTAACACACACATCACAGCTCTTTAGAATCACTGCAGGCCACACATTTGTTTATGGAAGACTCCGGTGATGTGTTTGAAAAGCACGGATTAGGAGAACTAACATTATTAGATGAACAAAAAATTAGGTAAAGAAGTAATCAGAGGAACATCCAGCCCCCTTGCTTGAGTGTGCAGCCTTCAATCGCTGATAAGTACAGCACGATCATTGCTCTGAGTTTCCCCACGCCCTGACTGGTCGAATCGGAGATAGGGCTTGATTAACAGGCATTTACATGCCTCACAGGCCTTCTCCTTTCACAACTTGCAAAAATGGCACATTAAGGTCACCTGCACAAGACATCATGTGATTAGCATATAAATATCAATGTGACTCAGTCAAGACACACGTAACACACACAAGCCATCGCATAACATCAACTGTTAACCATCAAGCTGATACACAACTAATACATATCTATATATAGACGTCAGTAACATTTCCCCTAGTGATTGAATTGTTCAGTTTGTATACCTGTTTTTTTGAAGGCACATGTTTGGATTGCAGCAACCGAGTCTGCAATTTGATCAACGATAGTTTCTCGATCTTCCTCAAGGGCTGCAGACCTCCTGTAAAGTAATCTAGCATAAACTTGTCCACGTGTTTTTGGAGCATGAACACAACCTTAAAAACTGCTACGAGCTTCACGTGGGTGAACGTTGTTGCCTCATAGTCTCACCATTATTTTACAAATATATAAGTAGCAGGTAATCCTCAAGATTGCTCTGATGCTTCAACTCAATGTGCCGTTTAAATTCAGTGCAGATGTGGCAAACATCTGGACTTGCTTTGTCAGATCCAGCAGGCATAAGTCGATTAGAAGCATGTAGTATCTTCTGTCCGAGTCTCCACCTGTTTATTTATGAAACTGCTAAAATGCACAAACAGACCGGCTTCAGGCGTCATGCGGAATGATGTAAAACAGTGCGGTAAAAAGTAAGCGTGTGAACGTGAACGACATTTGTTATAGCCAGAGAAAACAAAGTTAAAATTCATGCTCCTCATTTGTAAATTGAATCATGAAGCTCAGTTCACAAAGAACATGAAGATGTTTAATGAACTATTTGTATTCTTTTTTTTTTTTTTAAGAAATTTTAACGCCATGATTTAAAATACAGACATTACACCCTGACACAAGCAGACACGGCATCTCTCCTTGGAGCCTGAGTCACCCTTCGTTCATTCAGCAGCCGGGTTCTGTAGGCTGCACGGTGCCACTGCTTCACTCACTGCGCTTTGAGTAAATACTTAAGAAAAGTTTGGCCGTTACTGACTCAACCCTTAAATATGTTCCATGATGTCAGTGATATGCAGCACAGGCTTCTGGAGACTGGGCAGTGATAGATCATGGAATGTTCCTAGAGGTGAAAATAAGGGCAATGAGAAATATTACATCCTTGCTAGTGGATGGTTATTCACTGCTATTTGTTGTTGTTATATAAACGTCAGAATATAAACATATCATATTGTTAATTGAGGTTGCATGGAAACAGGCATGGGGATGAGATACTTGAATGTATGGAAGGATGGATACATGAATCAGCATCTGATTCATGAAACTGTCATCCAGTAATCACGTCCCTGGAAAGACTCGTGACCGTTTCACAACTGAGAAATTTCACACCTGTGTTTAAGGATTTTCATTCAATTTGGAGAGGTCACTACTGCACCAGAGTCTCAGAGATGATTCTATTTTTGAATGTCAAGGTTAAAGGTGAAGGTCAGAGCAAGGTCATTTTTTTTTTTTTTTTAAGAATGTTATAACTGTAATTTAAATATGTTTAAAACAAGAACAGCAGCCATACTGTTACTATTGAACACTAATAGTAGTACTAACCAATACTAACTAATACATTAACAGAATTTCTCATGAGACTAACCTTTAGGGAAGTGTTGGGCCGATGGTAAGTTGCAGGATTAAAGAGCCCGCTGTTGAGGTTCAAGTCTCACTGTCAAAGGTTGTCACTGTCCCCCAGTGCAGCTAACTGGATCATCAAAGGCCATCCATGTCTCTTGCTGTCTATGGTGAGAGGTTCACGTAAAAGAACCATTGCTGACTTTCGTCAAGAGTAGCTGCAAAGCCGCCAGCGTGTTTCTGCCCTGCGATGGCCTAACAAGCTGTCCGGGGTGTATTCTGCTCTCGCCCATGATCTTCTGAAATGAGTGCCAGCCTCCCCAGCAACCCGACTTAGCATTAAACCGTTTACCATTAACCTTTGACCTAGAGCAACCTTCAAAGGTGTAAATAAAAGCAACAGGATTTTGAATGCATCAGACTCTGGAAAGAGTGCTGAAGGACAGGTCATTGTTTATAGATTGCTAAGAGAAAACAATAGATTTTTAAAGGGACATTTACCTTTTACCTTGAGTGACTTTCACAGGCTAAATCTTAGCCAGCAAATAAATCTTCAGTTCATCATCTTCTGTTCATTTTCTGTAACCACTTGATCCTAATCTGGGTCGTGGACAGGGTGGCACCCATCCCAACCAACTCCAAGTGAGGGCAGAGTACACCCTGGACAGCTCACCAGGCCATCGCAGGGCAGAAACACGCTGACAATTTTGCAGCTACTCTTGATGAAACTCAGCCATGGTTCTCTTATATGAGCCTCACACCATAGACACTGAGAGACATGGCCAGAATTTGATAACCCAGTTAGCTGCACTGGAGGGGACAGTGACAACCTATGGTGAGTGGGGCTTGAACCCCCAACCTTAGAATCAGTGATCTAGCACCTATACCACTAGGCCACCCCGGCCCTCGAATAAATCTTAACTTTTAATACTATCCAGATACTATAAGACATATCATAAGATGAGTACCTTCTTGTAGGAGTAAACAGTTGAGTCAGAATGAGTGAGAACATCACAACCATCATCAGAGCTGATATTCAATAGAACGAAATAAAACTCTTGCTAAGCAGTACGATGATGTAGAAGTGAGCACATCTGCTGCACAGCAAAAAAGGTTCTGAGTTTGAATCTCGTACTTGGACTTTTCTGTGTAGACTTTTCCTGTTCTCCTCATGCTTGCATGAGTTTCCTTTAGATATTTTGGCTTCATCCCACAGTCCAAAGACACGAGTGTTAAGCAAACTTTAAAAGTCGTTTTAGTTTGCCATAGTTGTAGATGTGAGTGTGAATGGTTGTGTGTATTGGCACTGCAGTGGTCTGCTGAGCTGATCAGGGTGCACCTCGTCTTCATCCAGGGTCGGCTGAGATAGGCCCTCCCCGCGACCATGGTACAGAGAGTCGTTGACTTACGACCTATGTGAGTTATGTCTGATCGACTTTACGACCGCAAAAGTCGTGACGCATGATTCATGGCAGTGCAGTGCGAGTGTTGCGTCCGACAGTTGTTTGCGCTGCTGGCAGCGCCAGCATCTTAAAAGGCCAAGCAGGAGATGATGCAGCTTCACTGTCTAACTGCTCAGAGCTCAGAGCAAATCTATTCATCTACTTTCAATGCCACTTCACTGTGGTGCGAAGTAGAGAGCCAATCTAAAGTTGTCGGACCCGCCCACACTCTAATTTTATTGGACTCATATGCTGCAGTGTTTATGTAACAGGAAGCGCGTCTCAAGTTTTGGCAATCAGCTGGTCTTCGGGTTGAAGTTTTTCCATGTCTGTCCATTTGTGTTTGCTTGCCAGCTGTGTTTGGCTTCATGGAAATGAGCTGATCAAAACCCTCGTTTTGAAATTTATCTCTTTACTCAAAAACAACATGCGCAGTCTGTGGCTGTTTTTATAATCCAATAAAATTAGAGTTTTAACGTATCGGAACCGCCCACACACTGGAGTACAGAAAGGATTGACTCTCCGCTGCGCGCAACAGAGATGTGGAATTGAAAATAGATGTATAGATTTAAATGCGCGAGATTTATTCATCTGTTTTTGTTTTGCATGAGTGTATTTGTATGGAAAGTCGACATACAACCAGATCGTTTTACGACTGGTCTGCCGGAACCAAACGCGGTCGTAAGTCCATGACTCACGTAGCTCAATGCTTTGGTCAGAGTAATACTCCCATTGCACTAGAGCAGGGCAGATTTAGATAAACAGAAATGTTGTCAGCAGCAAACGTTCTGCAATTATTCCCTCATCTTTCATGTCATTCCATGTGATTCTGTAGTTTTTCCTCAAGTCTTCGTCCACGTCCATATGCTTCTGACAGGCCAAAATATTCCGTGAACGTGCTTTTGAACATGTTGACTGCGTTCCACGCCTTTCCGCTACACGATCCTTCCATGCCATAGTCCAGTGAAATGGGGGTATAAACTATTGCTCATGAGATATTCCTTGATTATTAATGTAATTGCTCTGCGATGGCCTGGCGAGTTGTTCACGGTGTACTCTTCTCTTGCCAAGATTACATAGCAGAATTTATCTTAACCGGATCAGATCACACCCCTTATGTTTTTTGTGCAGTAGCTTACTTTATGTTTGTACTTATGGTTAAGAACACAAACCCCATTATACTTAATTTTAATGCAATATCTTGAATGCAAATTGTGTCTGTACTCTCTGCAGCCACCAGATGAAAGAAATTCTTGGCATTAATTCAAACATAGTCATAGTGGTTTACTCTATGACTTTGAGTGCGGGACACTCATCTCTTAACTCCATAGGCCTCTTGGCGGTTTTTACACCTGGATGCCGAGACAAAAGGTTTTGAGAGGGACAGACAAGATTGCATGCCAAAGAATGGTGTTAGGTGGCCACTGCTATAAATGTCCTGAGTTGCCACTAAATAAAGTAATGCTAAGGACTCCCATACATGGGAGACAGAAGTGAGGCTGCCTCAGCTAAACCATGGTTGAGATACTGATGCAGGACACTGGTGCCCAGAGATGCTAGCTAGGTGTAGGCTAAAGTTTACGAATTGGCAGTGCTGGCAGGGTGCCTGTCTGTGTACGATCTGACTTAAGGATATTCATGGATGTAAATAAGTAATAAATAGGACAAAGGCATCCCAGTTTTGTATCAACTCATAACTAGAGATCAGGGCAGTGGTGGTCTAGTGGTATAGTCCCACTCTCCACAAGGTTGTCATTGCCACATCCACCCCCCCCCCCCCACCCCCCGAGTGCAGCTAACTCAGTTATCGAAGGCTGGCCATGTCTCTCACTGTCTATGGTGTGAGGCATGTAAAAGAACCATTGTTGACTTTCGATAAGAGTAGGCTGTAAAGCCATCAGCTTGTTTCCGCCCTGCGATAACCTGGCAAGCTGTTCAGGGTGTACTCTGCCCTCGCTCTAAGTTGGCTGGGATGGGCGCCAGCCTCCCCATGACTCTAGTTGGGATTGGGCGGTTACAGAAAATGAACTGATGAACTGAACATAACTAGAGACATAATATTTTCAGTCTCACTTTTAATAAGATTTAGCAGTGGTGGCCTGGTGGTAAAGGTGCTGGATCACTGATCCCAAGGTTGGGGTTTCAAGTCCCACTCTCAAAAGGTTGTCAGTGTACCTCCAGTGTGGCTACTTGGGTTATCAAAGGCGACCAAGTCTCTCACTGTCTGTGGTGTGAGGTTCATGTAAAAGAACCCTTGCTGACTTTCGACAAGAGTAGCTGCATAGCCGTCAGTGAGTTTCTGCCCTGCGATGGCCTGGAGAGTTCTCAAGGGTGTACTCTACACTCACCTGGCGTTGGATGGGACGGGTGCCAGCCACCTAATTAGGACTAAGTGGTTAGAGAAAATGAATGAATGAATGAATGAAGAATTTAAGCACTGTCTAACACTGAGCTCTCGATAATGTAGATGGCCCTATTAATAGGAGTCTGAGGCCTGTGCTATAAGAGTAGCATAGCGCCGCTGTGGAAGAAATGCTGGAAAGCTTTAACACAATGTTCTTTTTAGCAGCTTTCATTTGCTGATTTCTGCCTTTATTTGTTTCACCTGTCTTTTTAATGTAATTGTCCATCTAACAAGTTCATGTTCCATGTTGCTATTTGTATTTGATCTTGTTTTACTGAAAGTTTTTTTGCCTTCTCGTGTTAGATTGTGTATTGTATTTTTAAAATATTATTATTAATATTTCTGTTGCTGTGCATCAGTTCAAATCGGAGATCCATTTATATCAGATAAAAGCAAATATATTTGCATATGTTGTGCTGAATTGTTCCAGTAGAACTTCAGTGGAGTCATTCAGTTTGTGCCTTTACTGCTTCTTATGAGTGACAGAGTATTTCAGATGACACATTGCCTCTGTTCTGGTTGTTTCCCATAATACCTTCTGCACAGAACGGGCTATTGTGCTAGTATAAAGTTAGTCAATGCTATTCAACAAAGCCACAATCGCATAGCTCATGGGAGCCATTTTAATTCAGGGGCCCAGAAGGTGACAGTTGATTCATTAATTCGCTCCCTTGCCTTAGGTTAATTACCATCATTTGCAGGTGTCAAAAGGAAAGAAGGAGAAAAGAGGAAAGAGGTGGGGCAGGAGTGGGCATTAGCAATTTTACGCATAGAGCAAATATCAAATAAAGACCCTTGAAATGCTTTGGCAACCCTGTGGCAATAAAGTATGCGCATGAGCCGAGCGCTGGGCTATGAGTGGCATTCGTATTTCAAGAGGGGCAGAAGTCAGGGTGTTCGGACAATCATTTTAAGAGTTTCTGCTGATTATTTTTCTCTCTGCTTACATTCTGCTCAAGTATGAGATTGGTATTCCGTCACAAATGGGGTACAACGGCATTAAATCTATTCCCCCAAAGTACATTCGACCGTTGTACCTCCAGCGCTCAATTAATAAATATTAATATAGCCATGTGTGCATGTCTTGAGACTGCACAAGGAATCCAGAGTACCTGAATTAAACCCACACCAAAATGGAAAGAACATGCTAACTCCGCACAGAAACACCTTCATCAACTCTGGGACTCAAACCCAAGACCTCCTTACTGAGAGGGAGGTGTGCTCACCACAACACTAGACACATATGTTCAGTAATAATGCAATAAAATAGAGGCTGAAGCCTATTTTAGTGAACTCGGAGAAGGCGGCATATACCTTACACAACTAACCAGTCCTTTATAGAGCAAAACACACAACCATTCACGCTCATGCTCACGTCTAATGGGCAATTTGGAACAGCCAATTAAATTAAAAATGCTTGTCTTTTGACCCAGAGCTAGTGAGAACAGACAAACTCTACACAGGAACGCCCAGTATTCAAACCCAGGACCTTCTTTCTGTGAGGCAGATGTGATAACCACCACACCACAGTGCGGCCCAGTTACAAATATTAACAATTGATGTTTTTACACCCGAGCCATAGTGGCTCATCAGGCCGGTGCTTATCGCTGGTTAACATCACGTGGAGCAACTGGTAGTAAAACTCCTCCTGAATGGGACGCTAGTCCATCGCTGGTTACCTTCCCAGTATATTTTACTTATATCCATTTATACTGCTGAGTGAACAGAGGCACACTTGTGGTTGAGACCTTGCCCAGGGGTCTTAGCACAGTGGGGGTCTCATTGGGATTTGAACACACAACCTCCTGATCATGAGCCTAACACCCTAACCACCATGCCACCGGCCCCACAAAAATAGTAACAGTATGAATGCGATAAAAAAGCTTCG
>CM045732.1:28992974-29037974 GCA_024760905.1 Plotosus lineatus | reverse complement strand
ATTGCTGACTTTTGACAATAGTAGGCTGCATAGCCGTCAGTGTTTCCACCCTGAGATGGCCTGGCGAGCTGTCCAGGGTGTCTCAGACGGCTGGGATGGGCACCAGCCTCCCCGCGACCCTAATTAGGATTAAGCAGTTACAGAAATGAACTAATAATAACTGAACATAACATTTTATTTTATTATTATTCCGCTTCAGTAAACATTTTAGCTTAGTCATGGTTGAGGTGAATCTGGAACATTAATTGAGAACCCTGGGAACTGCCATGTCTGCACCAGGAGTTTCATTTCCCAGAGTACACTTCCACCAGCAAACATGGCTGCCATGAACAACAACGCCCACACACAAGGTTTACTGTTACATTTAGTCTTTGGACTTTTAACATTGCACAGCAGTTCCTTTCATACTATTACTGCTATACAGTACAAGGCACACACACACACACTCACACACACACACACACACTGCAAAGTGCTATATATATATAGCACATATAACCATATCACTCATGAAGCAGCCGAGGAATTTAGAAATCTGTCTCGGAAGTTCTCCGACAGAGTTACATCCTTACACCCACTGATGCAGCCTGAAAGTGTTTTGTTTTATAGAAATAATGGAACAGGATTGCATCCTTGTATAGAATATAGAGAGCTAAACCAGATCACTCTCAATGATCCCTCTCTTCTGCTATCTGTTTCCCGCAGTGCAGAAACAACACCAACTAGCCAATATCTTAACCAAGTTCAATCTCTTCGGTGTTTATAATCTCATATGTATATGTCATGTTGCTGAGTAGAAACAAAAAACACATCTAAATCTGAATGTACAGGGCCGCACAGCGGTGTAGTGATTAAGACTTTTTGCCTCACTGCAAGGTCTCTTCTGAGAGTCCAAAGAGGTGCACATGCTGAGTGGCTATTCTTGATTATTCCTAGGTATGAATGGCTGTGTATGTATTTGCCCTACAATGGGCTAGAGAACTGTTCAGGGTGTATCCCACCTTCACTCAAAGTTGGCTGAGATGGGTTTCAGTCTCCCTATTACCCTAATAAATGTATCTGAAATGACATGACAGTTGACCATTGTGAGTACTATTTAATTCCATGTGGGCTCTTGTGTGTGCCACGCCCATACCCCCACATAGGGTATAGTAATGTTAAGCAACTACATGATTGCTTATCGGTGATACAAGTCATGTAAGTCATTTCAACCAAGTGGTGCTCTGCTTAATGTAGAATGAGACCAGCATAAGAATGTGTAAGCAGAAAAGTGTAAGTACCATATCAATATTATCTATATCTTCATCTTCATCACTGAAGTGGCGGGCACAACTTTTGACCAGACCAAGGTGATTGTTGTGATATAATGACCCAATGAATCCCCAATGTTTTCTCGGGGTTGGGAAACGTCTGCAAATATGAACCTTCAAATAAGGGTTCAGTTCCATCAACCCTTCATCTACCAGAATCCTCAAAAAAGCTAAATCTAAAATCATATTTTGTGACCTTCCCAATTCTCAGAATCCCAAACATTCAGCTTTGAGCTGGATGCACCAGAAACGTGTGGGGGCAATTTTGTCACAACAATTTGGTAAATGGCCCGGAATTCAAAATGTTTTTTTTTTTTCATAACAACTTGGGTATCAGAAAACAGCCAAACAAATGAACCAATATCAAGCTTGGTGAGCTTGATTCTTTACTCATATTAAATCCGTGCTCTCCTCCAGATTTGGTCCAAAAAGTGGTCTACGTATTCAGTTACTATGGGATCACAGAGAACAAAACATCACCACGAAGGCATGCAATCCACTTCCAGTGTTTTGTGTGCCTTCATGGCAAAACCGGGGTCCACGTAAGTCTCATGTCTGGATAGTATCTGAAATCCTATAACCCAGCGTGGAGGGCCAACACTGAGCAGTTTATGGGTCTCTTTAGCTCATAAAAGCAGGACGACTGGGCAGTTTTCTGACCAGAAGTATTTCTTCCCTAGGACATATATGCCCCCCTCCCTCAATCGCCACCTTATCGTGGTGGAGGGGTTTGCGTGACCTAATGATCCTAGGAGCTATGTTGTCGGGGGCATAATGCACCTGTTAGGGTCACCCAAGGCAAACAGGTCCTGGGTGAAGGTCCAGATGAAGTGAGATTCAAAAGACCCCTATGACACCTAAGAGAGATCACAGGAAGCAGTCTCCCTTGCCTGGACGCGAGTCATCGGGGTTCCCTCCTGGAGCTTGGTGGTCGGGCTTCTGCCCATGGAGCCTGGCCGGGCCTAGCCCGAAAAGGAGACATGGGTCCGTCCTCCCATGGACCCACCATCCATGGGAGGAGTTTTAGGGGTTGTTTAAGTATCTTGGGGTCTTGTTCACGAGTGAGAGAAGGATGGAGCGAGAGATCGACAGATGGATCGCTGCAGCCTCTGCTGTCCATCATGGTGAAGAAGTAGCTGAGCCGCAAAGCGAAGCTCTCAATTTACCAGTCAATCTACGTTCCAACCCTCACCTATGGTCACGAGCTTTGGGTAGACCGAAAGAACAAGATCACGGATACAAGCGGCTGAAATGAGCTTCCTTCGCCGGGTGGTGGGGTTCTCACTTAGAGATAAGGTTAAAAGCTCTACCATCCGTGGAGAGCTCGGAGTAGATCTGCTGCTCCTCCGTATTGAGAGGGGCCAGTTAAGGTGGCTCGGGCATCTGGTCAGGGTTAGGGTTAGGGTTAGGTGAATAGGACTAGCGGCTCCACTAAATTTTGCCAAAGAACAGACTGTTTGTAAGACATTTGCAAGAACCTAAAATTCTCATCAATAGATCTGCAGGTGGCAGAGGCAGTGGTGGTAAAAGATGCTGGATCGCTGATCCTCGTGTGGGGAGTTCGAATCCCACTCTCCACACGGTTGTCACTGTCGCCTGAGTGCAGCTAACTGGATAATCAAAGGCTCGCCATGTCTCTCACTGTTTATGGTAACAGGCATGTAAAAGAACCATTGCTGGTGTCCATTTCATCCGACTCTGAGCGAGGGCAGAGCACACTCCATGTTACGGGTGGAACTTTCAGCCGAACCCAGGAATTTCAGGAGACAATGAACAGTTCGACAGATAAGGTTTATTAACTCACAGAAGACCAGATAAAAAATAAACAGGGACAAACACTAGAGACGCCGACAAAAAATAAAACAGTAACAAACACTGGCGACAATGAAGAAAATAACCAGTATCAAACACTGAAGACTGTGGTCGGGACGGCCAACTGCCCAACTGCAGCTACTCTGGGCAAAAGTCAGCAATAGTTCTTTTACAGCCTCTCACCACAGACAGTGAGAGACATGGCCGGCCTTTGATAACCCAGTTAGCTGCACTGGGAGGACAGCAGTGACAATCCATTCATAGTTGGGCTTGAACCCCTGATCTTGGGATCAGTAAGCCAGCACCCCACCACTTTCTCTTAAAAATAGAATTCGTTCCTTATTTGTTTCACTTCATTAATTATCATGTCACATCACATGTGTACATGTACATTGGCGAGACAGAGGGACAGATGTAGGGACACAAACAAATGCACATTTCAGCAAGGGAACCAGCTCCTCTAACCAAACTTAGGCACGTTCATCTTCGAGGAGATACGAGTTCAAAGTAGTATTCGTCTGGCTTGGCAACTACATTTAAATGAGGAAAATTAATGAAAGCAACTCACTGGTGAGAGGATTTTTTTTTCACATCAATGTGAAATATCTGTTCAAATATGTTGAAAATAATCCAAGTTTTTGTTTGCTATGCTGGATCTGATTCTGTTCTCTTTTGCTCTGTAGTTTGTTGGGCCAGCAACCAGCTGTTCACAGCATAAGTAAATGCTGGTAGATGGAAATAATTTCGAAGGTATTGCTGCTATTCTAAACTTCTCGGCAAACATTTGCTAACCTGTTTATTCAAATAATCCAAAAAAAAAGAAAGAAAGAAAAAAACTTTATTGTTCAGCTTCCAAGTTTTTAAGTCACCCCAGACTAGATTATTATTATTATTATTATTATTATTTATTTTTTTTTTTTAATTAATTTATTTTTTTATTATTATTTTATTTATTATTATTTTTTTAAACATGATCAACAAAGGTCATCGTCGTCCCCATTTCCTAACTGCTTTAGTGTTGTGTAATTTTTCTAAAAATAATTTGTTTACAATCTTGAATCAGCAGCAATAATTCAGAAACTGTTCTCATACCATCATTTACCCTCATTGGACAGCTGGTTGCTGGTCAGATGAAGGTACTGTGATGGTGGTTCTGTTTCTGCTGTTGCTTTTTGATAGTCTGTTTGGTAATTGGGCAGCACTCTGGCATAGTTGTAGCATACATGCTTCACAGAAAGAAGATCCTGGGTTCGAGTCCCAGCTCAGGTGCTTCTCTGTGGAGTTTGCATGTTCTTCCTGCACTTGTGTGGGTTTCCTTCAGGTACTCTGGTTTCCTCCCGTAGTCCATAAACATGCACAGTAGGTTAATTGGCTATTTCCAATCTAGGTGTGAATGGTTTATTGAGTGTTGGCCCTGCAATGGCCTGGTGAGCTATCCAGTGTGTACCCCACCCGGAGTCGGCTGTGATGGGTGCCAGCCTCCCCGCAACCCTAATTGGAATTAAGCAGTTCAGAAAGTGAATGGATGAATGTTTGGTAATCGGTTGAACATTGGTACAAGGGTGGGCTGAAAAGTTCATAGGCTGAATAAGAAGTAACATCAGAGCAGTTAAACCTAAGCATTTCAATATCAAGGAGATCTGATATGCAATGCCAATGTAAAAAGTATTTAGACCACAGGGGAGGCTCTGTTGGAAAATAAACTGCATTAGGTTAAACTCTACTATTGCATCATGTTCAGCTGAGGTACCCAGGTAGTTTCACATTTATGATCTGTGCCTTCGCTTTCTCAAGTGCAGATTGTTAACCACTCAAAAGTCTGGGTTGTTATTTTTCCAAGTTGCTTAATCTTATTATGTTTGTGGAAAGGCTGAAGCCTATCTCAGCCACCTCTGGGTGAAGGCAGAGTGCTTCCTGAACAGCTTGCCAGTTCCTTGTAGGGCCAGCTTAAAACTGTTAACATACACTCACGCCTAGGGTCAATTTGGAACAAAATGCCCTTGATGGTATTGGGGCTCAAACCCAGAACCTTCTTGCTGTGAGGTGGATGTGCTAATCACTGGACTTCCCCTAATAAATAAGGCAATAAAAATATAGGTTAAATTTAATAACTGCTTCAAGTGTGTCAAACTTTAATTTGAGTAAATAATTTTGTGCTATATAAATATGCAGCTTGGTACAGATGCTTGAAAACATGTGTCTGTATTATTCGTACTGCATGCCTATAAACGACTCTCTCTTTTTTTCCCCCCTACCTTTTGTCATTACATCAAAGCCTCCACCCACCCCACCCACCCACCCCCACTTGGGCCAATTAGTGTGTACCAGAGTCTAACACCTTAAGAACTCAAAGGTGGCGAGGAAATCGATGGAAGTTAAAGCTTAAGTTCAGATATAAACAGCTGGATAACTTGAGATCAATAGAGCTGGATTCTGGAGCAACTGGTCAATATTTCATCACTTTAGATGTAGGGGAAGTAAGATCTTATGAACAGACAGAGTTGGCGGGAGAGGATGGTCCGAAGACACAGCGAGCGGATGTTAATGGCTGCTGCACAGTGACCTCAAACCGATAAACTGATAGCGGCCCCGGCGCTGATTCAATAGCCGCAGCTGTAATGAAAAAGTACTATTTTGTCTCTATCGATTTCCCTCCCTGTCCTTTGATTCTTTCCGGGGGCTAATTCACTTGTTGCTGGCTAACACAGACATCACAAGTCAGCCTGGAAAGGGAGGGCAGTACGTCATCTCAGAATTCTGAGGACAAGATATTTATTACTCTTCTCCCATTTACTCCTTAATGTTCCATTTCTTTTGGATTTTTTTATTATTATCGATGTACGGTACTCTTCTTATGTTTGCTGTCTCTCTATTTCCTTTTCCATCTCTTCCACACACACACACACACACACACACACACACACACACACACACACACACACACACACACACACACACGCATTGAGACCCAGGTCCAGATGGAGGTATGTTAGATTAAATCATCTGTGTAAATTATTTACAAGAACACAGATTCACATAGTGTTCCCCAGGCTAAGAAAACAGAGTACTGGCATTTGTCAGTTGATTGACCCTGAGCTTCTGCATGACAGCTATTGTTACAGTAGGAGTAAAATCACAAGCCCCGACACTTGCTACAGACATTAATAGATCCGAAAAATAGGCTACAGGACATGTGTAGGACTTTATATATTTTTCACAGAAATGCAACCATTTGTTTTTACCCCTTTGTCACCTGCCTGTCAAAACTGTGGGGTATTGTAGCAGCAGTATTAGTAGTAGTAGTAGTAGTAGTTGTGGTGGTAGTAGTAATAGTAGTAGTGGTAGTAGTAGTAGTAGTAGTAGTAGTAGTTGTGGTGGTAGTAGTAATAGTAGTAGTGGTAGTATTAGTAGTAGTAGTAGTTGTGGTGGTAGTAGTAATAGTAGTAGTGGTAGTAGTAGTAGTAGTTGTAGTGGTGGTTGTAGTAGTAACAGTAGTAGTAGTAGTAGTAGTACAGGTGCTCCCAAATTGGGATTTGTACTTGTTCTTTGTATGCATCTCTTGAATAAAGTTTACTTACTGACTTACACAAAAGAAAGAACTTGCCGCTTTGCTGGGAGACTGCATCAGTGCAGGCTGTGTTCTAAACAAGTTCAATGGCACCCTTGTGCACTTGACAGACCAGAAGTCTGTATAACCCACAGCAAGTACACTACTTTTGCAAGTACACTACTTTCGGTATTGAGTGCCTCACATATTGTAACCGTTGATTGACTGTTTTAAGCTTCATGTAAAGTGACTCAGTCTAAATAAGTGACTTTTTTTAAATTAATGTTGATATTATTTGATATATTTGATATTATTTTACAATGTTATGTTTACAATAATTGAGTTAGGGGTGTTTTATGAGATACGGTAATGATATTTATGGTTGTATAGTACAGTATGAGCATCATATGTCACACGTCATACGTCATACGTCATATGTCACTGTAACAACTTATGTTCACTTTCAACTTACGTTCGACCGTCTGGAACCAATTAAAAACGTAAGTCGGGGATCGTCTGTAGTTGTAGTAGTGGTGATGCTAGTAGTAGTAGTAGTAGTAGTCGTCGTGGTAATAGTAGTGGCAGTTGTGGTGGTAGTAGTAGTAGTAGTAGTAGTAGTAGTAGTAGTAGTGGTAGTAGCCGTAGTAGTAGTAGTAGTAGTAGTAGTAGTGGCAGTTGTGGTAGTAGTAGTAGTAGTAGTAGTAGTAATAGTAGTAGTAGTAGTAGTAGTGGTAGTAGCCATAGTAGTAGTAGTAGTAGTAGTAATAGTAGTAGTGGTGGTGGTGGTAGTAGTAGTAGTAGTAGTAGTAGTAGTAATGGCAGTAGTGGTGGTAGTAGTGGTGGTAGTAGTAATAGTAGTAGTGGTGGTGGTGGTGGTGGTGGTAGTAGTAGTAGCTGCGATTGGTAGTCATAGTAGTAGTGGTAGTAGTAGTAGTAGTAGTAGTAGTGGCGGTTGTGGTGGTAGTAGTAGTAGTAGTAGTAGTAGTAGTAGTAGTAGTAGTGGCGGTTGTGGTGGTAGTAGTAGTAGTAGTAGTAGTAGTGGCGGTAGTGGTGGTGGTAGTAGTAGTGGCGGTGGTGGTGGTAGTAGTGGTGGTGGTGGTAGTAGTAGTAGTAATAGTAATGGCAGTAGTGGTGGTAGTAGTAGTAGCAGTAGTGGTGGTGGTAGTAGTAGTAGTAGTAGTAGTAGTAGTAGTTGTTGTAGTAGTGGTAGTCGTAGTAGTATTGGTAGTAGTAGTAGTAGTAGTATTGGTAGTAGTAGTAGTAGTAGTAGTGGTGGTGGGGGTAGTAGTAGTAGCGGTGGTGGTAGTGGTGGTAGTGGTGGTGGGGGTAGTAGTAGTAGCGGTGGTGGTAGTCGTTGTAGTAGTGGTAGTAGTAGTAGTAGTAGTGGTGGTAGTGGTAGTAGTGGTAGTAATGGTGGTAGTAGTAGTGGTAGTGGTAGTAGTAGTGGTGGCAGTGGTGGTGGTGGTGGTGGTGGTGGTGGTGGTAGTAGTGGTAGTGGTAGTAGTAGTAGTAGTGGTGGTGGTGGTAGTGGTAGTAGTAGTGGTAGTGGTAGTAGTAGTAGTGGTGGCAGTGGTGGTGGCGGTGGTGGTGGTAGTAGTAGTAGTAGTGGTGGTAGTAGTGGTGGTAGTGGTAGTAGTGGTAGTGGTGGCAGTAGTAGTGGTGGTAGTAGTAGTAGTAGTAGTAGTAGTAGTAGTAGTAGTAGTAGTAGTAGTAGTAGTAGTAGTAGTAGTAGTAGTAGTAGTAGTAGTGGCAGTAGTGGTGGCAGTAGTGGTGGTAGTAGTAGTAGTAGTAGTAGTAGTGGTGGTAGTAGTAGTAGTAGTAGTAGTAGTAGTAGTAGTAGTAGTAGTGGTGGTGGTCGTAGTAAGAAATAGCAAGAAGGCCTGGGTTTGATGCTCATCTCGGGTGTTTCTTCATGGAGTTTCCTTTCTTCTCTTGTGCTTTCATCGGTTTTCTTCTGGGTACTCTTATTTCTTCCCACAGTCCAAAAACATGTACAATAGACTAACTGGCTGTTCCAGATAAGCCCTAGGTGTGAGAGTGTGTGGAAATGGTTGTATGTGTGTTGGTTCTGCAATGTCAGCTGAGTCAGCTGAGATAATGCCAGCCTCCCTGTGACTAGTATTAAATGGCTCAGAAAATTAATACCTCTAATAATGTGCAAATGAGTGATTAACATGTCCACCTCAGAGCAAGATGGTCGGAAGTTTGAGTCTGGGGCTTCGCAAAGGTTTTCTCTGTGGAGTTTGCATGTCCCCCCTGTGCTTATGTAGGTTTTTTCGAAACATTTCACAACCCAGACCAGATCAAGTTGTTGTTGACCAGACCAATGTGATATCATTGACGTAGCACTGACCATAGGCATGCCATGAAATGAGAGGAAATAGTCAATAAGTTATGATGACCTAGTGGTTGAAATTGAAACTTTCATACAGATGTAAAGTGTTGGCATTATGTGGCCACACAAAACCGCACCATGTGCTTTTATATAATATTCATTTACAGCCAGAGTTTACTCAGAAACTAGTGGACGTTAAAGCTCATTCGTTACTGTACTTGTCTGTCTGAGAGAGCTTTGCTTGTTTAATTTTGTGTTGTCAGAAATTTATCAGAATTGACGCTTTCTTCTTCTTTCTTCTTTCCCTTTCGGCTGTTCCCCTCAGGGGTCGCCACAGCGAATGATCTGCCTCCATCTCACCCTATCCTCTGCATCTTCTTCTTTTACTCCAACTACCTTCATGTCCTCCTTCACCACATCCATAAATCTTCTCTTTGGTCTTCCTCTGGGCCTTTTGCCTGGCAGTTCGAACCTCAGCATCCTACTACCAATATACTCACTATCCCTCCTCTGTACATGTCCAAACCATCTCAATCTGGCCTCTCTGACTTTGTCTCCAAAATCTCTTACATGTGCTGTCCCTCTGATGTACTCATTCCTGATCCTATCGATCCTCGTTACTCCCAAAGAGAACCTCAACATTTTCATCTCTGCTATCTCCAGCTCTTCCTCCTGTCTTTTCACCAGCACCACTGTTTCTGAACCATGCAACATCGTTGGTCTCAACACCTTCTTGTACACTTTTCCTTTCATTCTTGCCAATAGTTTCCTATCATACATCACACCAGACACTTTTCTCCAACCATTGACGCTTGTATCTTCAAAAAAAAAAAATAATGCTCAGTGTATCCTGGAGCACAAAAGCTACCTGTCATTTTGTTTCTTCTTCTTTTCCTTTTGGCCGTTCCCTTTCTGGGGTCACCGCAGCGAATCATCTGCCTCCATCTTCATGGAAGTCACATTGATGATTCACATATTCGATTTAGCATAGGTTTTTATGTCGGATCCCCTTCCTGACACAATGCAGAGCCAGTGGTGTAGTGGTTAGGGTGCTGGGCTCATGATCAGGGGTTTGTGTGTTTAAATCCCAGTTAGACCCTCACTGTGCTAAGACCCCCTGGGCAAGGTCTTAACCACAAGTGTGCCTCTGTTCACCTTGCAGTATAAATGCATACCAGTAAAAATATACTGGGAAGGTAACCTGTGATGGACTAGCGTCCCATCCAGGAGGAGTTGAACTCCTAGTCGCTTTACGCTATGGAAACTGGGGATAAGCACCGGTCCGATGAGCCACCAGGCTTGGGTGTAAAAAGCCCAATGGACTTTATCTTACTTTTACCTTCCTGACACAACCCTTAGCAGGGGGTAGAAACACCCTAACGGCTATGCAGTTATTCTCGACGAAAATCAGCAATGTTTTTTTTTTACATGAACATCTCACCATAGACAGTCCCCCAGTGCAGCTAACTGGGTTATTAAAGGCGGGTCATGTCTCTCACTGTCTATGGTGAGAGGCATGTAAAAGAACCATTGCTGACTTTCGTAAAGAGTAGCTGCAAAGCCGTCAGCGTGTTTCTGTCCCTTGCTAAAGGGTTGTGACAGGAAGGGCATCCGACGTAAAAACCGCTGCCAAATCAAATGTGCAATTCAGATGATTCGCTGTGGCGACTCCTGAGAAAAGGGAAAAAGCCGAAAGGAAAAGAATAAGAAGATCTCACCGTAGACAGTGAGAGACATGGCCGGTCTTTGATAACCCAGTTAGCTGCACTGGAGGACCTGGCATTTTGTTTATTAAAATAGCCAACAATATAATCTGGGTATTCATGCACAAACTGTACACAAAGTGTAAACACACTTTGTTTTTATTTTCTTTTGGGGTATTTTTCCCTACCGGAGGAATTCCTTTCTCTGTATCAGCCGAGCAGTGACATCACCGATTAATGGGGATATAAATAAGTTTTCAGTGTATATCTACATATTTGGGACTATGTGCAGTTCCTGTGTGTGAACTACAGTATAAAAGGTAGTAAACATCAATTGCAGTGTAGGGTTTGCCTGGAGCTAATTGAGGGAGTTAGAACATGTTGAGGGAGTGTGTGTGTGTGTGTGTGTGTGTGTGTGTGTGTGTGTGTGTGTGTGTGTATGGGGGTGGGGGGTGGGCGTTGAAGTGAATCTGAGGCTGTGAATTCCATGCTGTGGATAAATCAGGAGGACATTTACTTTTTCCAGTAGCTCATTGTATTGCACAGAGGTGAAAGAAAGAATAAAAACAGCTGCCTTACTTTCTACCAGCTTCCCAACAGGTATCACATGAAGAAAAAAAAAAAAAGGACATATTTTTAGCAATTCTAATTTCAACTCATGCTCTGGGATGTCTTTTGTGTGTGTACATGTTTATAAATCTTTACATTCTTCTATATTCTGCACATATACTATTATAAGCTGTAATTAGACAGCCCTGATAAAACACTTTACCAAAGGACGGAGGATAAATAGAAAGGTCTGTTTTTAATATTAAAGGAGTCACTGTTAAAGTTCTTACCCAAATCATAATAGTAACAATAATAAGCAGGTTTTCATACTGATTTTTCCACCAAGTGCAGTCCTCAAGAGACACAGCACAGCATCTTAAGGACACTTGGCACACTACTTCACATTCTCAGTATTATGGGACTCCAGAAGTGCATCGAGCTGCCGAGTCAGTTGTCATGAGATTCAATTTTCAGTTATCCCACAAAGCACTTGTTCAAATTTCATTTCTGTTTTAACCATTTCAACATCCACAATGGCCCGATGGTGGGGTGCTGGATTAATGATCTCAAGTTCAGGGGTTCAAGCCCCATTATCAACGGGTTGTCAGTCCTGTCCCCCCAGTGCAGCTAACTGAGTTATCAAAGGCTGGCCATGTCTCTCGATGTATGTACTGAGAGGCATGTAAAATAACCGCTGCTGCTTTGCAAACCATCAAGATATTTCTGCCCTGCTATGGCTAGCGTCGTGACCCGTCCAGGGTGTAGTCTGCCGTCTCCCCAAGCTGGCTGCAATGGGCATGATGAGTAACGGATAACAGTATCGTGTGACCAGAGGAGCAATGGTGTGTGTGTGTGTGTGTGTGTGTGTGTGTGTATGTGTGTGTGTGTGTGTGTGTGTGTGTGTGTGTGTGTGTGTGTGTGTGTGTGTGTGTGTGTGTGTGTGTTGGTGTTATGATGGTTGGCAAGCTATTCAGGGTGTGCCCTGCCCTAACTGGATGTCGGCTGAGGTTCTAGCTGGCAGGCCATCCTAAAAGGTTTAAGCGGTTTGGTAAATAAGTGAGAGAGTGAGGGACAGAGTGGATGCTTCAACAATTTTATGAAAAAAACTGTTTTGCGACTGTTTTTACACTGACATCTCTGTGTCTTCACCTGGTGCCTGTTAGAAGAAAAATAACTAAAACCAAGAAGATGTTGAGTAAATTGTCCATTATGGTATAATGACAGCTATACAGACATCGCTGAATCTCAATTTAAATTCATCTACACAAACATCATTGTAATTTCCTATGAATAAATGCATGATACTGTAATAATGAATAATATGACTGTCACCATGTATGACACAAACAGCCATGAAAAAAAGGAACGACAGTAATTTATATTCATCCAGATTCATGAGTTTTACCATAGAGAAGAGATTTTATTGAAGACGCAACGTTGACACACATTAATAACAGTCCCAGCATCCCCCGTTTCTGGGTGTAGTTACACCTGTTCTTCCTGTTTTCTTTTAGTCATCTGATTTCCTCCCGCTTCTTCAACTCATTCATTCATTTTCTTAACCACTAAATCATAATTAGGGTCATGGGGAGGCTGGCACACGTCTCAGCTGTCTATATATATATATATATATATATATATATATATATATATATATATAGACAGCTGAGACGATATAGAGATAGCTGATATCTATATATATATATATAGATTATATATGTATATATTGGTCTTCCTCTATCAAACATTCCTCCTTTTTTCATTTTAAATTTTAAAATCACACATCACACCGGACACTTTTCTCCAACCATTCAAACCTGCCTGCACACACTTATTCGCCTCTTTTCCACACTCTCCACTTCTCTTTATTGTTGAGCCTAAGTACTTAAAATCCTCCACCTTCCTTATCTCTTCTCCCTGTAACCTCACCGTTCCACTTGGGTCCTTGTCATTCATACACATGTATTCTGTCTTACTGAGGCTAACCTTCATTCCCCTCCTTTCCAGGGCATACCTCCACTTCTCTAGATTTTCCTGCACTTGTTCTCTGCTCTCACTACAGATCACAATGTCATCTGCAAACATCATAGTCCATGGGGAATCTTGTCTAATTTCGTCTGTCAGCCTGTCCATCACCATAGCAAATAAGAAGGGGCTCAGAGTTGACCCTTGATGCAGTCCCACCTCCAGCTTGAACTCTTCTGTCACCCCGACAGCACACCTCACCACTGTCTTATATCTCTCATACATGTCCTGCACCACTCTAACATACTTCTCTGCCACTCCAGACTTCCTCATGCAATACCACAATTCCTCTCTTAGCACCCTGTCATATGCTTTCTCCAGATCCACAAAGGCACAATGCAGCTCTGTCTGACCTTCTCTGTACTTCCCCATTAACATCCTCAAGGCAAACACTGCATATATGGTGCTCTTTCTTGGCATGAAACCAAACTGTTGTTCACAAATGTTGACCTCTGCCCTTAGTCTATCTTTCACTATTCTTTCCCATAACTTCATCGTATGGCTCATCAACTTTATCCCTCTGTAGTTGCCACAACTCTGCAAGTCTCCCTTGTTCTTAAAAATGGGCACCATCACACTTCTTCTCCATTCCTCTGGCATCCTCTCACTCTCTAATACCTTGTTGAATGTTCTTGTCAGGAAATCTACTGATACGTCTCCTAGACACTTCCATACCTCCACCGGTATGTCGTAAGGACCAACTGCCTTTCCATTCTTCATCCTCTTCAATGCCCTCCTCACTTCACCCTTATTAATCTTTGCTACTTCCTGGTCCTCAACGGTCACCTCTTCTCCTCTTTTTTCTCTCTCATTTTCCTCATTCATCAGCTCTTCAAAGTACTCTTTCCATCTTCCCAGCACACTTCTGTCATCAGTCAATACATTTCCCACTCTGTCCTTAATCACTCTAACTTGCTGCACGTCCTTTCCATCTCTATTTCTCTGCTGTGCCAACCTATATAAATCATTTTCTCCCTCTTTCCTTTCCAACCGAGCATACAAGTCATCATACACCCTCTGTTTGGCCTTCGACACCGCTACCTTCATCTTACGCTGTGTCTCCCTGTACTCCTGTTTACTCTCTTCGGTCCTCTCTATGCTCCACTTCTTTTTAGCTTACCTCTTCCTTTGTACACACTTCTGCACTTCCTCAATTATCACCAAGTCTCCTTATCTACTCTCCCTCCAGATGACACACCAAGTATTCTCCTACCCATCTCCCTGATCACATTAACTGTAGTTGTCCAGTCATCTGGAAGCACTTCCTGACCACCCAAAGTCTGTTTCAACTCTTCCTTCAAGACAACCCGACACTCTTCCTTTTTCAGCTTCCACCACTTTGTCTTCTGCTCTGCCTTTGCCTTCTTCACCTTGCTCACCATCAGCGTCATCCTGCACACCACCATCCTATGCTGTTTGGCAACACTCTCACCCACAATTGCAGTCACTGACTTCCTTCAAATTACATCACCTGGACAAGATGTAGTCTACTTGTGTGCTCCTACCTCTGCTTTTATAAGTCACCATATTCTCCTGTCTCTTCTGGAAGAAAGTATTTACCACAGCCATTCCTTGAGACTCATCACCATGTCTGACACTCTTTTCACTTCTAGAACATTCCTGACAAACTCCTCCTTCAAGATGACTCCTACTCCATTTCTCTTCCCATCCACACCATGAAAAAAACAGCTTAAAGCCTGCTCCTAAGCTTCTAGCTTTGCTACCTTTCTACCTGGTCTCCTGAACACAGTATGTCCACCTTCCTCCTCTGCATAATGTCAGCCTGCTCTCTACTTTTTCCTGCCATAGTTCCAACATTCAAAGTCCCTACTCTCAGTCCTAGAGTCGTGCTTTTCCGCTTCTCTCTCTGCCTACGGACACGCCTCCCGCCTCTCCTTCTTCGATGTCTTTCACCAACAGTAGTCCAATTTCCACCAGCCCCTGTTGGTTAACAGCACTGATGGCGAGAGAGAGAGAGAGAGAGAGAGAGAGAGAGAGAGAGAGAGAGAGAGAGAGAGAGAGAAAGCAGGAACTACAAACTACAGTAATTTAGACTCTTTATGTAAGATATATTTTCAGACCACACTCTCTGTGAATATAATACATAAAATATATGAATATAAATCGTAGCTAAGTTCTCTCACAGCAAGACTCCAAGACTCCATGGAGCTTCTCTGCACCGTCAGTTTCCTTCCGACAGGGATTATATACTACAGTCTGCTTTACAGTACAAAGACCTTTGTCAGAGAGCCCAGCTCGACCTGAGTGTGATGCTGTTAACTCCTTTGATTGTAAACATGTCGATCATTCTTAGTGTGGAATGATGCATCATGCCGGTGAACTCCACAGCCAGATTCATTCACAACACACCTGCTTTCACAATCATCTCTTCTTCTTCTCGTGTTCACAGCGTGCCTAGTTACAAACATCAGGGTTTTTTCAAGCACTAAATGAACTGCAACATAAACGTGAGTACAGGATGTGAATGCAGAAATCAGGAATAAGAGACATCTTTTCAGATAAATATATTGAAGCTTTTGTGATGTACATGTAAATAAAGAATCCAGTGTAACAGTCAATGTACTTCCAGAAGACCTGGGGTTAGTTCTGTAAGAGACCCAGGAGATATTGTACCTGTAATATTGCACAAACCGGACCTGATACTCTTCTATTTTTAAACAAAAATTCATCACACCTAATATTGAATTAGTTTAATCTATTACTATTTACTGTGATTTATAGAATTTTTACACAGAGATCGTTCATTTACTGTCATTATTTATATGTAAATATAATCCAGATATGTTTTACACCACCCATTTGCATGTGCATAAAGATTTTTGAAGAATTCTCTGTGTGTGTGTGTGTGTGTGTGTGTGTGTGTGTGTGTGTGTGTGTGTGTGTGTGTGTGTGTGTGTGCACTGCCCTCCATTATTATTGGCACCCCTCGTTAAGATGTGTTAAAGGCCTGAAAATAAATTACATTTTTATTGCAGAAGCTTCTCTCACACTGAAAATTATAGAAAAATGTAACCTTCAATTTAAGAGAATTTTAAGTGGAAAAATCCATGACTAAGAAATCATTATTTTTCATAAAAACACCTGTTTTACAATTATTGACTCCCCAACAATTCCTGGGAAATAAATGCAATTGAAGTATTTCTGTCATTTCTACAGTAGTTTACCAAGTTGCTCAGATTATCCAGGAACATCTAATTAGTAATTCATCACTTCCTGTTTCCCTGCGGAATAAATATGATGTGACACAGAGTCTATTTCTCTTATCCACTCTTCAACATGGGAAACACAAAGGAACTCACCATTCAAGTGAGGCAGACATGTCGACCTTCACAAGTCAGGCAACGGATACACGAAAATCAACCCTCGCCTGCACCTGTCCATATCTACCACCAGAGAAATCATTAAGAAGCTTAAAACAACCAGAATGGTGGTAAACAAGCCTGGATGAGGATGCACGGTTATTTTGCCACCACGCACAGTGAGGAGGATTTTAAGCGAAATATAAAGTTCTCCAACGCACACTGTTAAAGAATTGCAACAAATGGGAGCATCTTGAGGTCACAAAGAGTCTAAAACAACCATCAGATACCATCTACATGCTAACAAGCTACTTGGGAGGCATGCAAGGAAAAACATTTTCTCACTCACAATCATAAACGCAAAAATCTGGAGGTCGCTAAGTGGTACTGGGACTTCAACTGGGACTGAGTGCTTTGGTCAGATGAGACCAAGATGGAGCTTTTGTGTCTGGTGGAACACAAAAGATCAGAATGCTGCAAAGCACCTCATGCCCCCTGTGAAGTCTGGGGAGAGAATCGGTGATACTGTGGCCTGCTTCTTTTCCAGAGGGCCTGGGAACCTTGTTAGGGTGCATGGCATCATGGACGCTAAAATACCAGGATACAGTATTTAAAATCAAAATCTGGTGGCCTCTGCCTGAAAGCTAAGACGGGTCATCACTGGGTCTTTCACCAAGACAGCAAGATAATGACCCTAAACATGTCAACAAATCTACATAGAAGTGGTTCACCAGACACATGATCAAGCTCCTCCCATGGCCTTCTCAGTCCCCAGACTTCAACTCTTTTGAAATCCCATGGAGTGAGCTGAAGAGGAGAGAACAGAGGAGAGGACCAGGCTGCTGGATGATTTAGAGAGATTGTGCAGAGATTAACGACCCAGATGCCTCTTTATGTTTTATGCCATCTTGAGAAACATAGTAGGAGAAGATTAGGTGGTGTTCTGTTTGTAAAAAGTGGTTGTACAAAGTATTAACATCAAGGGCATAATAATTGTGACCCATATGATTTGATGTAGAATAATTATTTCTTACTATGGGATTTTTTTGCCCCACTGTAAAAATGCAGTTGAAGTAGAGGTTGGAATTTCCCATTTTTTTCATTGGGGTCTGATGTTATTTCGAAAAAACAGAATTTCTTAAAAGCGAAAGAACACGTCTTAACCAGAGGTGGCAATAATAATGGAGAACAATCCGTGTGGGGGAGGGGTGGCATGGTCGCATTGTGGTTAGCACACACAGCTCATATCAAGAAAACCCAGACTTTGAGTTCTGGGCTTAAGGTATTTTTTGGAGTTTTCATACTCACCCTGTTCTTGTGTGGGTATCCTCCGGGAACTATGGTTTCCTCCTACAGTCCAAAAACATGGTCATTAGGTTAATTGGCTGTTCCAATTTCCCCTTGTTAAGAATGTGAGTGCCAGTGGTTATGTACGTGTTGGCCTTCAGTGGTCTGGTGAGGTGTACCCTGTGTACATTGCCCAGTGTTTGCTGAGATAGACTCCAGCCTCCCTGTAACTCTAATAGAATTACACGGTTTGGAAAATGAGATGAGACGAGTGAAACTGGTAAATCAAACAGAATTTTATTTTAGTACAGTTAAATCTTCCTGACGATTAACACACTGATTTATCACAAGATCTGTAAGTGAAGCCTGTTAGTTCTACCTTTCAGAGGAAAGCCATCTTGGGCGGTGGGTTCATTGCAAGGCCAGTTTGCCTCATGCAAGCCTTTTTTTCTGAGCTTCACATCCCAAACAACCCATGCAGGAACTCAGTATCGCATTAAGCGGTAATTAGCGTTTCTAAATGTGGTTTGTATCAACTAAACTGCATAATGCAGAGATGCAGGTCTACATTACAAGGGCATCCATAAATAAAGGGCTGTCTGGAGCCTTTTTGATGCAAAAAAAATGAGCTTCACAGATAAAACTCTGAAGTTTGAAGTGTACATACTTTTATTATGTCTCTCTATTTTTACTATGGCTATGGAATCTCCTTCAACAGTGGTCCCATATTTATTTTCTATAACTTTTCATAAAAGCACACACTTTTCATATCCGATACAGTAGCCAGCGTACTCGGTGGTCACATTGTATGAGATGTGAAGAATGTTCAGAAAGAGATGGACACCATATGCCCACTGTTTCCTGGCCAAGAGGAATTGTGATGATGGAAAATGTTCAGGCTGATTGCCTGAGGTTTCTTTCTGATGTTGCTTTAGTTAAAACTTTACGGGAAGCTTATGGAGTTAAGACTGACTTTTAAAATTATGATATTATATGATCTAGAGACTAAAATCTTAATATTTCATCTTTTGCAATCTTTATCATCTCTGTTTCCGATTGATCTGAGGTTGGGTCGCTGGGGCAGCACAATAAGCAGTGAGGACCAGACTTCCCTCTCCCCAGCCACTTCCTCCCCGATTTGTTTCCAGACCAGCCGAGAGACAGTGTTCTTCCATAGACGTGCTAAAAGGCGAGACTGGCCGTAGATTGCTGTTGGGGCATCAAGTCGACATCGCTTTGAACAGTATTCTTTGTGGGTTTTTGTTATAGAAACAGTGGGTGAAGTGAGCATAAAGAAAATGTTTAAATTCTACTAGAATGCAATCTGTGTGTTTATTTGTCCTATAATATGATATCATATTATCATCATCATCATCATCATCATCATCATCATCATCTTCTTCTTCTTCTTCTTCTACTTCTTCGGGGGTCGGGTCGTGGGGGCAGCAACCTAAGCAAAGCGGTCCAGACGTCCCTCTGCCCAGCTACTTCCACCAGCTCTTCCAGGGAGACACCAAGGCATAACCAGACAAGCCGACATAGTCCTTCCAGCATGTTCTAGGTCGACCCTGGGGTCTCGTCCCGGTTGAACATGCCCGAAACATCACACCGGGGAGGCATTCGGGAGGCATTCTGACCAGATTCCCGAGCCACCTCAAGTGGCCTTTCTCAATGCAGATTATAGGTGTGTTTATTTTTATTGTGTGTAATGAATAATACATAATAAATACATGTAATTTATTAATTACAAAAGAATGTAATTATCCCACATCATGTAGGATCCAACAAAGCTGAATATTTTAATGTGGTTTATTGTAGAAAACCTATTGCAACGTATAGTATTTTAATAAAGTTATTCTTTAAAGAAAACAGATGAAATAAGATTTCCTTTCGGCTTTTTCCCTTTTTTAGGGGTTGCCACAGTAAATGACTCGCACATTCGATTTGGCACAGCTTTTTATGTTGGATGCCCTTCCTAAAACAACCCTTTAGCAAGGGACAGAAACACACTGACGGCTTCGCAGCTACTCTTGTCGAAAGTCAGCAATAGTTCTTTTACATAAACCTCTCACCATAGACAGTGAGAGGCATGACCCACCTTTGTTTGCCCAGTTAGCTGCACTGGGGGGACAGTAACAAACTTGTGGAGAGTGGGACTTGAACCCCCAACCTTAAGATCAGCAATCCAGCGCCCTATACCACCCGGCCACCACTGACCTCTTTTAAATAAAACATAAATAGATGCAAAACCAATAAATTCCCAAAAATTAGAGTATGCACTTGTTTACATCCATTAGATCTTATCACACTGTTTAAATATTTTATGTGTGTGTATGCATATATATATATATATATATATATATATATATATATATATATATATATATATATGTCCTTCTCAAAAAATTAGCATGTTGTGATAAAGTTCATTATTTTCTGTAATGTACTGATAAACATTAGACTTTCATACATTCATAATTTTGAGATTCACTACACACAACTGAAGTAGTTCAAGCCTTTTATTGTTTATTGAAATTTTGGCAAAAAAGTAAAGAAAAACCAAAAATGCCTATCTAAAAAAATTAGCATATTTCACCGGCAAATAAAAAAGTGTTTTTAATACAAAAAAATTCAACCTTCCAATAATTATGTTCAGTTATGCACTCAATACTTGGTCGGGAATCCTTTTGCAGAAATGACTGCTTCAATGTGGCGTGGCATGGAGCCAATCAGCCTGTGGCACTGCTGAGGTGTTACGGAGGCCCAGGATGCGTCGATAGCGGCCTTAAGCTCATCCACAGTGTTGGCTCTGGTGTCTCTCAACTTTCTCTTCACAATATCCCACAGATTCTCTATGGGGTTCAGGTCAGGATGGATGGCAGGCCAATTGAGCACAGTAATACCATGGTCAGTAAACCATTTAGCAGTGGTTTGGCACTGTGAGCAGGTGCCAGGTCGTGCTGAAAAATTAAAATCTTCATCTCCATAAAGCTTTTCAGCAGATGGAAGCATGAAGTGCTCTAAAATCTCCTGATAGCTCGCTGCATTGACCCTGCCCTTGATAAAACACAGTGGACCAACACCAGCAGCTGACATGGCACCCCAGACCATCACTGACTGTGGGGGCTTGACACTGGACTTCAAGCATTTTGGCATTTCCTTCTCCCCAGTCTTCCTCCAGACTCTGGCACCTTGATTTTCGAATGACATGCAAAATTTGCTTCCATCCGAAAAAAGTACTTTGGACCACTGAGCAACAGTCCAGTGCTGCTTCTCTGTAGCCCAGGTCAGGCGCTTCTGCTGCTGTTTGTGGTTCAAAAATGGCTTGACCTGGGGAATGCGGCACCTGTCACCCAGTCCACTGCTTCCACAGGTCCCCCAAGGTCTGGAATCGGACCTTCTCCACAATCTTCCTCAGGGTCCGGTCACCTTTTCTGGTTGTGCAGCGTTTTCTGCTTCACTTCTTTCTTCCCACAGACGTCCCACTGAGGTGCCTTGATACAGCACTCTGGGAACAGCCTATTCACTCAGAGATTTCTTTCTGTGTCTTATCCTCTTGATTGAGGGTGTCAATGATGACCTTCTGGACAGCAGTCAGGTCAGCAGTCTTACCCATGATTGCGGTTTTGAGTAATGAACCAGGCTGGGAGTTTTTAAAAGCCTCAGGAATCTTTTGCAGGTGTTTCGAGTTAATTGGTTGATTCAGATGATTAGGTTAATAGCTCATTTAGAGTACCTTTTAATGATATGCTAATTTTTTGAGATATGAATTTTGGGTTTTCATGAGCTATACACCAAAATCATCAGTATTAAAACAATAAAAGACCTGAAATATTTCAGTTGGTGTGCAATGAATCTAAAATATATGAAAGTTTATTTTTTATCAGTACATTACAGAAAATAATGAACTTCATCACAATATGCTAATTTTTTGAGGACTGTCGTGCAAAACATGAACAAACAAAACAACAAATAAAATAAATTAAAACGAACAAAGAAACAATTTGACTCTGAGAACTCTGTGATGTCGCCCTCTTGGCAGTGCCATCTTGGAGACGTCACTCCAAGTTCAATGAAAAAAAGACTTTCTTTCTTTTTGGCTTTTTCCCATTCTCGAGAGTCACCACAGTGAATCATCTGATTCGCAGATTTGATTTGGCATGGGTTTTTACGTCGGATGCCCTTTCTGTCACAACCCTTTTAGCAAGGGACAGGAACACGCTGACGGCTTTGCAGCCTACTCTTTACAAAAGTCAGCAATGGTTCTTTTACATGCCTCTCACCATAGACAATGAGAGACATGGCCCGCCTTTGATAGCCAGTTAGCTGCACTGGGGGGGGGGGGGGGGTAGTGGCAACCCTGTGGGGACTCAAACCCCCAACCTTAGGATCAGCAATCCTACACCCTATCCACTAGACCATCACTGCCCATCAATGTGAAAGGACATGAAGCGTAATACAGTTTATCCTTTTGGTATTATTTGTTAAACATGCTATAGAACATAAAATCTCACGCACAAACATTCTAAACATTAAGTTAGATACTGTACTGGGATAATAATTGAAAAATACTTTAATACAACAGTTCAGAGGAAACTGTTGTTTCTTCAGGAGAAAGTGTTATTTCTTCAGAAGAGAAATTCAGCGTTTTCTATCGCTTCACCAGAGAAGACGCACAGCGTTTGAGTGGCATCATAGAGCTTAACTGGTAATTAAAACACACAAAAAAGAGGCTCATTGACAAGGTGTGCGCGAATGAGGAAAAGGGGCGTTACATCATCTCAACCAATCAGCAGGAAGGAGGACAGCCATTGGCTGAATTTGAGTGACGTGTCAGTTGCTTAGCAGTCCGCGAATACTCAAACCGTGAGTGGAAAACCGCAAATAGTCAAGGGCCTACTATATACATATGAGTGTTGACTTCTCCTATAATCAGACACATGCACATGAAGCGTACAGTGAAAAACACCAGTACTGTATTCTAACAGGGATTTATATGGCTTTCTTGGCATGTCACAATCACTTACTTGTGAAATGTTATCCCTGCAGATCTGTTGTTTTGGTTCCTGTAATTTTTACAGTTCACCACCAAGTATTCTGACCCTAAACTCTTTCTTTTTTCTTATTTTTCTATCTCCTTGCATGCCACTGATGCTGAAGGAACACAGTCCAAGATGCCGTCAAGTTGACACCACGCAGTACACTAAAAATCCACGGAGCGTCCTATCGAAGTTTGGTCTGGTGTCTGTGGTCCGTCCAAAATTCTCTGGTAAGACCGCATCTTCCTGGTTGGACGTGCCAGAAACAACACACCAATGAGGCATCCACTAGGCATTCGAATGAGATGCCCAAGATGCCTCAACTGGGCCAAAGTGAAGGAGCAATGGTTTTACTTTGAACTCCTCCCAGATGGCTCAGCTTTACACCCTATCTTTTGGGATAGATCCTTATCTTGTTCTTCAGTCACAACCCAAAGTTATGACCATAGGTGAGTGTAGAAACATAAATCAACTGGTAAATTGAGAGTGTAGTCTTCCAGCTCCGCTCCCTCTTCACCATGACGGACCTGTACAAGCTCTATTTTGCATCAATACACCCATCGGCAGGACATCATTTCAGACTCAAAGGGAGCATTCCACCCTTTTCCACTTGATAACCATGGCCTCAGTCTTAAAGGTGCTGATTCTCATTCACTTTGCACTTTGCTGTGAATTGCTCCGAGAGCTGGAGATTCTGGCGTGATGAAGCCAAAATGATATGTCATCTGCATTTCATATCTTAGAAATGTCAAGAGCTATAATAACAATGGGAAAACATTTTTGTTTGAATATGACTTAATCATTCATTATCAAGAGGAATATAATTGACCGAACTCTTCTGACTTGTTAAAGTGTCTCTTAAAGAGCTTATCAGAGTAACATTTTCTATTCATCAGACCTAAATTGCCCTTTAAACGCTCATGTATACTTCCATCAGTGAACCTCCTTTTTTTTGCCCTAAAGGCAACACGGCATACAGAGCCGTAAGGACACATGGACCTGACTTCTGTCCTCTCCACTCTGTAGGAGCCATCCCTCTGTCATGCAGACAACCCCCACTCAATATAGAACCAGGGAACAATTAATATGCAGTCATACATTTTTAACGCTAAACTCAATTAGAGTGGGAATGGTGAAATACAGCTATGGCAGAGGCGTCTGTTTCAGTGCCAGGGGTGACATTTTCACTAATGAAGTGGGGCTGAGATTCGAGGTGCATCAATCACCAACACGACCATAAAGACATGTAAAACAAAGGGGCTACAAAGAAGAGAGACATGATGTACTCAAGATGGGAAAACATGTGAGCGTCTTACGGTATACTGTCCACTATGTAACAGTACAATCCACTTTAGCATGGAGACTTTGGAAATGTTTTTCACTCACCATTTTGCTAGATCCTGTGCGGCCAGTGGTGTAGTGGTTAGGGTGCTGGGCTCATGATCTGGAGGTTGGCTGCTCAAATCCCAGTTAGACCCCCACTGTGCTCAGACCCCCGGGCAAGATACCAATCACAAGTGTACCTCTGTCCACCCATCAGTATAATTGGGTACCAGTAAAAAATATACTGGGAAGGTAACCTGTGATGGATTATCCTCCCATCCAGAAGGAGTTGAACTCCTGGTAGCTTCACGCCAAGAAAACTGAGCATAACCACCGGCCTGATGAGCCACTATACTGGGGTATAAAATGCTCAACAGACAACCTATTTAGCCAAATCCTACTACAGTGGTAGGGATGCTGGTGCCTACATCAGTGTAATGTGTAAGTCTTTGGACTGTGGGAATAAACGGGAGGAAGCCCACGCAAACACAGGAAGAGCATGCTAATTCCACACCAAGCCCGGAACTCAAACTCTGAACCTTCTTTCTGTGAGGTGGATGTGCTAACTCCTGTGTTACTCTGCTGACCCTGGGGATGTTTTTCCAAATGCTAATTCTTAGCCAGAGCACTGGGAGGCCTGGTATATAATAATTAAACCTGAGGATAAGCGCCTTAAAGCATCGGAAATAATTGCTTATCAAGTTTTGCCTTTCCCAAAGTACCTCAGATTAGCATAGCTTCAAAGCCCTGGACAAGGATGACCTTCTCTGGATCTTTGGTGTGCTGATAAATCCTCAACACAGAAGACGTCGCTCCTGCTGTTTGTCTAATTGTTTCTAGCTCTGCATTACATTCGTCAAATGAACGCTAGCTCCATTCAGAGAATTCTTGGGTGATAGAGAGCTTGTAATTTGCTTGCACAGTTAAAATCTGACACCTCTCTTTGGATATTACCAGACACATGCATAAGCCTAATTAAATGATCACGTACATTCAGCAGGGAGCATTTGTTTTCACCGTCCGAAGATGGGGGCGGACGGAAGCCATGAACTGGGGATGATGGGGCTGTGGGCAAGTGCTTGGAGGGGCGGTGAAGTCATTAATTACCGCATAAGAAGCATTAATGACTTGCTTCACCTCAATCTTTTTGAGAAAAGGTCACACAAACAGTATTTGCTATTAGTCTTTGTCAACGTGGACACACAGGGACTATCGTTCCACTCGGAAATATCGAACAGGCACACTCATGATGTTTACAAATCAAAATATTTACTTGTAATGGAGATGACTGATGAGCCGTTTGAACTGAGAAGAATAAAGTACGCTGAAAGCCAGAAAGTGAAAACCTGAGAGAGAACATTCCAAAACATCTAGAAATCTCACAGCACGATTTCTTACATACAAAGCTGATGCAAGGTGTGGACTTCTAAACCTCGGCGATATTATCAACTACTGACATCTTTCGTAGCATACGGTGGTGTATTGTTTATCGCCGGCCCATCACGGCAATGAGGTTCTGGGTACTTCTGTGTGGAGTTGAGATGTTCATTATATTGTTCCAAGTTGGCTTTGGTGTGAGTGTGAATGGTTGTGTGTGTTGGCTCTGCCATGGTCTGGCAAGCTGTTCATTGTCATACTGAAGCGTAGTGGTTCGCATATCTGACTAACAACAAGAAGTTTATGTCCCAGGTTTGGCAAGCTTGTTTCTGTGTGGAGTCTGCGTGTTCTCCCCGTGCTTTCAGGGTTTGTTCTGAGTTTTAATTTGCCCCTAGAGTGGGTTTGAATATGATTGGTCACAAGATATGAAAAAGACTGCCATGAAAAATAAACATGGAACTTAATTAACACCATTAAGCATTAAGCATGCACTGTGTTAATTTTGGGCAGTGGTGGGCTGGTGGTAAAGGTGCTTGATCACACATCCTAAGGTTGGGGTTCAAGCCCCACTCTCAACAGGTTGTCACTGTCCCTCCAGTGCACTAACTGGGTTATTAAAGGGTTATTTTCCTGGAGTCGGCTGGGATGACCACCAGCCTCCCCACGACCTTAATTAGAATTAAGCAGTTGCAGAAAATGAACTTCTTTGAAGTGTGCCAGTATTCAGTCACAATATGCACACAACCTCTTGTTCAAGAATCAAAAACTCCAAATGTTTGAGTTAGACCAGATCCAGCAGTTTCAGCTACTGTCTCATGTTGCCGCCATATTGTTTCCTTGGTTCTAAATGAGCTTCTTATTAAGCTACTTTTTCCAATGCAATATAAGGAACATCATATCACCCCAGAAAAGCTGGACGAAGTGGCTGGGAAGAGGAATATCTGCACCTCACTGCTTAGTCTGTTGCCCCATGACCCGGCCCTGGATTAAGAGAAAAAAGATGATGATGATGATGATGACCCAACATTATACCTTGTTATCTTTAAATTGTTTTTCTTTGGGTGGAACAGTGGTTACCCCATCCACCTCACAATAAGAGGATTCAATTCCCCGGCTTAGGACAATTCTGTGTGGAGGTTGCATACTCCACCTCGTGTTTGCTGTGTTCTTCGGCTACTCTTTTTGTCTTCTTACAGTCCAAAGACATGCATTATATATAAATTGGCTGATTGTGTGCGTGTGTGTGTGTGTGTGCGTGTGTGCGTGTGTGTGCGTGTGTGTGTGTGTGTGTCTGTTTGCCCTGCAATGGTCTGTTGAGCTGTTTAGATGAGATGGGTGCGAGCCTCCCCGTGACCCTAATTAGGATTAAAAAGCTTAGAAAATATACAGATGAATGACTGAATGTTCTCCTTTCATTGCAAACATCTACCGTAATTTCCAGACTATAAGCCACTACTTTATTCACATGCTTTGAACCCTGTGGCTTAAACAACGACGTGGCTAGCCTTTTTTACAGGCTTGCGGCCTCTAGGGGGTGCTCCAGCAGGAAACGCAAGGGCAAGACAGACACCAGCGGCTTATAAAGAGGTGTGGCCTATATATGTACAATTTTTTTTTTTTCTTTTTAAATTTAGTTGGTGCAGCTTATATTCAGGTGCACTCATAGTCTGGAAATTACGGTACATCTGTACACAGGAAGCCATAATAGCATATTATTGTAATGCACTACTTCCTCATGGCTCAGTGGGTAAGGCTTTGGATTAATGATCTGAAGATCAGCAATTGAAGCCCCAGGATCACCAAGCTACCATTGTGGGAACCTTGAACAAAGGCTTGAACTCTCAACTGCTCAGTTCTATTAAGAAAAAAATGGGAGTTGTTCTGGATACAGGCGTTTGCCAAATGCTTGGTTTGGTCTGCAAAAACTCAAAATAGCTCTATGCCAAACTTGCTAATCAGTATTTGATTAGTGCTCGAAACTATACAGCTATAGCTGCTGGAGTCCCAAATGAGTGTACATCGTCGAGTCCAGCTCCAATTCAGAAAGTGGTTTGGTATGAGTACGGGAAGTTCAGCTGAAGAAACACTACAGATTGAAATCCGTTGTCTTTACTGCACTCTCTTAATTTCCCCATTGTGATGTGTCTCAAATTTCATTTTCCAATTTCTGAGAAAATGGTTTTTAAAAAATCATTTTAAAAGAAATGATTGTGCAGTTTATCCTTCAAACCATTGGAATGATTTCTTCCAAAAAAAAAAAAAAAAAAAACACATCGAATTAGCAACAATACTGGTATTATTTCATAAATCTGACAAAATAGAGTATAAAAAATAGCATATATTATGCACACACGTTACTTCGATAATAGTATCTCATGGTCACATTAAATTATCCAATTCCTCTAAGCAGATACCCTTGTCTAAGCTTCACGCTTTCTGCTCCTGTACTTGAAGTTAATAATAGGATGTGCTGGATCAAGTGCAATATTATAAGCTGCTGAATAATGATGGCGCACACCGTATTGTAAAATTAAACCAAATTTGCAGTGATAATTTCAAGTAGAACTATTCATGCTTATATGTATATATGTATATATATTGGAAACGTAGAGTACAATGGAAGTTTTCCATCTACTTGTTCATTATATAGAAAGTGTATACAGTATATTCTCACTCACCACCAGGAACATCTGTATAATTTGTGGGATTATGTCAAAGCAGCTTGATGCATAAAATCATGTAGTTTGAGGTCAAGAACATGGGTTAATATTCATATCAAACATCAGAATCAGAGTCTTGTATGATCCCAGTGACTACGATTGTAGAATACTGAAGAAAAAAACATGCGGTGAATAGCAGCTGTGTGGGCAGAAACATCATGCTGCTCATGGAGGACGGGGAGAATGGCCGAACCTGGTGCCTCTAACAGGATGTTTATGGCAACTTGGTTAAAATATGCTTCTGAGATTAAAATTTGGTATCAACAAGGTTTCATTAACTTGGAAATCACCGGGCCAAATGCAGGTTGATCCTTAAGCCAACTGCAACCAAAAGTCCATGGGAGCTGATTGACTGAGCTCGAACAGGAGGAAGGGATGGCATAATGTTTCTACTTTTCAAGCTATTTAAGTGAGCTTATGTTGTGAACTCTGAGATGCTTTTGTGATCATCATGGTCCTAAAGAGTGGTTAAATTAATTTCTCTCCACTCTAAGTTAATCAGGCCTCACACGGGGGCGGTCCAGCACACCTACATGGACCGCAGCATCCTGAGGGAGTTCACCATTGACTGAGACTGACTGGCTTAAACCAAAAGATTTTTAGCTGCCCTGTAGCTCTCAACTTTTATGAACTGCAGCCAGTCCAACCCTGTTACAACCTATTCATGGCGTGGACTGCTCAGGAGTGTTTTGCCGCACTTCCGTTATTCTGAACTGCACAGCATTGCATTCAAAACTGTGCCCACAATTTATATATACTGTCATGACTTGGGCACAAACAAATTTAGCACATGTACCCAAACCTTTGATTTGTATTTTAAAACTAGCTAAGCTATGTGATTCCAATTGCATATTTAAGAGCGTCCAAGCTTGCTCATTAAGTCTCACTTGAGGTTTGGGGTGATGACATAGACCCCACATTTATGCAACAATTTATTTACAGTCAGAAATTATGCATACATCATAGACCATTTCTCTTAATGAGAAAGAAATAGGAATAATTAATTCATCTTATTTTTTAAGGTTTCCTTTTTTTTCACAATTACAGATTGCATCTCGGATTCGTGCAGTTACCAGTTTCAGATTTGTAATAAGGGGTGAAACAGATATTTTATGGACAGAATATTTAGGTGCAGCCGCCGCATTCAGGGGCTCTGGTTTGGTGGCTGTAGGATCTCGTCTGTACTTTTTGAAGATGATACAGTCCTTTTGGCTACATCAAGCTGGGACCTCTGGCTCTAATTGGAGTAATTTATAGATGAATGTGAAGTGACTGGGATGAGACCCAGCAGCTTGGAATACACAGAATAAAGTGTGGAATGCGCCCTCTGGGTCTGGAATTCTGTAATTCTGTCCTACCCCAAGTGGAGGAGTTCAAGTATCTCGAGTTAGTTCTTGTTCACAAGTGGGGGGAGGATGGAACAGGAGATCGACGGGCAGATTGCTGCAGCCTCTGCTGTAAAGCAGAGCCTGTACCAGTCCATCATGGTGAGGAAGTTGCTGAGCGGCAAATTTCTCAATTTATGAGGCAATCTACGTTCTAACCATCAACTATGGTTATGAGAGTTGGGTAGTGACTGAAAGAACAAGATTGTGGCTACAGACAGCTGAAATGAGCTTCCTTCACAGGGTGGTAAGGTGAAAAGCTCAGTCATCTAGAAGGAGCTCGAAGTTGCTCCGCTACTCCGCTCCTCTCTCCTCGGCATTGAGAGGAGCCAGTTGAAGTGGCTTGGGTATCTGGTTAGAATGCCTCCCAAACGCCTCCTTGGGGTGGCGTTTTGGACATGTCCAACTGGGAAGAGACCCCGGGGTTGATCCAGAACATGCTGAAGGGACAAGTGAATTGGAGAACGTGGCTGTTGAGAGACAGCCCACAGAGAGACCACAGTGCTTAGGTTACTGCCCTCACAACCAGATTCTGGATTAAGAGGAAAAATAATAAGAAGAAAATGATGATGATGATGTTGATGATGATGATTAGTATGATGATGATGATGATGATGCACCTAACACAGATATAAACAGAGGTAACGATAAGTGTGGTAGAGAAGTAAAGAAGAGAGTGCAGGCAGGGTGAAGAGTGACTGGAGTGATTTGTGATGGAGGGATATCTGCAAAAGTGAAGGGAAATGGTTATAAGAAATGGTTATAATCCAATCAGACTCATTTGCATTTCTGCAACTGTTTAATATTTTTTTAATAGTTTACTTCTGCTGTTGCTTTTTCAAAATTGGATGGTGGGGGTGTTACAGTTCTGAGATTGCTATTAAGTTGCTGTTGCTTTTCTGGTACATATTTGGGTTGTTAATATGTTTTGCACTTACGTGTCACTAGATTCATGTAACTACTAAATAAACCAAAACAGGCCAGAAAAGAAGAAAATTGGCCTCCATCGCATTGCACCCCACCACCACCACCACCACCACTGTTGTTTAAATTACATGCTTACTGAGGTCACCTAACAGAAGTGTTTATCTTATAAAATGACCATGCGAAGTCACAGCACACAGAGCCTTATGTAAGCACTTGTTGTTATTTCATTTTTTGCCACGCTTTCGCCCTGCTCTTAAGCTCTGCACTACGCAGGGTCATTCAGCGCAAGCTCATTATCCCAGACCCCAGCAATAAAGCAAATACAACCTCAAAACTGGAAAAATTAGGACCCAGTTTTTATTTGCCAGAATGTGACATTTTGATTCTGCAAAATAGACTAATAAGGGAGCGGGCTGAACAACAAATAACAATCTCAAAAAGTAATAAATGAGGCTTAAACTACAGTGTACAGAACGGCACAGAGCTGGAGGGAATGAAGATGCACTACATATACTGACTGCAGAAGGAATCGAAATATGCAACTTAAAAGCAAACATTAAAAACAACAACAACAACAACAATAATAATAATAATAATAATAATAATAATAATAAAAACCCAGTGCAGCTAACTGGGTTCTCAAAGGCCGCCATGTCTCTCACTGTCTATGATGAGAGGTTGATGTAAAAGAACCACTACTGACTTCGACAAGAAGAGCTGCATAGCATCAGCATGTTTCTGCCGTGTAATGGCCTGGTGAGTCGTAAAGGTTGTACTCTGCCCTCGCAGAGTAAAAACTGGAGCACCTGAAGGAAGCCTGTAGGCAGAATACACAGAAATGCTCATGCCTATCAAACCAATGCCTTCTTGCTGTGAGGTGGATGTGCTACCTCTACACCACAATGCTGTTTTTTTTTATTATTATTATCCATCCATTCATTCATTTTCTGTAACCGCTTAATCCCAATTAGGGTCGCGGGGAGGCTGGTGCCCATCCCAGCAAACTCCGGGCGTGGGCAGAGTACACCCTGGACAGCTCACCAGGCCATCGCAGGGCAGAAACACGCCGACGGCTTGGCAGCTACTCTTTACGAAAGTCAGCAATGGTTCTTTTACATGCCTCAACCATAGACAGTGAGAGACATGGCCGGCCTTTGATAACCCAGTTAGCTGCATGGGGGGGCAGTGACAACCTTGTGGAGAGTGGGACTTGAACCCCCAAACTTTGGATCAGCGATCCAGTGCCCTATACCACTAGACCACCACTGCCCTCAACCAGACAGGTCTATCCCTAAATTATTGCTTCAGCCTGGAGAAAATTATAAAAAGCACAAACTTGCCCCGAAAGCCCTAATATTATACTCATATTCACCTGGGAACTGAAACTTATCTTCTGTAAACCAGAGCTTTGTGTGTGTGTGTGTGTGTGTGTGTGTGTGTGTGTGTGTGTGTGTGTGTGTGTGTGTGTGTGTGTGTATATACATTTATACATATATTCAACCAATAAGCACAACGTATTCTCTGGTTTACTTGAGATAGATTGAGATGGTTTGGACATGTACAGAGGAGGGATAGTGAGTATATTGGTAGTAGGATGCTGAGGTTGGAACTACCAGGCAGAAGGCCCAGAGGAAGATCAAAGAGAAGATTTATGGATGTGGTGAAGGCGGACATGAAGGTCGTTGGAGTAAGAGTAGAAGATGCAGAGGATAGGGAGAGATGGAGGCAGATCATTTGCTGTGGCGACCCCTGAAGGGAACAGCTGAAAGAAAAAGAAGATTCTCTGGTTTACTTGAGAATTATTACAGGTTCTGGTTTATTATATTTTTTTAATGGTCCTCCTTCATTAACTCACTGATTTCCCAAACTGGGTCGCAGGGAGGTTGAAACCTCAGTCAAGACTGGGTAAGGCAGAGTGCACCATGAAAAGCTTGCTAGTCCACCTCAGGGAAACACTCACAACCGTTCACAATCACATGCAATTTGGAACAGCTAATTAGTCTAGCATGCATGTCTTGAATTTGTCGGAGGAAACCAAAGTATTCTGATGAAACCCATGCAAGTACGGGGAAAACAGATAAATTCCACACGGTAATGCCTGAGTCGAGCCCAGGACTCTGGCCCAGTAGCTTCTTACTGTGAGGCAGATGTGCTCACCGCTATTACACAGTTTGATCGAATTTTATTTTTATAACGTGTTTAAAATTCACTAAGCAGGTTTACAGGAATTTATTTGTAGATACCAATAAGCAGTTCTGGATTCGATGTGGACATGTGATTAGCTAGGGAAAGGTGGTGAAGAATCAACGACAATAAATGCCTCAACAGTAAAACATAGCTTAAATCCCACAATAGACGTAACCAATTAAAAAATCTAAATAAACATCGCAATTCATCAGTGCAGCTAAAATTTTTTAATCAAGAGCAGATTGCTTTTTGTATTGGAGGTCTGAGCTTCTCATCATCTGCTCTCCAGAAGACATGGTTGGTCTTTAAATATATATATCAGTCTCCCAAAGGCTGGTAGTGACTGGAACAAGCACACACTAATCAACACGTATTAATGTGGGTTGTGTGAAGAAGTGCAGACCCCAACTGTTCCTGGACCATTTCATCTCTATGTGTATCTGAATGGACAACCTGCTGGAAGAACACGACTACTGAAGAAAATCGTGTCACTTTGATATAATGACTACATTGGATCAACTCGGGTAAACTTCAGTCATCAATTATTAGATGGATGCCTTCTGGAACCTTTTCTGTAGGAACCAATGGAACTGTTATTTCAAAGATGTGATGCAGTAAAACAGACTTGCTCCAATGCGTGCAGTTTTATTCATGTCACTCTAGACTGGAATTTCCTGCTTTTGAAACAACGCCACAGAAACAGATTGATTAAAAGTTCAAACACGGTTCATTCTATTTATCAGAATATTGGTTTTGGGCAGCGCAGTATAGTAGTGGTTCGCTCATCTGACTCACAAGTAGGAAGGTCCTGGGTTCTATCTTCAAGTATAGGTGCTTCCGTGTGGAGTTTCCATGTTCTCCACGTGCTTGTGTAGGTTTCATCTGGTTGCTCCAGTTTCCTTCCACAGTCCAAAGACAAGCACATTAGGTTGATTAGCCGTTCTAAATTACCCCAAAGTGTGAGCATGTGTTGGCTTATTATGGGGTGGGGTGGCAGGGGGCTGCACCTTCTCTTTCTCCAACGTCACAGCTGATGCGCCCTAAATCAAGGCACCTAACCCCCCAACCGCTCTCAGGCACCACAATGTACTATGGAAAATGAGCTCTACGTGTGTGGAAGTGTTCCATGTATGTAATGTATGTATGTACTAGTATATCCACTGAGCCATTAGGAAGTAGTACATTTCAATAATACGTTATTATGGCTTCCTGTGTACAAATGTAGATGTTTGAGATCAAAAGAAAACATTCATTCATTCATTTATTCATTCATATATTTTCGGCCTTCCAGAACCACCAGCATGTCCCTTTAACTTTTTGTCCTCTCCCACCATCTCTTTATTACTGCTGAGCGACAGCTTCACAAGCAGTTTTCCGAATTACTTTTCACTTGCACAATGGCCAGGATTGCTGTTTAATTTGCAGTTGAAGGGCATTAAGATAATTCATTCATTTAGTAAATCTCACCCACAAAGGCTTGGCCAACTTTGCTTAGCTGGCTTACAAGAGGAAGTGCTTTTGTCTTCCATTTGGCAATATTCATTTTATGACCTTAATTATAAATTTATCTTTTAATTAGCATTTTACAAATTCCTTCCTGTAGGAAGTTATTGGTATTTCTTTGCCCCTGTTTATTCTTCACTCCCATTTACCAAACCCTTACTGGAAAAATAATGGGACGGGTCAGGGTCTCTCAGACTGTCTAATTATGAACAATTATTGAATTGGGATATGAGAATTAAGGTTGGCTCGTGTTGGACGAGTGCACTTCCAGGCCACAGACAAGCGTCAGGGTCTAATTCCCTCCCCACACTGTTTGCCTGTGCGTCTACCAAAGTAGGGTCGATGATCTAGAGCATCCTGCCAGAAAGGGCCAATGGACAATAGACGCCTTTACTATTTTTGTTTTCTTCAATGTTTTTCCCGCCTCTTCTGCATGTTTGACTCAAAAAAGAAATACACAGGGACCAAACCACTAAGATATAAAAAACAAACAAAACACGCACACAACATAATTCCTCACATTTTTTCCTTGACTAATGGCCTTCTCCGTAGCGCCGATGCTCCTCCCTGTGGAATGTTTTCACAGTCTTTGGTTTTCAGAGTATTGTGCTTGTGCAGTACCTTAAAGGGGCGCGTTCACTTTCTTTATATTAGGAGGCGATATTTAAAAAAAAAAACATGAAATGCGCTGTAAATAAAATGGAATTGCCTGTGATGCCTTTCTGAAACCATTTGCTTACTTCTGTACGTGAGTGATGGCTGGTACGGTGGTGTAGTGATTAGCAGCTCTGCATTATAGAAAGAAGGTCCTGGCCTTAAGTCCCCGGCTTAGCGAGCATTTCCTTCAGTGTGCTTTGGTGGGTTTCATCCGGGTACTTGGGTTTTCTCCTACAGTCCAGAAACATACACGTCTGTTCCTAATTAACCCTCAGTGGGAGTGTAAGTGAGAACGGTTGTAAGTGTGTCGGCTATGTGATGGTCTGGCGAGCAGTTTACGGTGTATCCTACCTTGGCCCAGTGTTGTCTGGCACTCCAGCGTTCCGGCGATCAAGAGGATTAAACTCATAGTAAGTAAACGTGTACGTGAGTGTTAGTGACCATGTACTGGGGGTGATGATATTAGTAAACATCACCATCTTGAGGTGAGTGAAAGCACAGAAACGGAACACTTGATCTCAGACTTTACACTTAGGTGTCGCCAAGTTATCGTGCATGCACAGGATCATTCCTCCAGTCAGTGGACTTGTTTTTGTTATTGTAAACAGATTTAGAACGAAAGCAGGATGAGAAACAGAAGGATAAGTGATACTAAGCAGGTGTCCTGTGGTGGTTTCACCAAGAAACTTTTGGATTCAGACAAAATAAACCGATAATGGAAGATAAAGCACACTCTGTTCACGCATGGTTGGCATGGTGGCGTAGTGATTAGTACGGCCACCTCAGAGCAAGAAAGTCCAGGATTCGAGTCTGGGTGTGGAGTTTGCATGCTCTCCACATGCTTGTGTAGGTTATTCCAGGCACTCCGATTTCCTCCAACAGTCCACAGTCATGCATATTAGGCTAATCGGCTGTTCCAAATTGCCCTCAGGTGTGGACTGAGTGTGAATTATTGTGCTTGTGTATGTGTGTGTGTGTGTGTGTGTGTGTGTGTGTGTGTGTGTGTGTGTGTGTGTGTGTGTGTGTGTGTGTGTGTGTGTTGACCCTGTGATGGTCTTGCGGACTGTTCAGGGTGTACCTTGCCTTCACCCAGTGTTGACTGAGACAGGCACCAGCCTCTTGTGACCCTAATATGATTAACCGGTTTGGAAAACGAGGGACTGTGTTTCTTGGCTTGTCTGGGAATGCCTTGGTGTCCCTGCAGAAGAGCTGCAGGAAGTGGCTGGGGAGAGGGATGTCTGGACCTCTTTGATTAGGTTTCTGCCCCCTGTCCCCAGAAGAAGTGAAAGAAGAGGCTGATGATGATGATGATGATGATGATGATGATGATGATGATGATGATGATGATGATGATGATGATGATGATGGTTTGGAAATTGAGTGAGTGAGTGAGTGAGTGAGTGAGCGAGTGAGAGTATTTGTTCTTAAACGTGCACATCCATCTCACTGGGTTGGATACAAAGTGGAAGATCAGTCGAGGATCAAAACAGGAAAAATAAAGATGTGATTTTTTTTAGAAGTAGTGATTGGAAAAAAATGCGGTGTCTGTTCATATTAAAGGGAAAAAGTCACTGATTTAAATGAAACTTCTTCAGGACTGAACACTGGAATATCCTAATACAATCCAACATATGAGAAATAGAAAAAAAAATGTTGAATGAATAAGAAAAACAGAAGCTGCCGAGCTTTGACATGCAAACTCTGATGAAGACGAGTGCATTTTTTAAATACTGCAATTTGACTTTGAACAAAGTGACTTTTGAAGTGAAGGGAGCTGCCCCCCCCCCCTTTTTTTTTGCCCATTTCCCCCCTATATTTTAATGTTCCCCGCTCTATCATGCAAATCCCCATTCAAATTATTAGAGTATTAGAGCCCACAGCTCTAATGTCACAGAGACAAAATGAGATGGGGGACTTAAGCACCTAACGAACAATGAAATTTCAAAGCCCTGGGACAGGACAATTAAGCAGCAGGCTTAGCCAATGATGAAAATTTATTGCTATCTAATACATATTTCTATTTTCTGAACACTAACCAATTTGAATGTGATTAAGGGGGGTGGTGTGGTGGTGGGGTGGTGGGGTTGTTCATTAAAGTATAGCGGCTACGGAGGTCTATATTGGAGGGTCTTTTGATGTTAAATTACAAATATGCACCCGATTTATTATATACATTTTTAAAGTATATTTATTGCCTTTTTGGCCGCGTATTGTTTCTTTCGCCACCTCTTAAATGGTTTTTCAACCCTGCTTGCATTCATTCAGTCCTGCAACGTTAATGAGAAAGAGTGAGGTGCGAGAGCCGCTTTCGGAGCGCTTATCCCCATTTTTAATTCTACCTCCTCATCCTTTCATCTAAATGAAATTGCCCCCCTATTGTTTCCTTTCTGCCCTTTTATGCTACTATCATAACACCAAGTTCTCATGCCTGACGTCCTCAGAAGGGCAAATGCACCAGAGGCGTCCAGGTAAGGCCTTTTGCATGTGCATTAAAGCCAGGAATTACCTGCGGTCCTCAGACAGGGGAAAGACTCCTGCGGCTTCGCTACGTCTCCCCGGCTCCTCCTGACGGCGGAGTTTCCGTCTCATTATTGTGGTTTTGATGGAACTGTAATCGTTTCTAGAGGTGAGAATAAAGATGTTGGGGGGGGGGGGGGGGGTTGTGCTGTTCACTGCACATTTATGTTGAAATGTCCAGGTACGTGTATAATATATGAAAATTCCTTAATCAGTGTGAACATTGTCAAACTGGAAGGGTGAAAGTTATTAGTCTTGTGCTGCTCAGAGGAAGTTAGCAGGGCTATCAATACTGATGACCATGCATATATATTTAGTAGTTAAATATATTTCATACGGAAAGCAAGAATTTAGAGACTGATGGAACAGTGAGGTTTCTGTTATTTACTTCCCTATTAAAATAGTCACCTTCATTTTCTGTGAAAGGGTGAAGAGCTACACATGTATGTATGTGTGTATATATATACATATATATAAATATATATATATATATATATATATATATATATATATATATATATATATATATATATATATATATATAATTTTTTTTCAACATGGAGAGTGGGCGCCAATTAATTTCCTTTAATAAATGCAGTCTCAGGCACAGTTTAACAGGGATAAAGGACATTTTCATTAACTTTCTTTAAATTTAATGTTCAATTAGGACTGAGTATAACTGGACACTAATAAGATGAAAATATGGGCAGGAATTAATGTTCCTGCAGGAATAGACACTTCTATTGGTATTCACTTGGAGTAGACACCGGACCACACCACACCCTGATTATCTCTGTTTATTAAAATATGCAGGCAGACATACAAATGTTATATTCCCGCATTAACCAGTCATACTGGCTGATCATAGTTATACATATATCATAGCCCTTAATTAATATTTACTAATAAAATGCATTAAAATAACATTATTTAATAATTAAATACATGTCTATAACATCAGCTTTGCTAGTAACTGAAATTGTAAATATTAATACATTCATTTGATTGGTCATTTTGGGCAGTGGTGGCCTGGTGGTAAAGGTGCTGGATCACTGATTCTAAGGCTGGGGGTTCAAGCCCCACTCTCAACGGGTTGTCACTGTCGCCCTAGTGCAGCTAACTGGGTTATCAAAGGCTGCCCATGCCTCTCACTGTCTATGGTGTGAGGGTCATGTAAAAGAATCTTTGCTGACTTTTGACAACAGTAGCTGCATAGCCGTCAGAGTGTTTCCGCCCTGCAATGGTTTGGCAAGCTGTCCATGGTGTACTCTACCCTCGCCCAGAGTTGACTGGGATTGGTGCCATCTTTCCTGCGACTCTAATTAGGATTAAGCGGTTACAGAAAATGAATGAATGAACATGGTGATTTCAATACTAATTGTGCACAAATATAACAGACAAGTGTCACGGCAGTGTAGTGATTAACACATCTGCCTGTCTCAGCTTACACTGTGAGACGGCAGGGTACCCCCTGAACAGCTAGCCAAACCATCACGGGACATCACACAACCATTCACATTCATACCAAGTGGTAAAATGGATAGCCAATCAGCCAAACATGCATGACCATGGGAGGAAACTGGAGTACACTGAGGAAACCCATGCAAGTCCAGGGAGAACAAAACAGAGGAACAAACCCACATGTTTATCCCTTTAAGGCCCGAATTTTTTTTTTACAGTTAAAAAAAAATTATCACTGGGTTTCCCTCATCAAAAAGGCCTAATTAAACACTCCAAACATATTTATTTTAACAAAATAATAATACATTAATAATAATAACATAATAACACTTCACAAACACTGTTTACGGTGGAGGTGGGGAGCTGCTTACCTTGACTGGGGATGTTGTTGAGAGGTGGAGGGAATACTTTGAGGACCTTCTCAATCCCACCAACACGCCCTCCGTGGAAGAGGAAGACCCTGGGGGTTCGGGTGAGGGTCCGCCCATCACTGGAGTGGAGGTCACTGAGGTTGTCAAAAAGCTCCTCGGTGGTCGAGCTCCGGGGTTGGACGAGATCCGCCCGGAATATCTCAGGACTCTGGATGTTGTAGGACTGTCTTGGTTGACACGTCTCTGCAACATCGCGTGGTCATCGGGGGCTGTACCTCTGGATTGGCAAACTGGGGTGGTGGTCCCAATTTTTAAGAAGGGGACCGGAGGGTGTGTTCCAATTATCGGGAATTACACTCCTCAGCCTACCTGGGAAAGTCTATGCAGGGTACTAGAGAGGAGGATCCGACCGATAGTCGAACCTCGGATTCAGGAGGAACAATGTGGTTTTCGCCCTGGCCGCAGCACTCTTGACCAATTCTATACGCTCCACAGGATTCTGGAGGGGCATGGGAGTTTGCCCAATCTGTCCACATGTGCTTTGTGGATTTGGAGAAGGCTTTCGACCGTGTCCCTCGAAAGATCTTGTGGGGCGTGCTCCGAGAGTACGGCGTTCCGGATCCGTTGCTACGAGCTATTCGGTCGCTGTATCACCGGAGCCAGAGTTTGGTCCGTATTGGTAACAGCAGCTCGGATTCGTTTCCGGTGGGAGTTGGAGTCCGCCAAGGCTGTCCTTTGTCACCGATTCTGTTCATAATTTTTATGGACAGAATTTCTAGGCGCAGTCGAGGCGATGAGGGTTTCTGGTTTGGTGGCCATCGGATATCGTCTCTGCTTTTTGCGGATGATGTTGTCCTTTTGGCTTCATCAAGTCGGGCTCTCCAGCTCTCATTGGAGCGATTCGCAGCTGAGTGCGAAGCAGCCGGGATGAAGATCAGTACCTCCAAGTCCGAGGCCATGGTTCTCAGTCGGACAAGGGTGGAATGCACCCTCCGGGTCGGGGATGAGGTCCTGCCCCAAGTGGAGGAGTTTAAGTATCTTGGGGTCTTGTTTACGAGTGAGGGAAGGATGGAGCGAGAGATCGACAGACGGATCGCTGCAGCCTCTGCTGTTAAGCGGTGCCTGTACTGGTCCGTCGTGGTGAAAAAGGAGCTGAGCCGCAAGGCGAAGCTCTCAATTTACCAGTCGATCTACGTTCCAACCCTCACCTATGGTCACGAGCTTTGGGTAATGACCGAAAGAACAAGATCACGGATACAAGCGGCTGAAATGAGCTTTCTTCGCCGGGTGGCGGGGTTCTCCCTTAGAGATAGGGTGAGAAGCTCCGCCATCCGGGGAGAGCTCGGAGTAGATCCGCTGCTCCTCCGCATTGAGAGGGGCCAGTTGAGGTGGCTCGGGCATCTGGTTAGAATGCCCCCCGGACGCCTCCCTGGTGTGGTGTTTCGGGCATGTCCAACCGGGAAGAGACCCCGGGGTCGACCTAGAACACGCTGGAGGGACTATGTCTCTCGGCTTGTCTGGGACCGCCTCGGTGTCCCCCCGGGAGAGTTGGAGGAAGTGGCTCGGGAGAGGGATGTCTGGACCTCTTTGCTAAGGTTGCTGCCCCCGCGACCCGACCTCGGACTAAGCGGAAGAAGATTAGATGAGATGAGATAATAACAACATAATAATAACATTCTCAAATTTGTGAACAACACAATCCTGCGCACTCAAGGTCATCTCACAGTTGACTGAGGCATGTTGGACCAAGCTATGTCGCATCAGGCGACACCACACGAGTATAGAACACATTCTAAATGGCATCAGCATGTGTCTAGTAGTTATTAGTGTTTTTTGAAAGGGGACCATATGGTCCTGCTGGTCGTTAAAGGGTGAAACGCCTGTGCCTGGGACTCAAACCAAGGACCTTCTTGCTGTAAGACAGATATGCTAACCACTGAGCCACCGTGCCACGCAATTTAAATTACCATAATCGACGTAATAAGCACCCTGCTCCAATAAGCATGCCCCCCCCCCCCATGTTTTTGTCTTAGGTCTAATAACTGCCCATGTGTACTGGAAGCAACATTGTAGATCAAACTTACAAATTTTATTCGATCAGTCTCTGTAATCATAAAATGAGGCGTTCACTGCCTGTAAAAGTGAGTTTACATGGTATTTCAAGACCCACTGCCACTGGAGAATGTCTATAATGTTCATCAGTAACAACACATTTGATCGATCCTCCGTGCTTTAAAAAACAGGAAAATATTTTGCTGTGTTCTCTTTGTAAATGTCCAACAACTGATGAACCATTAGAAACTGCTACAGCAAAACTATGGGATGCTCAGAATGCATGGAGCGATGAGCCGGATATGGACCAATCAGAAAGTGATGACAAGGATTTTTCACCCAATTCTCCTGCTCACTTAAATTTAAGCACGTTCCTGGACATGCTTTTGTTTATGTTCGTGTTGATTGGTTCAAGGTGCCATGTGCTAAAGTTGACATTCATATTAATTGGCTCGATTTTACTTCCCTGAGAATGTTTAAAAAATGTTTAAAGGAAATACCAGGAACAGCACCAGGAGGGAAAAGTAAGGGATGTAAAATTCTTTTTCATTTATTTATGCTGTTTTCTGTTTATTTTCAGCTTTCATGTCAGTAACTTGGTTAATAACACAAAATGAATAATATAAATACCAGTAAAACTATTTTATTGTTCTGTTATTATTCATGTTTTCCACCTTGATGGTAATAAGCATTTACCCTTCCAGTCCGCTGGTAACATTTTAATAAGCGCCCATCCACTCCATTTTTTTAAGTGCCCTGGGCATATATAATGATTAAGAATTTGTTAACTATGGCGAATAGCTGCTGGACAATAGCAATAAAATCCTTTGGGATATACATTATGATTACAATGGTACATTATTTTGGGTGTTGTTAGCTGTCCTACTGGACAACAGCCCACTCAACTGTATTTTTATCCCTCGTTTTACTTTCTAATCCTGGGAATAAAGGATTTTAAAGCCAATTCCTTGTCGTGTGGTATAAAGCCATGAGGAGCTGGTGGACTGCTGTATCCTTCTCGGTTTTGTCACTGAATAAACAAAGTTGCAGGTTTCAAAGCTGGAATGTGTTTAGTTTTTGTTTTTTATCCTTTAAAACAAGGACCAAATAAAAGAATGTTGAATGCATCTCAATAGCATAATGTATTAATAATTGTTAAATTAAACTGAGAGCTATTGTATAGCAATTACAGGGATACAAGTCTGAAACGCATTTATTTTCAAATATGTTTCTGGTAAGAGTAAAAAGTGCACTCTCTTTCACTCATTCCCTGGCCCTCCCTCACTCTCTGAATCTGTTCAGGAGAGGTGGCAGACATCCAGGCCTGCGGTTGGAGAGCACAAGACACACTCTGTGCTCGCAGCAACAAGAGCAGGGCGAACGAAGCCACATCCTCTCGGATGTCAACTCGAGCACGCTGCCAGAGTTTTAAGAGAGATGGCAACAAATGAGAGACGCTGGTCAGAAGCAAATGTTAAAGAAGCCACCAGAAAGAGTGAGGGGAATGAGGGTGGGGAAAGTAGGGTGGAATGAGAGCACAGAAGAGAGAGAGAGAGAGAGAGAGAGAGAGAGAGAGAGAGAGAGAGAGAGAGAGAGAGAACTGGAAAGAACCATAGGGCCAAAGTCTCCAACATTTCCGTATGAAAGGATTTTGGTTGAAGGAAAAGCAGCAGGGGCCGCTGAATCCTTCTCTGTCTGAATGAAGAGTGGATGAGAGAAAGAAAGAGAGAGAGAGAGAGAGAGAGAGAGAGAGAGAGAGAGAGAGAGAGAGAGAGAGAGAGGGGGAATCCCAGCTCTGCCACTGACATGACCTGTTCCCTGGGAATGGAAGACAGAGCATTTGGACCAGACATCTTTAGACAGTGACCTCATCAGCACTGCACTATTCTACAGTATGATGAGGCAAAGGCCATGTGTATTTCAGCCGAAGCTGAAACACACACACACACACACACACACACACACACACACACACACACACACACACACACACACACACACACACACACACAGTGTATTAAATAATAAACAGTAGCATGTCATGACAGTTTATGAAAAACATTTTGTAATTGGAAATATACCAATCAAAGGGCATTTGTTGTGTATATGTAATGCAATAAAGTAAGGCCAGTCATTCTGAAGTCATGACCTCTGAAAAGAACCTTTACTACCATAATAAATCCACAATGTTGTCACGCATCATCGAGCCATCAAAGCGTAAGTGTTTCACACGACACAAATAGGCGCTAAAGCACAGTCCATTCCTGAGCACAGCCACACAGGCATATCTTTAATTAAAGAAACATGCATGAGGGCAGAGTAAGTGCAGAACTGATGACTGGATTTGACTTTTTTTGACTTTGACTTTCCTGCCTGGTGGCACAGTGGTGTAATGCTTAGCACATCCACCTCACAATGAAAAGGCCCCTGGTTTGAGTTCCGGGCTCAGCGAGGTGTGTGTGGAGATGGTATCCTAAACCCCCCCCCCCCATCCCCCGGCCCCCTTCCCTCCGCCACCACCTTATCCCTAGTAAATTATAGTCGTATCCAATTCCGACCTGTCATGTATTTCCTTCCCTATATCATGAGCACCACCCACTAGGGAGGGGCATAAGCATGCACATGCCCCCTCCATGGCAAACTGCCTCCCATGCATATTTGGGGATAACCTAACACATAAGAGGGAAAGCGCTATTCAGCCTTTCGTATGAATGAGTAACAGACAATTGGATTGGCTGGTGATCACCATGAGTGTCAGGAAAGTGAACATATCCCATCCCTCCCTCCCGTTCAAGTGAGAGCTCAACGAATTATCCTCTATTGACTCGCAACCATGGATGACATCAACCCGGATACAAACCAATGACTGTCGGTGCGCCACTTGTGGGCCAGAGTTTGCAGGATTTCAGTATGCTTCTGTTGGATTCCGCCGGGTAATGCGATTTCCTCCCCAAGTCCAAAATTGGAGTTTCCAGAGTTTGAATGCTGTAGGATGTTAATAGAGAAGTACAGAGAAGGTCAGAAGGAGCTGCATTGTGCCTTTGTGGATCTGGAGAAAGCATATGACAGGGTGCCGAGAGAGGAACTGTGGTATTGCATGAGAAAGTCTGGAGTGGCAGAGAAGTACTTTAGAGTGGTGCAGGAAATATGGTCTATGATGTTGGCAGATGACATTGTGATCTATAGTGAGAGCAGAGAACAAGTGCAAAAAAACCTAGAGAGGTAGAGGTATGCCCTGGAAAGGAGGGGAATGAAGGTTAGCCTCAGTAAGACAGAATACATGTGTTTGAATGCCAAGGAGCCAAGAGGAACGGTGAGGTTACAGGGAGCAGAGATAAGGAAGGTGGAGGATTTTAAGTACTTAGGCTCAACAATCCAGAGCAATGGAGAGTGTGGAAAAGAGGTGAAGAAGCGTGTGCAGGCTGGTTGGAATGGTTGAAGAAAAGTGTCCAGTGTGATGTGTGATAGGAAGGTATCGGCAAGAATGAAAGGAAAAGTGTATAAGACGGTGTTGAGGCCAGCGATGTTGTATGGTTTAGAAATCAGTGGCCCTGGGGAAAAGACAGGAGGCAGAGCTGGAGGTAGCAGAGATG
>CM045732.1:28945474-28990474 GCA_024760905.1 Plotosus lineatus | reverse complement strand
ATTCTGTAAGGAAATGTTTATTTAATAGTTTTATAAAGAGTTGTGTGCTTTGTATTAGTATCAGTAAGCACTGATGTGGTGGGAGGTGTTGTTGTTGTTGTTGTTGTTGTTGTTGTTGTGAATTTTTGACATAAGGAAAGTTTTGTGAATATTACAACTAAAAATAAGAGTACTCAGAGAGCACAAAACTTTGCTAAATCCAGCAATCACTCATGTGCACTTAAATGTCAAAAATTGTCCCTCACCATGTTAAAAAATACTTTAAAAAATAATAATATCAAGAATTTGGTCGTCTCCAAAATCAACTTCATCCTTGTCCAAAGAGCCACCTCTTCTGTCATTTGCCCAACACTTAATCCCACTAAAGTCCCAGGAAAGCTTTGGCCTATCTCAGCTGCAAGGGTGGGATAGACCCTAAAGAGTTCCCCAGACCACTGCAGGGCAACAAAAACAAAACTATTCACACCACAACAAGGTAATTTGGAACAGCCAGCTTCCCTAATGTAGTTGTCTTTGGACTGTTGGAGGAAACCCATGCAAGCACTGGGAGAACTTGCAAACTCCACACAGAAATACCAGAGCCCAGGAACTGAACCCAGGACCTACTTAATGTGAGGGAGACACGTGGCATGGCCCATAATATGTTTAGCTCCCACTCCTTAGGAGCTCTAGAAATGGGTTCCTTTTTGTCTGTCTGTCCGTCCGTCTGTCATGTCACACCTGTGGCACCTGTGAAGCACCTGTGAAGCTGTGATCTTCAAACATGGTTATGCTTGTTTTCTACTATGAGTGCTACGATGGGTTTGTGTGTGAGTGACCTTGACCTACTTTTCAAGGTCACAGAGACAAAAATGTATAGTAGGTTTCCGAACATTTACTTGCCATGCACTGAAGTTGGGGATACCAGGCTTGCTATGTTTGTTCTATACTTGCATATTATGAAACTGTCCTTTCGGCGGGAGCGTCTGGATCCCTGTGGTCTACTTTTTTTTATATTCCCTCCATTTCATACTGTAATTAAAGGCAAATAAATCTAGAAAAAAATATAACTTGGAAAAAAAATGTAACCCACAATTCAATAATGGCCACCGCTAAGCTTGTTTCAATAACAGGATAAGCGGGGGAGGGGGGGGTGACCCTTTAACAAAATCAGCACTGTTAATTCAAAAACTTCCATGGCTCGAGATTCATCATTCTATAAGCACATGACTTAAAGATCCGTGATTATGCGTCTAATTTGCCTGAAATGCCCACTCACGTGTGACATTGATATTATCAGTTTTACAATTAACTTGAAAAAACTAATAACCTCCCAATCTTCCCACACTGAAGTAATCGGCTTCATATTGGGCACAGTGTGTCTCGGGCTGGGGATATACTGCAGGGATTTCTCCCTAATTAACATGCATACAAAGCAATTTGGAGCAGAAGAAGATGTTTTTGTTCCACCGCTTCCGGGCGGATTCTTCCCTCTCGCTTTGTACCGCTACCCTCTCCGAGTAAGGAGGCCGACGGTAGAAACCGGAATGGATTTCTTGATTATAAATTGCCCTTTGAAAAATTCTTCAAGCTCATGCGTTGAAGCAACACGCGAGCGGCGTGCAAACATGCCTTGAATTCATATGTCTCAATACAAAGCATTGCATCGTTGTTAATTCAGTTCATTAGGCTCTTCCTGGACGGAGGATTTAATTTGTGCTTGTCTTTTAGCACAGTAGCGAGCTAAATTGAATCTCTAGACGTCGCTCGACACATAACATGTCTGTGTTGTCACCTAGCCCTCATTTCATCCCCCCTTCTTTTTTTTTTTATTTTTACATGGCTCAATAAATCAACACAGATTACAAACACAGTTAAACGTAGGTAATTAAATCGGGGCCTTCCATCCCACGCTCAGTCTCTATTAGTGTTCCATTCCATCTCTCCTTCTCTCTTCCTTTCTCACTCAAACTCAAGGTAACCATAAAAAGGACCAAAACAAAGCATGGATGTTTCATTATTTTGTTGAAATTAAGCCATGTATTATATTCTTCCCCGCCAAAAATAAATAAAAACAAGGAACTCCTCCTAACTTACAGGTGTGCAATAAAATTAGTATGTCATACACATGACAACATTATACAGCATTTAATTAGCATTAAAATGATCCAGACATGTCGCACATGGGCTTTTTACATGATTTATTTATTTACACGAGAATTCCTTCCTCGTGCTGGTTCTCCCCACGCTTTTATGGGTTTTTTCTGTCTCACAGTCCAAAAACATGCACATTAAGCTTACTGGCTGCTCCAAATAGCCCCGAGGTGTGAATGAGAATGATTACGTGTATTGCCCTGCCATGGTCTGTTCAACTGTTCAGGGTGTACCCCGCCACGCCACAGAGTCGGCCATGATAAGCATCAGTTTCCCTGCACCCCTAATTCGGATTATGCAGTGCCGCTGAATAATGAATGAAATTAAACATTATGCTATAATTAATCGACTGCCGTACCAACAGAGTAAAAACTAATAATATTACTAATACACTTTATATATAAAACAGAAGTTATATATCATCATTATACATTTTCAGTTCAGTTCATGTTCTGTAACCGCTTAATTCTAAGTAGGTTTGCAAGGAGGCTGGCGCCCATCCCAGCCGACTCCGGGCATAGGGCAGAGTACACCCTGGACAGCTCGCCAGGAAATGGCAGGGCGGAAACACACTGCCGGCTGTGCAGCCTATCCTTGCCGAAAGTCAACAATGGTTCTTTTACTTCTTTTACACTGCAGTTTTTATTTATTTATTTATTTACTTACTTACTTACTTCCCACAGTGCAGCTAACTGGGTTATCAAAGGCCGGCCATGTCTCTCACTGTCTATAGCGGGAGGATCATTTTAAAGAACCACTGATGACTTACGATAAGAATAGCTGCACAGCCATCAGCGTGTTTCCGCCCTGCGATGGCCTGGCGAGCTGTCCAGGGTGACCTCTGCCCTTGCCCGTATTTGGCTGAGATGGGCATCAGCCTCCCCGTGACCCTAATTAGGATTACCCGGTTACAGAAAGTGAATGATGAACTTACTTCTTAACATCCATCCATCCATACAATCCATTTTCTAAGTTGCATGATTATAATTAAGGTTGCAGAGGGGGGAGGGGGGGTTGGCGCTCTTCTCAGCAAACACTGGTTAAAACAGGGTACACCTTGAACAATTCACCAGGCCATCACAGGACCAACACACATACAATCCTTTACACTCACGATCAGACTCACACCCAGGGGAGATTTGGAACAGATAATTAGCCGACCATGGATGCTTCTGGACTGTGGGAGGAAACCCACACAAGTACAGGGAGAGCATGCAAACCACACACAGAAGTGCCTTGACCTGGGAAGCAAACCTATGACCTTGCTGTGAAGGTGGAGAGGCTAACCACTGCACCAGCTATTTACTCATTTATGTACTTATTTATTTATTATTTTAAAATAATGTTATTCTTGTTATTGTTTTGTTGTTGTTGTTATTATTCTTATATTTGAAAATATTTTTCACGCATAATTCATGTATTTTTATTCAATAATATTTCACATGTACTACATGATTTACATGTGCCTTTATTTATTATTTATTATGATGTTTATGATTATTTATTATTTACTTCATTAATTATTTATTTTAAACTGGTATTTTTAGGGTTCTTTATTTTGTGTTATTCATTGGAATGTATTTCATATATTATTTGGTATTTTTTTGTTTTGTTTTGTTTGTTTGTTTTTTGTATTGTTGTCACATGATGTGAGTGGCACCCATCTCAGCCAACTCTGGGCGAGGGCAAAGTACACCCTGGACAGCTCACCAGGTCATTGCAGGGCAGAAACACGCTGACGGCTATGCAGCTACTCTTTATGAAAGTCATCAAGGGTTCTTTTACATGAACCTCACACCATAGACAGTGAGAGACATGGCCGGTCTTTGATAGCCCAGTTAGCTGCACTAGGGAGGGTGATGCTTGAACCCCCAACCTTAGGATGAGTGATCCCGCACATTTACCACCAGGTCACCACTGCCCTGAGCAGAATCATCTGCAGCTTAATGTGAGAAAGACCAAGGAGTTGATTATGGATTTTGGGATCCAGAACACCAGAGACCACAGTTTCCATTAAGTGTGATAATGTGGAAATGGCGGAGGATTACAAATACCTTGAATTTCATATTGACAGTAAACTGGACCAGGTTAAGAACAGTACCGCACTTTATAAGAAGAGCCAGTGCCGTGTTTATTTTTGAAGGAGCTCAATGTGGTTTAACATCTGTCGGACACGACTCGGGATATTCTATGAGTCTGTTGTGGCTGGCGCTGTCCTCTATGCTGTTGTATGCTGGGCCAGCAGGTTGAGGGTTGCAGACACAAACAGACTGAACAAACTGATCTGCCAAGCCGGTAAGGTTGTGGGGATGGAACTGGACTCTCTGACAGTGGTGTCGGAGAGGTGAATATTGTCCAATATAAAGACGATATTGAACAATACCTCCCACCTGCATCACAACCTGCTGATCAGTCACAGGAGCCAATCAGTGAGACACTGATACCACCGAAATGCTCGACGGAACCACACAGGAAATCATTCCTACCTGTGAATATAAAACTGTACAGAACACCTCCATATAACATCAACATCCACTGTTATATAGTTATATTTTCCGTCTCTGGATACGAAAAAAAATCACGTTACAAAAAGTGCCATCTGAAGAATTCAAACAATGCCCGAGTTGCTCTCCCACTGGCTATCTCCCAACACCCCACCCCTCTGGCCTCCCATTGATAGGAGGGAGCTGCAGCTCCATAATACCCATGATACTTTTCATGTGCATTCGGCCCACTGTTTGTCATGGAGATGCAGTTCCCTCCCATTGGCTATTATGGAGCTGCATCTCCATAATACCCATGATGCTTTTCGTGTGTCCCTCGACCAAATGTTCGTCACGGAGTTCTAACATGCATAAAAGGACAGAGGTACTGTTGTTTCATGAGTTTTTCAATTGTGCTCTTTGCAACTTTATTTTTTGGCTCAGGCTTTTAACCTTGCATAAACATTTGTAAGATTATAACTCTGCTAAGAAGACATGATCAACACACACACACACACATGCACACACACACACACACACACACACACACATACGCACACACACACACACGTGTACACACACACGGGGCGCACACACACACACACACACACACACACACACACACATGCGCGCACACACACACGAGTTAAAAGAAGAAGCGGGCTTGTGGCATGCGGTTCAGTGATATCGCAAAGGAATATGGCCGAAATTCGTCTACCATCGGTACGATATTGAAGCAGAAGGAGGTCTTAAAAGGTATACTTTTATAATTCTTCTTTTAACTCGCACCGGGAATCACTTTCACCGGGAATCACTTTCACCGGGAATCACACGAGCTTGTGTGTGTGTGTGTGTGTGTGTGTGTGTGTGTGTGTGTGTGTGTGTGTGTGTGTGTGTGTGTGTGTGTGTGTGTGTGTGTGTGTGTGTGCATGTGTGTGTGTGTGTGTGTGTGTGTGTGTGCGCCCCGTGTGTGTGTACACGTGCGTGTGTGTGTGCGCGTATGTGTGTGTGTGTGTGTGTATATATATATATATATATATATATATATATATATATATATATACTAGTCCTTCTCAAAAAATTAGCATCTTGTGATGAAGTTCATTATTTTCTGTAATGTATTGATAAAAATTAAACTTTCATATATTTTAGATTCATTGCACACCAACTGAAATATTTCAGGTCTCTTATTATTTTAATACTGATGATTTTGGCATACAGCTCATGAAAACCCCAAAATTCCTATCCCAAAAAATTAGCATATCATGTTCAGGTAGTCTAAACGAGCTATTAACCTAATCATCTGAATCAACCAATTAACTCTAAACACCTGCAAAAGATTCCTGAGGCTTTTAAAAACTCCCAGCCTGGTTCATTACTCAAAACCGCAATCATGGGTAAGACTGCCGACCTGACTGCTGTCCAGAAGGCCATCATTGACACCCTCAAGCAAGAGGGTAAGACACAGAAATAAATCTCTGAGCGAATAGGCTGTTCCCAGAGTGCTGCATCAAGGCACCTCGGTGGGACATCTGTGGGAAGGAAAAAGTGTGGCAGAAAATGCTGCTCAACCAGAAGAGGTGACCGAACCCTGAGGAAGATTGTGGAGAAGGGCCGATTCCAGACCTTGGGGGACCTGTGGAAGCAGTGGACTGGGCTACAGGTGCCGCATTCCCCAGGTCAAGCCACGTTTGAAACAGAAACAGCGGCAGAAGCGCCTGACCTGGGCTACAGAGAAGCAGCACTGGACTGTTGCTCAGTGGTCCAAAGTACTTTTTTTGGATAAAAGCAAATTTTGTATGTCATTCGGAAATCAAGGTGCCAGAGTCTGGAGGAAGACTGGGGAGAAGGAAATGCCAAAATGCCTGAAGTCCAGTGTCAAGTACCCACAGTCAGTGATGGTCTGGGGTGCCACGTCAGCTGCTGGTGTTGGTCCACTGTGTTTTATCAAGGGCAGGGTCAATGCAGCTAGCTATCAGGAGATTTTGGAGCACTTCATGCTTCCATCTGCTGAAAAGCTTTATGGAGATGAAGATTTTAATTTTTCAGCACGACCTGGCACCTGCTCACAGTGCCGAAACCACTGCTAAATGGTTTACTGACCATGGTATTACTGTGCTCAATTGGCCTGCCAACTCTCCTGACCTGAACCCCATAGAGAATCTGTGGGATATTGTGAAGAGAAAGTTGAGAGACACCAGACCCAACACTGTGGATGAGCTTAAGGCCGCTATCGAAGCATCCTGGGCCTCCGTAACACCTCAGCAGTGCCACAGGCTGATTGGCTCCATGCCACGCCGCACTGAAGCAGTCATTTCTACAAAAGGATTCCCGACCAAGTATTGAGTGCATAACTGAACATAATTATTGGAAGGTTGACTTTTTTTGTATTAAAAACACTTTTTTTTTCATTGGTCAGATGAAATATGCAAATTTTTTGAGATAGGAATTTTGGGTTTTCATGAGCTGTATGCCAAAATCATCAGCATTCGAACAATAAAAGACCTGAAATAATTTTTATCAGTCCATTAGAGAAAATAATGAAATTTATCACAATATGCTAATTTTTTGAGAAGGACTAGTATATGTGTGTGTGTGTGTATATATATATATATATATATACATTCAGAAGACCAAAGAGAAGATTTATGGGTGTGGTGAAGGCGGACATGAAGCTAGTTGGAGTAAGAGTAGAAGATGCAGAGGATAGGGTGAGATGGAAGCAGATCATTTGCTGTGGCGACCCCTGAAGGGAACAGCCGAAAGGAAAAGAAGAAGAAGAAGATATATATATATATATATATATATATATATATATATATATATATATATATATATATATATATATATATATATTTTTTTTTTTTTTTTTTTTTTTTTTTTTACGTCGAGACTTTATCTCATCCGGAATCAATAAAGTGTTCTGATTCTGATTCTTATCATTCATTTTCTGAGCCACTTAATACTAATTACAGGTCACAGGGAGACTGGTGTCCATCTCAGCTGACTCTGGGTGAGGGCAGAGTACACCCTAGATGGCTCGTCAGGCCATTGCAGGGCAGAAACACCCTAACAGCTATGCAGCTCCTCTTGACGAAAGTCAGCAATGGTTCTTTTACATGAACCTCACACCACAGACAGTGAGAGACATGACCGGCCTTTCGTAACCCAGTTAGCTGCACTGGGGGTCTCTTTTTCTGATTCAGATTTTCTTATGCCTTTTACTCTCTCAAACATTATTTATTTTCTCATGAAATAGTTTTATTTTATTCATATGTAATGACTCACACCACTCATTCTTCCAGTAATAAATGTAATGGATGGCCAGTTGTTGTTGTTTTTCTTTACAGGTATCTTTACACAGGATATCATTTAGGCAGATTATCAACAGTTATAAAAAAAACATTAAATTAAAAACAGGCAGTAATTTTGGGAGGTATAAAAATGTTACTCTACATTTCTCTCTTTTTCTGACCTTATTCAATGATATGCCTTTCTCATTTGCCTTGTAATTAAACGAGTAGTCGGTTTCAATTAGCATGCGCCTTTTTTCCCTTCACATGCCTTTACAGAAAAAAAATTAATTAGTCAATTAGACAATTAACATCTGAACAGGGCTTTGTGTTAACAAGCCTTTTACAAGCAGTGGTAACCCTTCAGTAATGATACCGAAGACTGCTGGCACCGAGGGACCTGAGCAAGGAGAAGGAGCACGTCATTTCTTAGCAACAGCTTGCTGCTCCATCTGGCCTGTGCAAAAAAAAAAGAAAAGAAAAAAAGAATGAAAGACGGGGCAGGAGATGGAACCCCAAACAAAAACAAATGAAAAATAACCACCTGTTTGTTTTCGCGGCATAGAAAATTTATGGGTGACTCCTCTTTAGTAATTAGTTCGCTCACCCAGCTGTGATCATTCGGCTGAGCTTTGGCCGCCACCAGTATAAATATGGCTGATGGATTCAAGTAATGGCTCCTGGTTCAAATAAACAGACAGCCACCCATTATGATAAATCTTTCCCCTATGGTGCTAAATCATAGCTGTGTACATGCTACATCGCCTTTGGATGGATAGTACTGCAGCGTGTGCGTGTGTGTGTGTCCGTGTGTGTGGCGTGTGTGTCCGTGTGTGTGTGTGTGTGTGTGTGTGTGTGTGGCCATCGTTAGGCCATGAGAGACTGAAACATGCTTCCTTAGCAGACACCAAGTTTGTGTGATGGAAGAGTTTAATGAGTATAAAAAGAAACATTTTGGGATATATACAGATATCACACGTTATAAGAAGTTTGTTTAGATTTTAAAAAAGTGAAGCCTGAGTTTCAGAAAATATCTGAGCAACTTAATACCAGTTTACTGCATCCTTGTGAGCGTCTGCTGCTGGTGAGTCGGAGCTTGGGCTCTATTAATAAAAAAGAGGGAGAGAAGGAGCGTTGTGAACTTCTCCAGAATGTTTATTTTCTCCATCTGTCCCTCTAAACAATCCCTTAAAAGGCAGCGGAGATGTTTATAGGCTGTTTGCAGAGTGAACACTGTTTTTCTGCTTCACATTTTTTCCATGGTAACTTAGACCAAATTCAAATAAGCAAAAGCAAGTGCTTTGGATGAACAAGTGTCATGTTCCCTGTGACTGACGTGACCCCATTGACCCGGGCAAGTATTTTCACACAAGATACGTTCTGCTTTAAGATTTCCAAACGAGGATCTGACCTGGAGCCTTTTCTTCATGGGGTATCATGCTTGTGGCTTGAAGCCGCCTGTTCTTTTCTAAACAGCACCAAAGTAGGCAAAGACAGAACAATGTAAAGGACAATATGCCAAACTCATGAACTTACTCATTTATATGTGGAACCGCTTAATCCTAATAGGGTTGCAGGGAGGCTGGAGCTCATTGGTCGGTGGCGGAGTACATTCTGAACAGTTCGTCAGACAATTACAGGGTAACAGACAACCATTCTCTCTTACATTCACACCTAGAGGAAATTTGGAGCGGCCAGATAGCCTAATACATGTATTTTGACACTGGGAGAGAGCCAGGGTACCTGAAGGAAACCCACACAAGAACAGGAAAACATGTAGACTCCAATCAGAATTATCTGAGGACAGGAATTGGACCTAGGACCTTTTTGCTGTGAGGCGGACATGCTAATTTCTACACCATTTCTTTTGAGACTGGGAGGAAACCCAAGTACCCAAAGGAATCCCACATAAGCAAAGAGGGAACATGCGAACTCCACCCACTCTTACTCAGCCCAGGACTCGAACCCAAGACCTTCATGGTGTGAGGCCGACATGCTAACCACTACGCTACCACTACTAGGTACCCTGGTTTTCTCCCACAGTCCAAAGACATGCATTTAAGGCTAATTAGCTGTTCCAGTTTGTCCCTAGATGTGAATAGCTCTGTCTGTGTGTGTGTGTGTGTGTGTGTGTGTGTGTGTGTGTGTGTGTGTGTGTGTGCCCCATGCAATGATCTGGCAAGCTGCTCAGGGTGTACCCTACCTTCACCCAGTGTCAACTGAGATGGGCTCCAGCTTCCCCATGACCCTAGTACAATGCTTCTCAAATAGTGGGCGCGGTATGATACCAGGGGGGGCATTTATGACGATTCTGGAATCGTGTACAAGATTTAAGTGTAATTGCACCTCCTCTCCACTAGTTGGCAGTGACGCTCTCATTGTTTCGCTATGGTGTAGCAGTTTTTCACACGAGCAAACGATATAAAGCGCAGTAAACAACCCCTCAAGAAACACAAAAACATTTCTAACAGGAACAAAGAGAAAGGTGGAGAGAGATTGAGATATTAAGACATAAATAAGTTGAATGAGTTTAAATAAGGATGTATTTTTTTTATTATTTCAGGCACATTGGTGCACTTTAAATCTTTTCTATTACAGATTGTAATGGGGGATGTTAATGAAGTTTTTCTTTATTATAAGTTGAACTATTTTTCTTTCTTTTTTTGGTGTTAATGTTAATAAAGATACAATGCTAAGCAGAGATGTACTAATAACAATTTTATAGACCAATAATACTATTGAAAGTCGCTCGCGGGGCGGTGGGGGGGGGGGTGAAATGTGTTTTTTTTTTCCTGGGGGGCGCCACAGAAAATAATTGAGAAGCGCTGCCCTAGTCGAAGTAAGCACTTTGGTAAAGGAGCACCTTTATGACTCCAGCCTGTTTGGTGTTAGCACCTTTGTCTCTGAGATAAAATGACACATATAAACATTAAAAAGAAGAAAAAAAGAAGGCGTCCTTAGTCCTGAGTAAGATTGCATTTCTGAGCAGCACCACGGGCCGTCACTACAGATTACACACTCCTTACACTCTCCCTACGCAGCCTGGAAAAGGAAAAAAAAAACGGGGAGCGGGGATGGAATATCCAGGCAATCTAGAAATTAATGACAGGAAAATGTTGGGGGGGGGGGTGTCGGACAAGCCTAAATATTAACTTTCGCTACATTCGCAACATTAAAACAGGACATGGGACGACTTTCAATGGAAATAATCTAAAGTGTGTGAACATTTGTGGCCAGTTTGTGATTTGAAGCGATATTATAGCCTAATATGACCAACCACTTTTAAATTCTTCCACTTTTTATAACAGCATAGGGAAATTCTCAAGGCCTTCTTAATTAATTCCCATCATTCTCTCTTTCTGACACTAAAGGCACTGTGGACACAGATTAGGAAGGATGTCCATGAAAAATTAACAGGTTTATCTTTTCACTGTGACATCCCGCCGCTCTATTATATATACACCACACTATATTTATTTATTTTTTTCAGGAGGGATTTTTTTTTTCTGTCTTTCTTCTTTTGCCGAGTTAAAGCCTAGGGAAGAACTGGTGGAAATGGAGATACATTCCATATAATAAAACCAGAGTGGTTATTATGGGAGGAGGAGATGGTTTGCACCTCCTGAGGAAAAATGAGACGGAGGAGAGGATATGAAGGAGCATGGGCATGAGCCAGGCATTGGGTGTTCATCAAAAAACATCTAAACAATTTGGATAATTATGTGGCAGAACTTAATGGTATATACACTATAAGATGGGGGGTTTGGAAGTTGTTTCTTTATTCTATGAGAAATTATGTGCTTTATCGCTCATAATATCTTCTTTCTTCAGGGGTCACCACAGCGAATCATCTGCCTCCATCTTCATGGAAGCCATATTAATGAGTCGCATGTTTGGTTTGGCATAGGCTTTAATGTCGGACGCCCTTCCTGACACAACCCTTTAGCAAGGGGCAGAAACACGCTGACAGCTTTGCAGCCACTTTTGTCGAAAGTCAGCAACGGTTCTTTTACATGAACATGATGGCCTTTGATAACCCAGTTATCTGCACTGTGCCAGTGACAACCTTGTGGAGAGTGGGACTCGAACCCCCAACCTTCGGCTCAGCGATCCAGCATCTTTTACCACCAGCACAACACTGCCCTCTTTATCACTAGTAATATGCATAACAATAATGATATGCAGGAATCCCTCGCTACTTCACGCTTCAATTCATGTGGCTTCAGGGCATCTTGGGGTTTTTTGTTTTGTTTTTGTTTTATTGTAAATACAGGGATCCCTCACTACTTCTCGCTTCAATTACTGCAGCTTCAGTGCATCTCGTTTTTGTTTTGTTTTTTTTGTTTTTTAATAAATAAATAAATATTCATTGAATTAAAAAATAAGGAAATTAAGGAAGAATAGGGGGGAAAGTTATGGAAATTGTCACAAAAACAAGGCCAATTATGAAAAAAAAAAAAAAAAAAAACCCTAAACAAGCACAAGACAAAAAAAACAATCCAAAATCTTACATCAAAACTGGATACATTGTTGCATCTGTGTGTGTACTAGAGCCCTGCACGGGACGGGTTTTAGTCAGACTTTAGTCAGACTTTTTAGTTTGCGGGGCGGGGCGAGACAATTTGAAACTTATGTGGGGCGGGTTGAGAATGATTCAAGTTTTGCGGGGCGGGCTGCGGGCTATGTCATGGATTCAGGTTAATGCGGGCTGTTTTGGGGCTAAAGAGCACTGCAACAAATTATACTGCTATATACAGCCACTCCCCATCAGAACTCTCCACTCTGCTGGTGATTCACATCAGTGCAGGCTGAGTTCTAAACGAGTTCAAGGGTACTTGAAAGAGAAGAATTTCGTATAACCCACAGCAAGTACACTACTTTCGGTTTTGAGCACCTCACATATTGTAAGCGTCGATTGGCTGTTTTAAGCTTCATGTAAAGTGAGTCGGCTCAGCTTCATGTTATGTGATGCTGGTAAAAACACATATTTGGCCAAAATATGTCCTACCCTGGAAAATCTGCTGTCCAAAATGTCCATGGCCAAAACGTCCAGGCCAAAATGTCCAGGCTAAAACATCCGTTGGCCAAAACATCCTTTCACCGTTACTCTGCTGGCAAGTACATATTGTTACTTAACTTAGGCATAGAGCAGCCAGACTTAAACCGTTTGGCTCCTTCTAGTTGGAATTGTTTGTGACACTAGTTGTGTCTCAACGTCATCCAGCTCTTTATACTCACAGTGTGAATAACATCCTCCTTGTGAACAGCAGACTCAAGTCTTAAAAATGAAATTTTGAATATGAATACTTCACTACTGGTATAATCACTATATTGCTTTTATGCATGTAATTTAAAGTCCAAACACACTGGGTATCTATCATATAACTTGCTGCATTGATAACTGCATTATCATTGTAATTGTACAATGTCAGTTGTTCATTTTAATGTAACTTTTTATGGTTTGAGTGAATTGAAGGATGAATATTAATGTGTAGTTATGTTGAGCGGGCTGTGGGGCGGGTGCGGGCTCAGAATCAGAAACTCACTGCGGGGCGGGGCGGGCTGTGTGCTGAAGTATTTTGTGCGGGGCGGGCTGCAGGCCAGGTCAGAATTTCACTTACGGGGCGGGGCGGGCTGACCTACAAGGGTGAATGTGTGGGACGGGCTGCGGGCCACAATTCTAATTTGCGGGGTAGGCGCGGGCTTGTGATCTTGGCCTGCACAGGGCTCTAGTGTGCACACATCTGCGCACGTGTGTGCGTGCGTATGTATGTATGTTCTCTTCTTCTCATGCATCTGTATGTGTGTGTACAGACGCTCCCGAGCTTACTAACGAGTGAAGTTCAGGACGGCCGTTCTTAGATTAATTTGTTTGTAAGTCAGGGCATTCTTTAGAAGGGAACTTTTGTTTAAACCTTGTATAAGTAATCTATACGAGTTTGTACTGTATACGATCCCCCCCCCAATTATCTGCACATTATCAATATGTCCCATGTTTAAACTCCTGGTTCCTCTCAAGAACAGCACAGTGGATCTGATCAGATTTACAGAGACTTTCACTCTTATCCAGTTCATTATAATACTGAAATCAATTTGTTTCTTCTTTGAACCTTTTGGCTCGGGTTCAGAAATGTCTCAGCCCACTGGTGTAAAGCACATGTCAGCCACGCCTCTCTGCCTGAGCCTAGTATTAAGTGTGCCTCAGGATATTTAATCCCAATGTTTAATCATATTTCATACTTATATTTATGATATATCTTACTATAGATTTTATTTCATTTCTATTTCTACTTGTTCTTTAATTTCATTTCACTGTCACTTTCACTTTCGACCTCGGTCTCTGGATGTTTGCAAAATGAATGTTGGTAAGTTGGGGAGCATCTCTATGTATATTGTATTTACATCTTATGTTTTTTTTAATGTTTAATTGTTATAAGCATTTATAGCATTGAATATGTATTTATTGAGATAATATACATATACATGTACGTATACATCAGTCGGAGCGGTAGGGGTGATTCTATTTCGATGGTGGCGTGGGAATCACAGTCCCAATTAATCGCGGAAAGTGAGGGATCCCTGTATTCATCGAATTTAAAAAAAAAGAAAATTAAGGAAGAATAGGGCAAAAGTTAAGGGAAATGCCTCAAAAACAAGACTAATTATGCCAAAAAATAAAACAAACAAACAAACAAACAAACAAACAAACAAAAACAACTACTTACATTTTTATGTGAGGCACACATCTGAGTGTGTGCATGTGCAGCTGTAGGCGTGTGTATTTATATTTTATTTACATCTTATACATTATTTTTGAATGTTTAATTGTTATTATAAGCATTTATAGTGTTAAATATGTATTTATTGATATTATATAAACATATACATGTACGTTTTCGTCAGTGGGGGGGGGGGGGTTATCCTACTTAGCGAAATTCAGCGGTCGCGGGGGGATTTCGGTCCTAATTAACCATGGAAAGTGAGAGATCCCTGTATAACTTATAAAGTATATTCTGTGTATTGATAATACTATTAGCTGTTGTTGTAATGGTGCTGGAGTAGATTAGTTATGAATAATGATTGTTAATTTTTTTGCCACACGACTAAATCCTACCATGAGGGTTGCACTGAAGTTGGACCATTAGCTCTGGGCAAAGGTGAGGTACACCCTAACCAGCTTAGCAGTCCATGACAGGGCCAACACACACACACACACACACACACACACACACACCGACTGTTTTTCCTGGGGAAAATTTAGAAGAGCCAGATTTCAGACTGTGGAAGGACACCAGAGTAGCCAGAGGATGCTCACACATGCGCAGTCAAGAGCATCCACACAGAAGCTCAGACTAGGACTTGCACCAACGTTTCGGACATTCTTCCTCTGAGGCGGACATGTGAACAACCACACCATCGTGCCATACTTCATGATGAATGATTGTGATTGATAAAACTTTATGTCTGCATTTATTCATCCCTTCAAATATTATACAAGCAGTTCTGGTGCAATTAATGATTTTACTCAGAAGGCATCAATCTGCGATAGAGATGTGCATACACTTCACTGTGAGAAAATAAATGCACCTTTGCCGGGACTCTGAGAATATTACAATGACAGCACACCTCACCACTTTCTTACATCGCTCATACATTTCCTGCACCACTCTAACATACTTCTCTGCCACTCCAGGCTTCCTCATGCAATACCACAGTTCCTCTCTCAGCACCCTGCCATATGCTTTTTCCAGATCCACAAAGGCACAATGCAGCTCCTTCTGACCTTCTCTGTACTTCTCTATTAACATCCTCAAAGCAAATACTGCATCTTTGGTGCTCTTTCTTGGCATGAAACCAAACTGTTGTTCACAAATGCTGACCTCTGCTCTTAGTCTAGCTTCCACTATTCTTTCCCATAACTTCATCATATGGCTCATCAACTTTATCCCTCTGTAGTTGCCACAACTCTGCACATCTCCCTTGTTCTGACACAAGCACACTTCTCATCCATTCCTCCAGCATCCTCGCACTCTCTAAGACCTTGTTCAATGTTCTTGTCAGAAAATCTACTGCTACCTCTCCAAGCCACTTCCATACCTCCATCAGTATGTCATCAGGACCAACTGCTTTTCCATTCCTCATCCTCTTCAATGCCCTCCTCACTTCACACTTACTAATTTTTGCTACTTCCTAGTCCTCAACAGTCACCTCTTCTACTCTTTTTTCTCTCGTTTTCCTCATTCATTAGTTCTTCAAAGTACTCTTTCGATCTTCCCAGCTCACTTCTGTCATCAGTCAATACATTTCCCACCCTGTCCTTAATCACTCTGACTTGCTGCACGTCCTTCCCATCTCTATTTCTCTGTTGTGCCAACCTGTATAAATAATTTTCTCCCTCTTTACGGTCCAACCTATCATACAAGTCATCATACGCCCTCTGTTTTGGCCTTTGACACCGCTACCTTCACCTTACACGGTGTCTCCCTGTACTCCTGTTTACTCTCTTTGTTCCTCTCTCTGTCCCACTTCTTCTTCATTCCACCACGAAGTCTCCTTATCAACTCTCCTTCCAGATGACACACCAAGTACTCTCCTACCTAACTCCCTGATCACACTGGCTGTAGTTATCCAGTCATCTGGAAGCACTTCCTGACCACCCAAAACCAACTCCTCCTTGAAGACAACACGACACTCTTCCATTTTCAGGTTCCACCACTTTGTCTTCTGCTTTGCCTTTGCCTTCCTCACCTTTCTTACCATCAGCATCATCCTGCACACCACCATTCTATGCTGTTTGGCAACCCACTACTACTTTGCAGTCACTGACTTCCTTCAAATTACATCGCCTACACAAGATGTAGTCTAGCAGTGTGCTCCTACCTCCGCTTTTATAAGTCACCCTATGCTCCTGTCTCTTCTGGAAGAAAGTATTCACCACAGCCATGTTCATCCTTTTTGCAAAATCTATCAACATCTGTCCTTCTGTGTTCCTGTCCTGGATACCAAACCTGCCCATCACTTCCTTGGCCCCTCTGTTTCCTGCACCAACATGTCCATTGAAGTCTGCCCCAATGACCACTCTTTTTTTTGGGGGTATTCTGCATCACTTCATCTAACTCACTCCAGAATCTCTCCTTCTCTTCTAGCTCACATCCTACCTGTGGGGCATAAGCACTAACAACATTGAACATCACACCTTCAATGTCTAACTTGAGACTCATCACTCTGTCTGACACTCTTTTCACTTTTAGAACATTCCTGACAAACTCCTCCTTCAAGATGACTCCTAATCCATTTCTCTTCCCATCCACACCATGAAAAAACAGTTTAAACCCTGCTCCTAAGCTTCTAGCCATGCTACCTTTCCACCTGGTCTCCTGAACACACAGTATGTCCACCTTCCTCCTCTGCATCATGTCAGCCAGCTCTCTACCTTTTCCAGTCGTAGCTCCAACATTCATAGTCCCGACTCTTAGTCCTAGACTCATGCTTTTCCTCTTCTCTCTCTCTGCCTATGGATACGCCTTGTTAAGCCTGGAGTGTACGCATCGGACCCAGAGATGCAGGAGACCATAAGAAGATTCAACGATTTTATTTTGCACTTGGAACTCTAAATCACGGGAATAATAAATCAGTGGAACTGGTCAAGCACGAAGCAAGATACCAGGGGTCAGAGAGAAAGCAGAGGAACGGAATCACTGGGAAGACAATCTTCTGACATCAAAGGGAAGCATGCCACTCCCATTTATAGCTGGCTGTTTGCAGAGTGGGGCCAGGTGCGCTCTTCTGGAACTCGCCTACCGGCAACAGCCACGCCCCTTGCCAGCGCCTGCAATGACTAAAGAAAGAATTAATGCCAGCAGCCAGCACAGACCATAACACGCCTCCTGCCTGGCCTTCTTCAACCTCTCCTTCTTCGACCAATAGTAGTCCAATTTCCACCAGCACCCTGTTGGTTAACAGCACTGATGGCAGTTGTTGTTAACCTGGGCCTCGACCGATCCAGTATGAAATTTGTCTTTACGGTTTGCATTTTGTATTCTGGCAAAAGTTTTACACCGGATGCCCTACCTGTCGCAACCCTCTGCATTTATCCAGGCTTGGGACCGGCGTGAGGGCGGACACTTGTTTGTGCCCCCCCTCACAACTGCATTCCTAACATGCTGGTAGACTATGCAGGCAAAAAACAACAGTGACCCAAAAACAGCCGAGTAATACCATGTGTCACTATTTACAGCACATTAACTGAATATAATTAGATACAACAATTTACATTTACACATTTATTTACATGCCCCTAACAGTTTATTTGTGTGTTTGTTAACAGGATTATGCAAAAAGTTTGGGGTGGATTTTTATTTTTTTTTTAATTCCAAACACTGGGTTTTGAACAAAAAAAGTTCTGTTTGTTTGTTTGTGTGTTTTTTCTAAGATGACCGGGATCTAATCCAGATCCAGAAAATGTGATGGGATTCTTTCACATTGTGAGATGGAATGGTTCTGATTTATATGGGGATTTCTGAACTTGGTTGAGATTTGCACTTAGTAGTAGTAGTAATGGCAGTTGGAGTAGTAGTAGTAGTAGTAGTAGTAGTAGTAAGATAGGTAAGATAGGTCTGTTGGGTTTTTACACCCAAGCCATAGTGGCTCATCAGACCAGTGCTTATCCCCAGTTTCCGTAGCGTGAAGCGACCAGGAGTTTAACTCCTCCTGGATGGGACACTACTCCATCGCATGTTACCTTCCCAGTATATTTTTACTGGTACCCATTTATACCGCTGGGTGAACAGATGCACACTTGTGGTTGAGACCTTGAACAGGGGTCTTAGCACAGTGGGGGTCTCGATGGGATTTGAACTCACATCCTCTCAATCATGAGCCCAGCACCCTAACCACTACACCACCGGCCCCACAGTAGTGGTAGTAGTAGTAGTAGTAGTGGTGGTGGTGGTAGTAGTAGTACTGGTGGTAGTAGTAGTAGTAGTAGTAGTAGTAGTAGGAGTACTAGTAGTAGTAGTAGTAGTAGTAGTAGTGGCATTAGTAGTAGTGGTAGTAGTAGTAGTAGTAGTAGTAGTAGTAGAAGTAGTAGTAGTAGTACTAGTAGTTGTAGTACTAGTGGTGGTAGTAGTAGTAGTAGTAGTAGTAGTAGTAGTAGTATGAGTATTATTGGCTTTCTAGTATGAGTATTATTGGCTTTCAAAGACGTCAAAGAAGGAGAGGCGGGAGGCGTGTCCGTAGGCAGAGAGAGAAGAGGAAATGCGTGAGCCTAGGACTGAGAGTAGGGACTTTGAATGTTGGAACTATGCAAGGAAAAGATAGAGAGCTGGCTGACATGATGCAGAGGAGGAAGGTGGACATACTGTGTGTTCAGGAGACAAGGTGGAAAGGTAGAAAGGCTAGAAGCTTAGGAGCAGGGTTTAAACTGTTTTATCATGGTGTGGATGGGAAGAGAAATGGAGTAGGAGTCATCTTGAAGGAGGGGTTTGTCAGGAATGTTCTAGACGTGAAAAGAGTGTCAGACAGAGTGATGAGTCTCAAGTTAGAAATTGAAGGCGTGATGGTCAATGTTGTTAGTGCTTATGCCCCACAGACAGGATGTAAGCTAGAAGAGAAGGAGAGATTCTGGAGTGATTTAGATTAAGTGATGCAGAATACCCACAGAGGTGAAAGAGTGGTCATTGGAGCAGACTTCAATGGACATGTTGGTGCAGGCAACAGAGGGGACGAGGAAGTGATGGGCAGGTTTGGTATCCAGGACAGGAACACAGAAGGAAAGATGTTGATCGATTTTGCAAAAAGGATGGAAATGGCTGTGGTGAATACTTTCTTCAAGAAGAAACAGAAGCATAGGGTGACTTATGAAAGCGGAGGTAAGAACACACAGGTAGACTACATCTTGTGCAGGCGATGTAATTTGAAGGAAGTCAGTGACTGCAAAGTAGTAGTTGGTGAGAGTGTTGCCAAACAGCATAGGATGGTGGTGTGCAGGATGACACTGATGGTGAGAAAGGTGAAAAAGGCAAAGGCAGAGCAGAAGACAAAGTGGTGGAAGCTGAAAAAGGAAGAGTGTTGTGTTATCTTCAAGGAGGAGTTGAAACAGGCTTTGGGTAGTCAGGAAGTGCTTCCAGAGGACTGGACAACCACAGCCAATGTGATCAGGGAGACCGGTAGGAGAGTACTTGGTGTGTCCTCTGGAAGGAAAGTAGATAAGGAAACTTGGTGGTGGAATGAGGAAGTGCAGGAGTGTGTACAAAAGAAGAGGTTAGCCAAGAAGAAGTGGGACATTGACAGGACCGAAGAGAGTAAACAGGAGTACAGGGAGACACAGCGTAAGGCAAAGGTAGCAGTGTCAAAGGCCAAACAGAGGGCGTATGATGACTTGTATGATAGGTTGAACAGTAAGGAGGGAGAAAATGATCTATACAGGTGAGCACAGCAGAGAAATAGAGATGGGAAAGACACGCAGCAAGTTAGTGATAAAGGACAGAGAGGGAAATGTATTGACTGATGACAGAAGTGTGCTGGGAAGATGGAAAGAGTACTTTGAAGAGCTGATGAATGAAGAAAATGAGAGAGAAAAAAGAGTAGAAGGGGTGACAGTTGAGGAGCAGGAAGTAGCAAAGAATAGTAAGGGAGAAGTGAGGAGGGCATTGAAGAGGATGAAGAGTGGAAAGGCAGTTGGCCCTGATGACATACCAGTTGAGGTATGGAAGTGTCTAGGGGAGGTAGCAGTAGATTTTCTGACAAGAATATTCAACAAGGTCTTAGAAAGTGAGCAGATGCCAGAGGAATGGAGGAGAAGTGTGCTTGTGCCCATTTTTAAGAACAAGGGAGATGTACAGAGTTGTGGCAACTACAGAGGGATAAAGTTGATGAGCCATACAATGAAACTATGGGAAAGAATAGTGAAAGCAAGACTAAGGGCAGAGGTCAGCATTTGTGAACAACAGTTTGGTTTCATGCCAAGAAAGAGCACCACAGATGCAGTGTTTGCTTTGAGGATGTTAATAGAGAAGTACAGAGAAGGTCAGAAGGAGCTGCATTGTGCCTTTGTGGATCTGGAGAAAGCATATGACAGGGTGCCGAGAGAAGAACTGTGGTACTGTATGAGGAAGTCTGGAGTGACAGAGAAGTATGTTAGAGTGGTGCAGGACATGTATGAGAGATGTAAGACAGTGGTGAGGTGTGCTTTCGGTGTGACAGAAGAGTTCAAGGTGGAGGTGGGACTGCATCAAGGGTCAGCTCTCAGCCCCTTCTTGTTTGCTATGGTGATGGACAGGCTAACAGACGAGGTTAGACAAGAATCTCCATGGACTATGATGTTTGCAGATGACATCGTGATCTGTAGTGAGAGCAGAGACCAAGTGGAGGAAAATCTAGAGAGGTGGAGGTATGCCCTGGAAAGGAGGGGATTGAAGGTTAGTCTTAGTAAGACAGAATACATGTGTGTGAACGACAAGGACCCAAGAGGAACTTTGAGGTTACAGGGGCAGAGATAAAGAAGGTGGAGGATTTTAAGTACTTAGGCTCAACAATCCAGAGCAATGGAGAGTGTGGAAAAGAGGTGAAGAAGCGCGTGCAGGCAGGTTGGAATGGATGGAGAAAAGTGTCCGGTGTGATGTGTGATAGGAGAGTATCGGCAAGAATGAAGGGAAAAGTGTACAAGACGGTGATGAGGCCAGCAATGTTGTATGGTTTAGAGACAGTGGCCCTGGGGAAAAGACAGGAGTCAGAGTTGGAGGTAGCAGAGATGAAAATGTTGAGGTTCTCTTTGGGAGTAACGAGGATGGATAGGATCAGAAATGAGTACATCAGAGGGACAGCACATGTTAGATGTTTTGGAGACAAAGTCAGAGAGGCTAGATTGAGATGGTTTGGACATGTACAGAGGAGGGATAGTGAGTATATTGGTCGTAGGATGCTGAGGTTGGAACTACCAGGCAAAAGGCCCAGAGGAAGACCAAAGAGAAGATTTATGGATGCGGTGAAGGCGGACATGAAGGTCGTTGGAGTAAGAGTAGAAGATGCAGAGGATAGGGAGAGATGGAGGCAGATCATTTGCTGTGGCGACCCCTGAAGGGAACAGCCGAAAGGAAAAGAAGAAGTGTTTGTCACTATTTATTCATATAGTTGATAGTGAAACCCATGATTCTGATCCCCAGTGTTTTTACATGTCATGCCAAGATTTTATTTATTTATTTATTTGTGGGTTTTCAATGAAAAGAGAGAGGGCAAAGTGAAGGTCTTGAGTGAAGGACAATAGTGTGTTCGAGAAACTGTATGAGGTGGTGCTGCCGGGTTAGTGACAGTGGGGTAGCAGCCTGGAAAGCCCCACTGAAGGGAACACTGACTCACTGCCTGAGCTACAAAAGGTCACTGACCCAGCCAAGCTCATAGAATGGTTGTGTGTGTGTGTGTGTGTGTGTGTGTGTGTGTGTGTGTGTGTGTGTGTGTGTGTGTGTGTGTGTGTGTGTGTGAAGGGGGGTTCACAAAAGCATTCTTATTTCTATATGTCATGTAACTGTTTATTTGATTATCAATACATTATTTGTTTAGTTTGGTTTTTATTTTTTTTTCTGCTCATTTGTGATTTCTTCCAGTTAAAGTACATAAGAAGTTATATTAATAAATTGTTGCTTGTAGAATATTTGTATTTTTGTGCTATATTTTATGCGATGGCTGGTCAGTGTATAAATAAACCACTTTTACCATATACGATGTAATAAGCTCCCTGCCCTAATTACAACACACACACCCCCCCCCATTAATGGGGCCGGTGGTGTGGTGGTGTAGTGGTTAGGGTGCTGCGCTTATGATTGGGAGGTTGTGTGTTCAAATCCCAGTTAGACCCCCCCCCCACTGTGCTCAGACCCCCCACTGTGCTCAGACCCCCCACTGTGCTCAGACCCCTGGTCAAGGTCTTAACCACAAGTGTGCCTCTGTTCACCCAGCAGTATAAATGGGTACCAGTAAAAATATACTCGGAAGGTAACCTGCAAAGGACTAGCGTCCCATCCAGGCGAAGTTTTACTCCTAGTCACTTCAGGCTACGAAAACCGGGGATAAGCACCGGCCTGATGAGCCACTATGGCTCGGGTGTAAAAAGCCTAGCAGACTTTTCCTTTACCTTACCAATTAACACCACCCCCCAGTGTTTTTTATCTTACATCTAATAACACCCAGATGTGTTGGGAGCAAAAGATCAGACTTACCAATTTTATTCGATCAGTCTCTGTAACCGTAAAATGAGGCATTGACTGCCTGTAAAAGTGAGTTTACATGGTATTTCAAGATCCCCTGGCACTGGGGAATGTCTTTAATGTTCATCAGTAACAACACATTTGATCGTTCCGCCGTGCTTTAAAAAACAGGAAAATATTTTGCTGTGTTCTCTTGGCAAATGTCCAAGATGAACCATTAGAAACTGCTACAGCAAAACTATGGGATGCTCTGAATGAATGGAGCGATGAGCCAGATATGGACTAATCAGAACGTGATGACGAGTATTTTTCACCAGATTCTCCTGCTCACTAACTTCTTAAATTTAAGCAAGTTCCTGGCCATGTGCTTTTCAATGTGCCTCTGTGTTGTGTTTGTGTTGATTGGTTCAATGTGCCATGTGCTAAAGTTGACATTCATATTGATTGGCTCATTTTACATGGGGGAAATATTTAAAGGAACAGCACCGGGAGGGAAAATTAAAGGGTCTTTTTTTTTATTATTATTATTATTATTATTATTATTATTATTATTATTATGCTGTTTTCTTTTTATTTTCAGCTTTCATGTACGTAATTTGGTTGATTCCACAAAATGAATAACACAAATACCAGTAAAACTCTTTAATTGTTCTGTTATCATTCATGTTTTCCACCTCTATGGTAATAAGCACTTACCGTTCCACTGAGCTGGTAAACATTTTAATAACCCCACCACACACACACACACACACACACACACACACACACACACTAATTTCTTAAGCGCCATGGGCGCTTATCACGTCGAATACGGTCATTTATTTTTATACATAATTGGTAAATAGCGTCTTTTGTTTAAAAATCTAAAACATACCAATAATTCAGGAATTTATCAGAGAGAGAGAGAGAGAGAGAGAGAGCGAGAGAGAGAGAGAGAGAGAGAGAGAGAGAGAGAGAGAGTAAAAATCTGACAGAGACAAATGTGGACTTCATGGATGTGGGGACAGATCTGGTGGTATCAGGAATCAGGGGGCCCCTGGCTTGAGGCCTCTATCACAGATCCATTAATCTGTACAGGAACCAGTCACATATGCTCGGGATAGAGGGTGCTGTTTCCTCACCTTGGGTACGCTGACACACGCACACACACACACACACTCTCTCTCTCTCTCTCTCTCTCTCTCTCTCTCTCTCTCTCTCTCTCTCTCTCTCACACACACACACACACACACACACACACACACACTTCCAGCTGACTGATTCATGAAGCTCCACATGCCAAGTTTTTTTTTGTTTTTTTTTTGTCCCAGCAATGAAAAGTTCACAATTCTACAAACCTCTGTTAGTCTCTCACATAGGAAGCAAGCAGCCTGATCTATCTAAAGCAACAAGTTTATGATAATTATCTCATAACAACACCAACAACTTAAACTTGTATAAAATATTAATTAGTACAAAAATATAATTTTTATGTTTTATATGCACTGGTGTTTACAAGTAATAAAATAAGAAAGGTACCAAGGTACTTTTAATTTGGTGGTGTAGGCATGATACCATTATGTAGAGATTAACACTCACAGCAAGAAAATCGTGGGTTCTAGTCCTGGGCTCAGGGAGAACATTTCTGTGTGGAGTTTGCATGTTCTCACATGTGCTTGCGTGGTTTATTCTGGATCCTCCAGCTTCCTCCAAAATTTGAAAAACATGCATTTTGGACTGACGAGATGTTCCAAATTGCCTCTAGGTGTGAGTATGAGTGTGAATGTGAATGGTTGCATGTATTGGTCCTGTCATGGTCTGGTAAGCTGTTCAGGGTGTAGCTTGCTTTCGCCAGAATCGGCTGACATAGGCTCTTATTTCCTTTTTTGAAGTTTCTCATGGTGCAAAACACAAAGCACAAGCACACAGATCCATCCTAAATATGTCATTTTTTTAAAGGGAAAAATCAAATAAACTAAATTAACAATTAAATACTTTTGTTTGCGTAGAGTTCATAAAGATAAAAAAAACCTCTGCTTTACCATCTACAAAGAGCACAAAAAAAGCTCTGAAAGCTAAAAATGCCATGTTAACCTTAAATCATTTGTAACATTCCACAGGATTTGTCTCAGAGGACTCTGTATATGTAAGGTTCGAGAAAAAAAAAAAAAAACTACACAGAGAGATCAGGATAAGGAGAGAAAAAGAGCCAGTGACAGTTTTCTCTGAATATAAATCAAGCGTAGACATGTAGCAAGATTTTCTTTCATTGTTCTCCTCTCTCTCTCTCTCTCTCTCTCTCTCTCTCTATATATATATATATATATATATATATATATATATATATATATATATACAATATATATCATCTGTCTTTCTCTCTCAGGACATGAGAGTTTGATGGTTCCCACTGATTTTGACATCAGAGGGAGACTGACAGTTGACATTCTCTCTCTTTTCATAGTCTGTCCCATACCTTTTGCCCGATTGTCAGACGAAAGCAGGGGGAAGGAAGGAGGGAAGGATGGAGGGAGGGGTGGCATGGTATACCTATGTTTTTTTTCGATACACCTTCATATCTCTGATTCCAAACACAAAGTGAATAGGGTAGACAGGATTGAGGACTGAGGCAGTATTGAATCCACAACGCCATCCTGTTTTACCGGGTAACACACGTATTATCACACTTCCTGCGTTCCGTTAGTTCTCTTTGTGTTTGTGTCTTTTAAACTTGCACACGTTTGTTTCCTATCAAAGTTAGTGGTGAGTCTGTTTGGCTTTTCTATACCGCTGGGTGGACGGAGAGTGTGGTTAACACCCTGCCCACAGGGATTCAAAACTAACACCTCTTTATCAGGTTCCCAGGTGAGGTCAGAGTGGACCATCTTTCTTTAGAGACAGCAGGACTGCACCAGACTGCAGACTGTCACTCACTTCAATAAATTATATAGATCAGTGTATGTACTCTGCAGGGTGTCGTTATTTCTCAATGTGAAGATCAAGAGTACACAGACAGTATCCTGGCTATAGTTATAACTTTCCTGAAAAATCAGGAAGCATCCATGACATCATTTCCAGAAGTTTCTCTCTCTCTCTCTCTCTCTCTCTCTCTCTCTCTCTCTCTCTCTCTCTCTCTTTCTCGATCTCTCTCTTACACACACACACACACACATACACACACACACACACACACACACACACACACACCTAGGAGAAATTTGGAGTGATCATTCACCTTAATGTACATGTATTTGGACTATGGGAGAAGGCCTGAGTACCCAGAGGAAACCCAGTGATGGTGGGTGTTTGAGAGCACATTGTGTTTCTTATTTCACTCGGTAATTTATTCACATAAAACAAAAATAGCATTTTGAGTTAAATGAATTCACACCAGATTTGACATCTCTCAAGCAAAATTTAGCGTAGACTCACTAAAACGTGCAGATTGTAGATTTAATTGTTTTTGGGGTTTTTTTGGTTTTTTTGGGGGGAGGGGGTGCAAAAAGGAAAAGTTCCAAGCTTCAGTAGTCCAGTTTTAGGACATGTTATTATATTCACAGAAAAGTAAATCCAGCCATCTGTACAGAAAACAACAGAAAAAATGTTTTCATCTAAAAGCAGCAATAACGACAGATCACTGACTGATGATCTACATTGCGGTCTGTAAGCTGAAAAAATAGACTTTCCTCCATAAAGGTCACTTCTTGCTCCAATGTTTTGACTAGTCATGTGACCCAGTACCATGTGACTGACAAGACAGAGGTAAAAATGCGACTTACTGCGACATTAACTCACGATTGTACACGTGTTAAAGCCGCTTCGCCTACCATTCAAGGAGAGGAGTGAGAGCGTCCAGTAAGCATGTCGGGAGGATTGTGGGTTCCGACAGGTGATTTATCCTTGAAGAAAGAATAGAACTGAGCAGCTGATGAAAGTCCTTCAGTAAAATTTCCCTAAGATTCACTGATATCTTAGAAAAAGATAAACAGTTACATGGTTCAGTCATGCTTTTCAAAATTCATTCATTCATTCATTCATTTTAAAGAATGAGAGCGAGAGTAATACCTCAAGAATCACTCCCTCTTTATATTTATTTAATGAAGAAGCACTAAATATTAAAAATGCCCTGGACATGTGTCCTCTTGTGCCAATTATCATCAGCTACTTTGAAATAGAGACAGTCTTTCTGACAAGCATTCAGGACCGCTACACCGTCACTGCACACACACCGTAGACAAAGTGAATGGAAAATTACTGCCATTGTCCATAATTAGAATTAATGACAAGGAAAATTAACAAAGGTCAAAGGTCAATACAGAGCTAGCACAACTTCTGGAGAATGGAAATTAAATTAAGAAATGATATGAAGGTTTGATTGAATGTCTATTATGTCCCTAATATTGGCTAATACTGACTATATCTGCATGGTGTCTATGTCTTTGATTGAATGTCTATTATGTCCCTAATATTGGCTAATACTGACTATATCTGCATGTTGAAACAGACATACATGTGCTGGACATGCACCGGCAGGACACAGTGGACATGTGGATAATACCTGGATAATACCTTCCTAGTGACCTCCTTTAAGAAGAACTAAAGCAAAGAAAATGCCCCAATCAGCAGACCCCAATTACACTTCAAAGACATCAGCAAGAGAGACATGGAGGCTGTTAGTTATCGTCAGCTTGGTCCATGACTACGGTCACCAGTTGGAGAGAAACAAAGTGTCAGACAGCCTTAGACAATCTGCAACCATGTCTGTGTAAAGTAGTTGGGGATAGTTAGTGATATGGTCACCAACTACAAAGAAGGTCAAAAATGGTCACCAACCACCTCTGATCATCACTGATAGTCATCAACTCAAAAAAGAAACATGGCACAATTGCCAAAGAATCATGCAATTTATCATCGGAGTACTTTAATGAGAGGCAGCAGGTGGCCTGGTGGTAAAGGTGCTGGATCACTGATCCCAAGGTTGGGGGTTTAAGCCCCACTCTCAACGAGTTGTCATTGTGTCCTCCAGTGCAACTGACTGGGTTATCAAAGGCTGGCCATATATCTCCCTTTCTATGGTGAGCGGTTCATGTAAAAGAACCATTGCTGACTTTCATCAAGAGGAACTGCGTAGCCATCAGCGTGTTTCTGCCCTGCGATGGCCTGGCAAGCTGTCCAGGGTGTAATCTGCCCTTGCTCAGAGTCAGCTGAGACGGGTGGCAGCCTCTCTACAACTCTAATAAGGATTAAGCAGTTCAGAAAATTAATGAATGAATAAATACTTTAATGAGACTGTTAGCATCAATCTGAACGCTGGGGAAACTACAACTTCAGAACAACCAACCTGGAAACAAGTGGTGAAGAAAGGCTCAACCATCTGAAGCCTCCTTCCAGGCAGCAAGACCAGTTTGGGGCTTCATCTGTACACCGCACATGAAGAACTGCCATTCACGCAATGGCCTGCCCAGCCACACCAAATACTACTCCAAATCTACCAACCAATCAGTGAGCAAATCCATAGTCTCCTCGAATTGACGGATTCCTGCTAAGGTGACGGCTCAGTACACCTAAGATATTCTAAAATGACACAGTCTCTTCATATATTTGTTCCGGTGGCCATGTGTTGTAATATTGGTGTGTGTGTGTGTGTGTGTGTGTGTGTGTGTGTGTGTGTGTGTGTGTGTGTGTGTGTGTGTGTTTGTGTTTGTGTGAGCTCAACTGCAGGAGAAATCTCATTGACTTTAACATTATAGCCCAACACCGAACACAATCGAGGTATCAGCCAGCTGTCATGACAAAAACGTGTTACAGCTTACACCTTACAGTTCACTTTCTACAAACTGCTACATAAAAATAAGGAAACTATCAAACCTGGATCCAATTCATTGGGATTAATTTGATTATTCGTAAATCAAGGATATTTTAAAAATACAGACCAGTGTTCCCCGTGTGCAGCTAATGGTAGGTTACTGTTGCTCTTCATAAGGAAAACTTGTGCATCACTATTAAATGGCAGCATGCTGGTGTGTAATGACTTGACCAGTGAAACTGAGTAAAGCTGACTTGCTGTAGACTTTAGTTTGGATCTGATTTGACCAAATGACCTTATAGGTCTTGTTCTTTCTCAGACACACACACACACACACACACACTCCATCACAGATAAGGATTTTTTTTTTTTAAAGCTAGATTGCACTGAGCTTTTTTTCTGAGGTTAGTAATAACTTTCAAGTGTAGGACGTGGCAAACGGATGGGCACAAGACAAAGGAAGATGGCAAAAAAAGATTTATCTGTCTGATGGAGAAAGTGTCTGTACAGAGGGGTGTCAGACGCCAGTGGGGGCATATGAGTGTCGGCAGAATGGCAAGAGGCCTTTATTTCTTGGGAAATGAGAGATATGGGGTATGTCGACACCTAGATGGATGAGATTCTTGCTTGGAATTGATGACCTTCTTTCTCTTTGCTTCATGTATTTCTGAGAGAAAAGACTGGCCTCCAAGTTCAGGCCTTGATAAAAAAAATAAAATAAAAAAAAAAACAATACACACACACACACACACACACACACACACACACACACACACACATTCAAAGCTATAAATGTCTATAATGACAATTAAACATTCAAAAATAATGCATTAGGTGTAAATAAAATATAAATATACACACAGATGCGCTCCTCACATAATAATGTAAGTAGTTTTGATTGGGAGGTTTAGGGTTGTTTTTTGTTTTTGTTTGTTTGTTTATTTTGCATAATTGGCCTTGTTTTGTGGCATTTCTTAACTTTTTCCTCTATTTTTCCTTAATTTCCTTGTTTTTTTAATGCGATGAATATTGTTTAAAAAAACCGCAGTGCACTGAAGCCACATGAATTGAAGCGCGAAGTAGTGAGGAATCCCTGTATATATCATGTGTGTGTGTGTGTGTGTGTGTGTGTGTGTGTGTGTGTGTGTGTGTGTGTGTGTCTGGCTATGTACTTACAGAGTTCTCCGGGTTTTTTTCTCAGTTTATCCGGGTCTTCAAAGTCGAAAGATCCAAATTACAGATGCCGGCGTGCAGACCTGTCTCTATTTCTTGTGATATGTTGAAGCCCATCTCGTAATAAAAGATGCACCCATACATATTCATGATAGGAATCTAGTAATTAGTGAACACCCCCATCCCATACACATACACACTCATATACACATTTGTGACACACACTCTGGCAGCCCTCATGAATATTAATGTCCGTGGTTCTGCAAACAAAGACCATGGCAGTGCGAGGGCATTATCCATTAACACAGGCAGCCGTGTGTGATGGTGGTGATACCGCCGATGCCACTCAGGACCTCTTCATTGGTGGCTGCACTCCTCGGTCAGTAACACCCCCCCCGTTTGCTGAAACACAACTTGGCATCTTTATGGACTGAAGTGATGCTGAAGGGTTTAAGCAATGCTAAAGGTTTCGCCCCTGAATAAGTGACAGAGATTATAACAAATGATGTAAACACTACACACACAATTTCGTACCAGAGATGCAAATAAATTTGAATAAAATTTGGGGTTAATATATGATGCTATATAAAGAGATACAGGATGACCCCCCAAAAGAAATCAGATTTCAAAGATAACTTAAAAAAGGTTAAAAATTATTTTCACCTATGAAACTGAGCGATGCAAGAGAGGTCTGTTGCTGAGGTCTGTTGGTGGCCCAGCATTCCCAAGAAGTGGATGTATGGCTTCAGTAAGATGGGGCTATAGCAAACACAGCGCGAAAATCACTTGAAGTGCCAAGGGAAATGTTCCCGGATCAGGTGCTCTCATTGCATGGTGCAAGGTGTGGGTGGCGGCTTGTTCCCCTTACCTGGACACTTTTGATTTTTTTTTTTTTTTCTGTGATGCTACCTTAAATTGCAAGTGCGTCCTCATCACCTCCAAACTCTTGAAGCCCTTAGGGTTGCCATTCAGCAGGAGAGCACCACTGTTCCATGCGGCATAACTCGTCAAGCTACAGCAACCTTCAGAATTCACCTCCAAGAGTGCATGGACAACGACAGTCACCATTTTGAGGATTATCCTTAAAACACAATGAATAAAAACTGCATTGAATGAAGGTTTAGGTGTGAAAATAATCCATTGATTATCTTTAATGAGTTCATGCATTCCATTAATTTTTTGAATTGCTTAATCCTAATTAGGGGAGGCTGGCTCCTATCTCAGCCGACTCTGCGCGAGGGCAGAGTATACCCTGGACAGCTCACAAGGTCATCGCAGGGCCAACACTCACGCAACCATTCATACTCACACTTACACCTATGGGCAATTTGGAACAACCAGTTAGCCTGCTGTGCATGTTCTGTAGGAGGAAACCGGAGTACCAGGAGGAAACCCACTCCACATAGAAATGCCCGAGCTGGGAATCTAACTCAGGCCTTCTCGCTATGAGGTGTAAGTGCTAACCACTACGCCACTCTGCCGCCCAATGGGAAACCTTGGTAACTATCTTCTTCTTCTTTTCCTTTTAGCTGTTCCCTTCAGGGGTCGCCACAGCAAATCATCTGCTTCCATCTCACCCTATCCTTTGTATCCTCTTCTCTTACGCTAACTACCTTCATATCCTCCTTCACCACATCCATAAATCTCCTCTTTGGTCTTCCTCTAGGCCTTCTGCCTGGTAGTGCCAACCTCAGCATCCTACTACCAATACAGGGATCCCTCACTTTCCGTGGTTAATGGGGACCAAGACCCCCTGCGACCGCCGATTTCAGCAAAATAGGATCGACCCCCCCACGACTGATGTATACATGTATGTGTGTATATAATATCAATAAATACATGTTCAACGCTATAAATGCTTATAATAACAATTAAACAGTAAAAAATAATGCATAAGATGTAAATAAAATATAAGTACACACACACACATACAGATGCGCGTGTGCACACACACACACACACACACACACACACACACATACACAGACACACACACACATACACACACACACACACACACACACACACACACACACACACACACACACACAGATGCACACCTCACATAAATATGTATAAATATGTAAGTAGTTTTAATGGGGGGTTTTGGGGTTTTTTGTTTGTTTGTTTGTTTGTTTGTTTGTTTGGGGGTTTTTTTTTTCATATTTGGCATTGTTTTGCAGCATTCTCCTGAACTTTTTTCCCTATTTTTGCTTAATTTGCGGATTTTTTATTTTTTCGATGAATATTTTTGAAAACCCCCCAATGCACTGAAGCTGCAGAAACTGAAGCACGAAGTAGAAAGGGATCACTGTATATTCACTATCCCTCCTCTGTACATGTCCAAACCATCTTAATCTTTCCTCTCTGACTTTGTCTCTTACATGCAAACTATATTATATTAAAATAAGTGCTTAAATATATCCGTTGATTTCACTGTCTTGTACCTAGAAACACTTTTTGAATTTATTTTTCACATCCATACAAGACTAAAGGACATCCAAAGCCTGTCACTGAAGAACACATGCTATAATCCAGCCTCAAGAGCTATTAGAAAGTCAATCTGCTTGAAGCACATGACCATTCATGCGTCCAGCCTTCAACAACGGAGTAACATCATTGTCAGGGAGCTCTGATGTCCCTAATTCTTCTTTGCGGTTCGTATATATAACACAGACTGTCAAAAGCAGCAGAGCATGACTGAGTATGTGTGCTTACACATGGCGATTATATAGCCATGTAATGTAAAACCACTTCCCTGCTAGGAGTGAGTGAAACGAGATAAATGCCTTCCATTAAAAAAAAATACGAAAGTATAAAAGACCAAATTTTATTTTATTTTTCATCAACAGATGCATATTCGCTTAGTGATATGAAGCTGTCAGTTCAATCTTCTGATCGAGAGAGAGAGAGAGAGAGAGAGAGAGAGAGAGAGAGAGAGAGAGAGAGAGAGATGATGAGTGGGAGGACAGTGAGACCCATAAAATACTTCCTGACTTCAAACGCTCTGAGTCACAGTTCTTGTTACAAGAGGTGAGAGAGACTAGAGGGGTCAGTTACCGCATTATCTATAGTGTGTGTGTGTGTGTGTGTGTGTGTGTGTGTGTGTGTGTGTGTGTGTGTGTGTGATGTTTTCCATACTCCTTACATGTGATTGTAATGATGTTCTTTCACACTACAGCCCTGATCTCATTTGGGCGATAACGCCTGATAATGGCCACAATTCGATCAATTTTTAGTCAGAAGTGAGCATGAGGGGTCTGCGGCTGATATCATCGATCATATCACTGAGTGTCAGTGACTGTCAGTGGGAAATCCACCCATTGTGGAAAAATGTTCCTTTTTAAAAAAACCTGTCTCCAAATGTTGTCGGATTATACAAGATAATCTACGGTGACTCTCGCCAACTATCCACTACCACATTGCTGCCAGTCTGAGACCATTGTGGTCGGTCACAAATAGTCACAGGTGGCTGGCGACTTCGTTGCAGACCTTCTCGGACCTAAGTCCTTCTCGGACCTAAGTGCAGACCGTCAGAGATTTTCATCCAAGCATTATAGTCACAGTTATCGTCAGCTTGGTCCATGACTACGGTCACCAGTTGGAGAGAAACAAAGTGTCAGACAGCCTTAGACAATCTGCAACCATGTCTGTGTAAAGTAGTTGGGGATAGTTAGTGATATGGTCACCAACTACAAAGAAGGTCAAAAATGGTCACCAACCACCTCTGATCATCACTGATAGTCATCAACTCAAAAAAGAAACATGGCGCAATTGCCAAAGAATCATGCAATTTATCATCGGAGTACTTTAATGAGAGGCAGCAGGTGGCCTGGTGGTAAAGGTGCTGGATCACTGATCCCAAGGTTGGGGGTTTAAGCCCCACTCTCAACGAGTTGTCATTGTGTCCTCCAGTGCAACTGACTGGGTTATCAAAGGCTGGCCATATATCTCCCTTTCTATGGTGAGAGGTTCATGTAAAAGAACCATTGCTGACTTTCATCAAGAGGAACTGCGTAGCCATCAGCGTGTTTCTGCCCTGCAATGGCCTGGCAAGCTGTCCAGGGTGTAATCTGCCCTTGCTCAGAGTCAGCTGAGACGGGTGGCAGCCTCTCTACAACCCTAATAAGGATTAAGCAGTTCAGAAAATTAATGAATGAATAAATACTTTAATGAGATTCAGCCCTAGCATAATTAAAGCTGCTTTTACATGGGCAGTGGGAACAGGCAGGATCCGGCATAAGAGAGCATAGTATACTCCCAGTCCAGACTATACCCTGAGTCTTTCATGGCCTAGGCCTAGGACGCAGGTGTCAAACTCATGCCACAAAGATCCATGTGGCTGCAGGTTTTTGTTTCAGCCAAGCAACTGCACACCTTACTCGCTCATTTAAAGAACTGATCTGAGTCTTCAGGCAGTTGATTGGTCAGTCTCTGTACAGAGCACACACATTGACCAATCAACTGCCTGAAGACTCAAACCGTCCGTTTAAATGAGCGAGTTAGGTGTGCAGCTGCTTGGTTGAAACAAAAAAAACTACAGCCACCTGACTCTTTGTGACATGAGTTTGTCACCCCTGGCCTAGGACATTCCATACTGTTCTATCCCTGATATCAGCAGTCTTGAGTGATCTGCACAAGAATTCCTCAATTTTAAAATATTTTGTTGGGGTTCCAACTCTGACAAGTGAGGTAAGTGAGAAAGATAACTGACTTAGCATCTCGATATGGCTTTGCTGTTTGTCTACACTGGGACTTCACGTTTACAGTGCATGTTTCTCTGAAGGTAGAGTATAGATCCACTGAGGTTCGCTTTTGTTGTGTTGCAGTGTAGAATGTCAAAAGCAGGTCATACAGTTGGTCTTCCATGGTTGTCAAAATTGGGAAATTGAAGAGGACGTGTTAGAGGAACCAGCTGTTTCTGAGCATTTACACACTTTTGACCTTGAAGCAAAGTTGTAAATTGTGAAACGATGCCATCAAAGTCAGAAAAGAAGAAACTTCATTTCAAAATACACAATGACAATTCAACAATTGACAATTGTTGACAAATGTGTTTAAGAAAGCACGTTGATGTCCTATGCCTAATATTTTATTTGTTTGTTATTTGTAAATGTTAATGAGAAAATACGCTGTGTAAATATAGTGAAACCCCTTCAGGCAGGAGGGGTATGCTCCGACTTGGAGAGGTATAGACTCAGTTAGGCTATTTTATGCCCTTGATATATGTTGGCCCAGGACAGGAAACCCCCGGGGTATACTCTTGCCTTGGTCAAATTATACCTTGGTTTAATCTAGGCAGAGGTTAATTTGGACTGTTGCACCAAAACTACTTGAGCCTGTGTAGGTGGCAAGCCAGACACTAGCGGGACAACACGCAAGCAAACTAGTGGTGAAGAAACACCCAACTACCAGCAAAGCCAGCCTACAAGTAACCTAATAACACTGAGGGACACGACTGAGCACGTGTTCTGCACCTTCTACTTCATCAATTATGTACAGATGGCAAGTCACGCCCAAGACAAAATGTTCAGTAAAAGTTGGGGTCAGTGGTGTTTCAGTGGTGTTATTATTATTAGTAGTCGTATTAATAATAATAAAAAGAAAAATAAGGGACAGTGGTGGCCTGGTGGTAAGGTGCTGGATTACTGATCCCAATGTCAGGGGGTCAAGCATCACTATCATCGGGTTGTCACTACTGTCCCCCACCCCCCGTGCAGCTAACTGTGTTATCAAAGGCCGGCCGTGTCTTTCACTGTCTATGGTGAGAGGTTCAAGTAAAACAACCTTGCTGGACACAAGAGTATTACTGGGATTCATGAGTAGCTGCATAGCTGTCAGCATTTTTCTGCCTGGCGAGCTGTCCAGGGTGTACTTTGCCATTGCCCAGAGTCAGCTAAGGTGGGCTCCAGCCTCCCTATGACCCTAATTAGGATTAATTTATTCAGAAAATTAATGAATAAATGAATAATACACAGAGTTTAAGTCCAAAAACAGATGTTTTAATTATGAGAAAAACAACTTTTCCAGTTGCTTTATTTTATAAACCTACTGGGGAAAGTGCGTATTTTGTTTTGTTTTTGTTGTAAAGCTACTTAAATAGTTTCCTTATACACTCACTATCCAAGTTACTTCGTACACAAGTTACTACCACCTGTACTTATGACCACGTCTAGCAGATGCCTATTATGAGTTTATTGTATATTTCTGGCAGTGCAGCGCCATAGATAGTTGTGTCATCACAGCATCCCAGCATCTCACACTCACAGCATTCTACCACTACACTCAGTGACTAGATACCGTCGCAGTAACATCTCTTTTACAGTACAATTTTACATTCATTTACTGTACACCGTGACCATGACCCCCAAGAGGAAGTCCGATTCATGAGATGGCAATTCTACCAAGAAAGCAAGAAAGGCACTGTCGTCGGAGACGAAGATGAACGTGAAAGTGAGATCTCCATCTCTCCCACTCCACGGTGTCTACAATTTTGAATGACAAGAACTGTAATAAGGAAGCGGTGAAAGCAGCAGCGTGAAGGACCGATTGCAGAGATGGAAAAGTTGCTATACACGTAGTTGGAAGATAATAGGCAAAGAAATATGAAAGTGATGTTGCGAGCAGTGCAAAGTTAGGCTACAAGTTTATTTCGCATGTTGAAAGAATGTGCAGGTGAATATCCACTTCACATAAATTCATAGCAAGTGCTGGATGGTTTCGGTTTCATTGTGTTAAATATCCAACTTAAGACCAATCTGACTTATGATGGGTTGGTCGGAACCGATCTAGATCGTAACTCAGATAGTGGGTATAATTAAAATAGATGGACTCCGCCAATCATTCTCAGAAGACCCTAATTACACGCTTGGGTCTGCCAGATCTGGAAGGCAGCCTCCCCCACCACCAAAGCCAACTCACCACCAGGTGGTGATTGGTAGACAGCTCAGCTCCTCTCTTCACCCAAGTGTCCAGAACTTTCGGCCACCAGTCTGGTGACATGACTACAAAGTCAATCATCGAACCGCGGCCTAGGGTGTCCTTGTGCCAAGTGCACTTATGGGCACACTTATGTTCGAACATGGTTTTCGTGATAGACAAACTGTGACGAGCACAGAAGTCCAACAACGAAACACCATTCGGGTTCAGACTGGAGAGGTCGTACCTACCAATCACAGCCTTCCAGGTAACACTATCGTTGCCCACATGGGCGCTGAAGTCTCCCAAGACAACGAGTGACTCTCCCAAGGGAGCGTTCTCCAACACACACCCCTAAAGACTCCAAGAAGGGTAATTACTCTGAACTGTCATTTGGTGCTTAAGCACAAATAATAGTCAGGACCCGTCCCCCCACCCGAAGACAGAGGGAAGCTACTCTTTCATCAACTGGGGAGAACCCAAACATTTGGGCCCCGAGACGGGGGACAACAAGAATGCCCACACCAGCTCGCCGTGTCTCCCCATGAGCAACTCCAGAATGGAATAAGGTCCAGCCTCTCTTGAGATGGATGGTTCCTGAGCCCAAGCTGTGCGTTGAGGTGAGCCCAACTATATCTAGTCAGTATCTCTCCACCTCAGGCTCCTTCCCCGCCAGAGAGATGACATTCCATGTCCTTAGAGTCAGAGTCAGTAACCAAGGATCGGTCTTACAGAACCCAGTCTTCAACTGCCACCCAACTCACATTGAAAACAACCCATAAAACTTCTCCCATGGGTGGTGGGTCCATGGGAGGGCGGACCCATGCCTCCTTTTCGGGCTAGGCCCGGCCAGGCTCCATGGTCAGAAATCCGACCACCAGGCGCTCGCCTTCGAGCCCCTCCCCCGGGCCTGGCTCCAGGGCAGGACCCCGGTGACCCGCGTCCAGGCAAGAGGTCTTCTGAATCGCACTTCGTCTGGACCTTCACCCAGGACCTGTTTGCCTTGGGTGACCCTGCCACGGGCATTATGCCCACGACAACATAGCCCCTGGGATCATTATGTTATGCAAACCCCTCCACCATATAGGCTGGTGATTCAAGGAAGGGTACTTGTCATTTTCTGCTTTTAAATTCTCTGCACTCCTGTGTTCTCCAGAGTTTGACAGTCTGGCCTGCCCTTCAGAACTCCCTCAAAATTATGAACTTGAAAATGATTTGGGGTTACAAGGACATGTATGATTGTGAATTTGAGTTTGATTCTGAAGGTGAGTGAGCGTTAATCAGAATTAGGATAGCATAAGATTATGTTTGAACTTATGACCCTGAATGTACCCGAGTTTTATAAGGAATCTGATTACAGCACTGACCATGACTCTGAGTTTGAAGATAAACTTTTGTTTGAGCTGTGTTTGTTTGAACCAGTCTCAACGTCTGAACCTGTTCCCTCGCCTGAATTTGTAGATATGGCAGAACCTGCAGATTTGTATGAAAAATTAATGCTATCTGGATGCATATCCATATCTCTGTATGTACTGTATTTATATTTATTCCTGAACCTGTGTCTATGCCTATGCCTCTGTGTGTGTTTTACTGGCAAAGTTATATATTACCGTACTACACATATTACTGCCTGAGCTCATTCTGTTACCTGTGCCCATCTATGTTTGAGTGTGCATGCCTGTCTGAGGGTATGTGTGTATCTGAGTGAATGTTCGTGTCTGATAGGGCATCGGAGTATAAGTGTGCATCCATATCTGTCCATGCCTCTGTGTCTGAGCGTGCATCCCTGTCTGAGCGTGCATCCCTGTCTGAGCGTGCATCCCTGTCTGAGCACGCATGCATGTCGGAGCGTGCATCCCAGTGTGAGTGTATCTGTCTAAGGAAGCTGAGATTGTTATGCAGTTTGTTCCAAAGGCCTTACCAGAGACTCCTCATGGCTCTGCTCCTGTCTCTGAGATGGCATCAACTGAGTCTGAGTCAGTTATTATGTCTGCATAAACACCAGGTCTGTATTTGGGTCTAAATCTGGGTCAACTAGGAAATCCATGTACTTGCCCAGACCATAACTCAGGTGTGGATACCCAGAGGTAAAAGGGAGTGACAGTGAAGTTATATAAGGATGGCTGGAAATTAACAAACACAGTAATGGCACATCTAATTTTTCAATAGTAATTACAGTAGACCCTTGACCATTTGTGGTTCAGCGCTAGTGCCCCCACATACTTGAGGATTGGCAACAAACCCCAAAGTAATTGGCACATGATTCAAATTTAGCCAATGGCTGAGAGCTTTTGTTTCCCCCTCCTGCTGATTAGTTGCAGATAATGTGTGCACCTCTTTTTTTCTCCTTTGCACACGTTATCACCGTGATTGCCTGAATTGCGAAGTAAATTTTTTTGTGTGTGTTTTTAATGATTATTTAAGCCCTATGATGTCACTCAAACACCCTGCATCTTCTCTAGATTCTGGTAAGGAGCCTAAGCACTTTATTTATTCATAAATATTATCACAGTGCAAAATGAAAAAGTTTTTACTTAATCATTACTACATTTTACTGCATTATTACTGTATTAATGAGTAAGAACATGTTTAACAAGCATATTTTATCGTATGTGATATCATACATAGGGTTTTAAAACCGCGTCAATAACTCACAGATTTTCTTGATCCGCGGGAAGGGCCGGAACCGAACTATCGTGAAAAACCGGGGCCTACTGTATATTATTATATCAATTATTTTTACATGAATTAACTAGTATTGGGGCTGGTGGTATAGTGGTTATCATGTCTCTCTCACAGCAAAAAAGTCCTGGGTCCGAGTCCCAAGCTTAGTTGTCTTTATGTGGATATTACATGTTTTTTCTCATTGGTTGACTGGTTTTCTTTGGGTACTGCAGTTTTCCCCTACAGGCTAAAGATGCACATTAGACCAGCTGGCTAGCGCTGCCCCAGGTGTAAATGGTAAGTGTGTGTGTGTGTGTGTGTGTGTGTGTGTGTGTGTGTGTGTGTGTGTGTGTGTGTGTGTGTGTGTGTGTGTGTGTGTGTTAGTGCTCAAGGTGAACGCCGCCTTCATCCTATGTCAACTGAGAAAGGCTCCGCGAGCCTCTCTGTGACCCAGTAGAATTAAACAGTTCTGTAAATGAGGGAGAGTGATGAGTGAGTGTTTATTGTGCCTACACCTGTTAATATTCGGATTTATAATCCCACTGTTTGGTGTCATGCCTTGATGGTTTGGGTTTCTTTTGTAAAAGCACTTCACCAATAAAAGTTTATTGCACTGACTGAACAAAACTTTTCACAAAGATTGTTAGAGCAGTGCTGCCAGACTGATGTCATATTAACACTGAACCTTTTAGTCAAAGTCAAACTAAAGATGAGAGGGAGGTGTGAAAAAAGGAAATAGGAACGACAGCAGGGTGTCCATTATTCAAGAAAATGATCATTCTTGACAAAGAATAGAATGGTGTTCAGTTTTTGAGACTGACTCAACTCAACTGAACTTCCTTCTTCTCTTCAATTCATTCATTTTCTGAACCGCTTACTCCTAATTAGGGTTGCGGGGAGGCTGGCACCCATCTCAGCTGACTTTGTGCGATGGACAGCTCACTAGGCCATTGCAGGGCCAACACTCACACAATCATTCACACCTGGGGTTGATTTAGAACAGCCAAACTAGATGTTTTTGGACTGTGGGAGGAAACTGGAGTACCTGGAGGAAACACAGGCAAGCACAGGGAGAAAATGCAAACGCCACAGAGAAACACCCAAGCTAGGAATGGAACCCAGGACCTTCTTGCTGTGAGGCGCTAACCACTATGCCACCATGCCACCTTGTCTCTTCTACCAAATAAATTTTTTTGTAGTACATTGACTTACGAACTTAATCCCTTCCGAGGGCGAACTTGTAAGTTAAAATGTTTGTTGGATAAAACAAAAATTCCCATCAGAAATTACAGAAAACCAATTAATCCGTTCCAACCCCCTTCCCAAACTCATATAACCTGACACAAACATGTATATTTCACCTAATATATTAAAGATAAACATGTAAAAACAATAAATATTCATTAATAATAATTATTATTATTAATAATTATTTATATATAGCGTAGGCCTCCGTCAGTCCCGAAGGACTATGGCTGCGCTCTGGCCAGTATCCCGACTGGTGATACTCCCCAGTGCACAGAGCCTGGGTAGGGAGTAATGAGGGACAGGCTGTTACCCAAGCAGCAAGTCCCCCCCGTCTCGGTGCCACCGGAAGGATCCAATGGAAAGGCAAGTGCCGATACGACTGGGTTCCAGTGCCGCTGCAGGAGAGAAACTATGGTCAATTTTAGAACGGCCAATTAACCTACAGTGCACGTCTTTGGATTGCGGGGGAAACCGGAGCACCCGGAGGAAACCCGCACAAGCACGGGGAGAACATGCAAACTCCACACAGAAACACCCAGGCCGGGAATCGAACCCGGGCCTTCTTGCTGTGAGGCGGACGTGCTAACCACTACGCCACCGTGCCGCCATATATATATATATATATATATACATATTAGGGTGGCCCTTATTTGTAAAGTTTTTAATTTGTGACCTCTCACCCGGCATTTTGTTCCATTTAATAAGAAGCTACTTTACGCTATGCTCAAAAATAGTGAAATTTTGAAGTATAATACTATTCGAACAAAAAACAATATCAAGTTTGAAATGTGAGGTTCTTTTAGTTTTGTAGCTCATGAACAATTGTCTCTTTTCTGGCATCAGGGAATCTTTTCCTGTGGTCCTGAATAATCTGAAGGAGGAACTGATGTTGTTCTTCATCCTTAGATAGAAGGCCACTGCTGTCCTATACAAGAGCAAACACCGCATTCTGCCATGTCATTCACAACATGCAGTTCAGACACAACTTTCAAAGCCTTGTTGAAATCCAAATCTTCTTCCCAGGTTTGTGGGTCCTTCTGCAAGAAACTATCAGCAAGATAAAGTATTTTGAAGAAATTGAGTGTCCTTTGGGATACAAAGTCACATAGTCTTATTCATTCCAGATATAGCTGAAGTCTTCAAGGAGATCCTGCTTGGTGAATTGGTCAATCTTTGTCCTAGCCATTGCCTGCTTCTCTGTAGAATTGATATCTGAATCGAAGAATACCAATGCAACCAATTCTTCACTGAGGTGCCAAAACTGACCTAATAGTTTTTTAAGGCACCATGTGCAGCTGGCATGTTGTTTTCTCTGAAAGATTTCAGTAAAGCCAAATCTCCAGCGGGAGCTTTAACAGCTAAGCGAGACAAAAACCAGGACTTCACATAAAGTTGATCATGTTTTCTTGAATGTCCTTTCACTAGGTATACGTAAAGCTGCAGAGCATCTCTGATTGTAGGTAGTTTATAACCTCCTGTGTATGCTTTTGCTGTTTGTAATAAATAGATCTGATTCTTTGATCTCAAATTACTTGCCATTTCACCTGTATAAAAAGATATAAGAGGTGAACAACAGTTCCATATTTTAATACTTACACGATGACGCTTTAACATTGAGCTTATGAGCAATGAAAGAGGTGGCTTGAGCAAAAGCTAAACTTTGTTTTATATCCAGAATATTTTGTATGACACATTTTGAGACTAAAAGGATCATGTTGAGGGACTGAGACAGTTTAAAAAATGTTTTGCTACATATAAGAGCCACACTATATATATATATTTATATATATATATATATATATATATATATATATATATATATATATATATATATATATGTATATATAAATAAATAACTATATATATATATATATATATATATATATATATATATAAAAATAACTATATATATATAAAAATAAATAACTATATATATATATATATATATATATATATATATATATATATATATATATATATTAGTTGGAGGCTGGGAAATAGGCATGATTGTGAGTCAAATGTAGTATGCAGCACAGATAGAGATGCTAATACCATCATCATCATTCCTGTTAGCAGCGGTTTGTACTGCGAACTCGCTGTTACTCAGTACAGGAGTGTTGAATGGGATGACATTACTGGTGGTATGATAATACTGATTCTAATACTTTTATTTTGCCAAAAGATATTTTTTAAAGCTGGTGAAATAGAATTGTATGTTGAGAAAGGGAAAGAAAGGAATGTGATGGAAAGGGAAAAGATGGAAAGGAAAGTGGAAGGAAGTAAAGGAAAGGATGAAAGGGTGGGGCTAATATGGTAAGCAATGGGATGAGAATTGCAGGGAAGGTATGGAAAGGGCAGAGATGAGAAGGAGGCAGATGCAAAGAGAAAGGAAGTGATGGAAAGGCCAAAGGGGAAAATGGCAGGAAAATATGGGATGTAAAGTGACAAGATGGGAAGGAGAGATAGGAAGACAAAATAAGAAATGGAAAGGAAAGGAAGGAAAAGAAGGCTTAAAACATTGATGAGGAATAGATAGATGGTCCTGATATGTTCCTGTCCTAAAATGTCTCTCAGTGAGATGGTTTATGTCAGGTCAGGACTACTACAGGTGCAATGTAATCCTGTACTACCTGTCTCATGGTCGGGTGGTCGGGGACTAAACCGGCGTCCCCATCAAGTTTATCTTGATGAGGTGGGTGTGTGGACAAACAAAACTTGTCAAAGGGTGGATGAGCTCGCTCAAGAGCCAACGGCCACCGTCTGGTGGAAGACAACAAAGTGCACCTATGGCCAAACAGCTATGGACCTTGATGATGATGATGGTGAAGATGATGATGGTGATGATATTGATGATAATGGTGATGATGATGAGCTGAAAAAATGCATTAAAGTACTGAGCTTTAAATTTTACAAATATTTGAATCTCTCTCTCTCTCTCTCTCTCTCTCTCTCTCTCTCTCTCTCTCTCTCTCTCTGTCTCTCTCTCTCTTCAGGTACCAGAATGTGGGCCCAGGTCTAATTTTACCAGGACATCTGCTGATTAACTGATGCTGTGGTCAAACCCACTTTAACTAAGTACATTACACATCTTCATTTTAATGTGTAATTTAACTTCCCTCAAATTGAACATTGTGCGCCTTTCATAAAGCCGAGTGCGGGAGAGATTAAACTTTAAGCCATTATGTCTCCATAAAAGAGGATTCTTTCCCATGTGGAATTAAACTATATTTTCTCGGTGATGACTTCTATGCAGACGATGTCGGGAAGTGCCGATTGGTTTTTCTTCACCTAGAGTGCAGTGAAAAGAGCTCTGTTCCAGAAAGACAATGAAGCTGCATGGTGGAGTTAACGGCTTTTCACCATGCAGGGGGATTTGGACCAGGAAAAATAGGTCACTAGGACCAATCTTATGGAACTGTATGGTAAAGACAAATGATTTCTTTTCTTTTCTTTTTTTCTTTTTTTTTTACTGTTCAGAATAGATAAGATGAATAAAATCTATTTTCGATGTCTATAGAAGCTTTTTCATTTCCTTTTTTATGGGCCTTCATTGTTGAGTCGTGGTATTTTTATGCCACATGCACTTAGTAATTTCTTTCCCCAGATTTTCCATAAAAATATTGGGTTTAATGAGTCTAATGCAAAATTAATATACCAAAAGAGTCCCTTTTTTATTTATTTATTTATTTATTTTTTAATCATTTTTTGCAACAGCAAGAAAAAAGAGAAGAGTAACAAGAAGTAAAAATTTCAGCATGGAGAATATTTATAAAGATAAGAGGTAATTCATTGCCTTGAAAACAGGGATATAAGAGGAGAAAGACAGACTGAAAAATATCCAAAGAAATAAGAGAGAGTGGAAAAGCGCGTGTGAATAAAACACAGAGATGGAAAGACAGGTGAATATGAAAGTAATGGAAAAGGACACAGAATCTGAGGAGGAGTGAGAGATGAGGAATATGAGCGGGAATGAGAGAAGCTGTAAAATAAAAGCATTTAAAAAGAAAAAACCTCCGAACGGAGGAGATACGACTGATCACGAGAGAGACGCAGACTGAGATCTGGAGTAAAGGAGAGAAATCTTGACTTTATGAAAGGTAAAG